>JAOUZG010034892.1:1653492-1757173 GCA_026289955.1 Argiope argentata
TCGGTCCGAGGGATGTTATCTAGCTTATATGTATAGCAATCACCACACAAGCAATAAAATTTAAATAACAAAGAAATAATATAAACAATAATAAACAGTATGACGAACACACGTGCTGGCTATTGTTTAGGAATAATTAAAAACAAGAAGAAATCAACTAAAAAGTACAATATTTTATTATTATTTTGAAATTTTATATGTTTGTTCAAAACGAAGAGGAATTTCCAATATCAACAACAATATATTATATGTATATACGAATAATTTTTTTGAAACAAAGGCAGAGTCGTGACCGAAATCAGGAAGAAGACAAGTTGAATTTTCAACTTTATTCCATCCTGGTGTCACACATTATGAGGTAAAGCTAATAAAATTTTTGTCCCTGTGAAGATATACAGTGAGATTTCAATAGGGATTTCTATCACCTGTCAATTACAAGTAAGGGAACCACAGGGATCTTTTAAATGAATGAGCTACGATGGACATAATTTTATCCCTTCAATCGGAGCGTGGGAACCTATCAGCTTTTAACCAATTTCAGCAGTTTTAAAAAGCTTCTGTTGAGTTAATTAACTAGAACAAGTGGAACCAGATCAGAAAATAAGATAATAATATTTTAAAATGAAGCTACTGTGGGCTAAATTAAGATAAAATTTTGGAAATTAATTAGGGTTTAATTTAGATTTTAATATTATATTATATGCTAGAATTCCCGTACCCGGCATTGCTAGGGTAATAGAATTAGCAGGGGATAACAGTGCTTGGTGCACCTAGTTAAGAAAATCCCCTATGATAATTACTTATTGTCTATAATTTTTTCTAATTTTGGGAGGGTCCTGGCGCCCCTGGATTCCTTATATATATGCCCTAGCCCTTAACCGATCCTTTAGGACCCTTTTAAAGTATTGATTTTCTTTGCAAACGCAGGCCATCCACATTTTATTGTTATACCTATGTTTAAGCAAGAACTCCTTTAAAATAGAACATTTTTTTTTTTGGGGGGGGGGTTCTGATGCTAAAATTATTAAGCTGCTAGATGAACTGACTCTGGAGAAAGCTACATAAAATTGGCCGTAAGAAAAACGGTCTCTTCAATCGATCCCTGCTACTTTTAATGTCTGTCCTTGCGACTTATTAACGGTTATTGCAAAGCAAACTTCTACAGGAAACTGCACTCTTCTAAATTCAAAAGGATAGTCCGACGGAATTAGTGGAGAACGGGGTATTAAAACCAACACTCCTCGAGCACATCCAGTAATTATTGTAGCTTCGATTACATATAAATTGGTTAATCACGGACAAACAACGTGACACGTAATTTATATATATTAAGATATTCACAAATTAAAAACCCTTTCTTTTGGTCGTCCCCTGTATTTAACACCCCATATCTTATTGCCAGGGCCTGAATAAGGCGGAGGCATACAGGGAAGTTGCTCAGGGCCCTCAATAAGTGGGGGCCCCAAATCAAATATAAATTTTATTTTACTTTTCCTTTTTTAATTAATGTTCTTCATGACTAAAGTAGTGACACAAAAGAGGCCCCAAAGAAGTTTTTGTCCAGGGCCCCATCTAGGCCCCTGCATATTATAAATATCCTTTGAATGGTTGACCTAATCTTAAAAATTTGACCCATAAAAACACTCAGATATAAAGAGGAAAATATTCAATCGTATCAGTAAAATTAGCATGCCTAATTCATCATTTAAATATAATTTACGCTATTTAAAACAACTCTAAATCTTTTGATTAAAAAGCTTACGCCGTCTTAATTAAAAAAACCAGGAAGTAGTTTATTTCAAAACTTCTGCTTCACAAATCTTATTCCACTTGGCCCGTGGCCAGAGATAAAACACTGTTTATAAATTGCTCATTATATTCCTATCAAAATCGCAAATCAGTTAGCGCTATCTGACAATTAATCGTTCGCACCGACTTCTCCGGGATTACGAGTCTGACAACGCAGTAATTATCAGAACAAACAAGAGTCCAGAAGAATTATTCCAGTCAGCCATTCGGATCGCTTATCGTTTGAGAATCGCTCTATTATATCTGAAGTCTTAATTCTACGATGCAGATAACGGCAGATATTTTCTCTAATTGTTAATAAATCCTCAAAGTGCAAAGCTCATTGTTGTAATCACAGAAGACGACTCAGAGAGACTGTTTGGGAGGAAATTAAATTTTGATGTAAAAAAAAATTACGCGTAATTTTGTGCCACCTATGTATGCGAGTATTTCCTCGATTAGTATGTACTATAAATACATAAAGTTTATATAAATAATGATGTACACAAAAATATATTAAAATATCATTAATTTGCAAAAATGTAATGGGATATAAATTTTTTCAAAACATCCTGTATGCGTATTATCAAAGTCAAGGCCGAAAGTTTTGAATATGGTGGCACATTTTTTTAAGAATTTCAATCTATAGCAAACCACTTCATTATCGGTGTATATTAGAAATACCAAATTCCTTTCTTTATCTTAGCATGGCGATAGAAGATAATCACTCACAAGATAGTTTTAATCACCATCACACGCAGAGCCTAACTAAGGCAGGGGCATACGGGTCAATCAGTGCCCTCCCGAAATTGAATAGAAGGTTTATTTTAAGTTTCCTTCTTTAATGAACGTTCCTCATCGCTAAAGTAGTGAAGCAGAAGGGACCCCCTAAAGAAGTTTTTGTCCTGGGCCCTAATTAGGCTGAGTCAGGATTTGAACACTCGAAGTGCCATTCTCATCTTTTCAGAGCAAAGGTGCCTGATAGAAAAAAATGTTTTTTTTTTTTTATTTTCATTCCAAATATCTTTTTGTGTCGTTGTTGTTTCTAATGGCACTTACCAATCACGATTTTAAGCCATGTGTGCGTCTCTTGTTTTGAAGTAGCGCCATCTAGGACCAAGAAAACGTCTTAGCTACTTACGCATCGCATTCGCTTGCACAGTCTCTTTTCACAGTGGGGCACAGTCACAAATCTCACAGATAGAACAGATGAAGAGCAACCATGACCGAAACGGGACTCGAACCTAGAACGCTCAGATGACAAAGAAACGCGCTACCCATGTCCCAGGGCATCGGCTAATGAAAATTAAAAGTGATTATTCCAATTAAACTTGCATCATTACATCGTCATTTAAAACTGTACACAAATCTTTCCGAGAAATATTAATTCATCATTTATTACAAAAGCTGAAAGCAAGAAAGTAAAAGTTCAATCTAATTTTTGTTACATGAATGCATACTTTCGGAAATAATTTTGAAAGTTGAAACTTTAACAACTGTCATCGAAATAAACTTTAGGACAGCATATGAAAATTTCATGCTGATATTATATATTGTATCTGGTGTTCTTGTGACAATTAGATACGTCTTATCTGCTTTAATAAATTAATCTAAACTTGGCTAAATGACCATTCTAACTCTTTAAATAACATTTTAGATTTTTTTATAAGAAAAATTAGTTTTAACATGCAGTTTTTTTTCAAAAAATGATTTCAAGTGGAAATGTTTATGTAAATAAAATGCTTGTATAGCGAGTGAATCACTCCATTCATAAAATAATTATAGTAAATGTCACATTTATACAAACAATATAAAAACATTTGCAAGATTTTTTTTTTAAGGAGGAGGCGTATTTTGAATAATCTACAATCAAATTAATTGGAAATAATGCAACGCATAATACAGAGAATTTGAAATTTAGCAAATAATATATCATTTTTTTTTCAAAAATATCTCGTATAATTCTAGATACAAGCGTCATTTATCTACATACCAAAAACATTCCAACACGCTATTGCAATCCAAAATAACAGAACATAACATACCTAGAAAGAAAAAGAAAATAAATATTAATATCAGATACTTAAAAATTTTAAACTTACAGAGGTATTATATCTACAATAAATGGAGATAGTTAAAACAATCCGAATCAAAATATGGAAAGTTTTTAAGTAATCGTGAAAATCATTGATGAAGTTGAACTTTAAAAAACATTGCAAATTAAATATAAATTTTAAAAAATGCATTACAAGGGGTTTTCAAACGAAAAGGTACAAAATGACACTGAGGTGTAAATGAAAACTTTGAATAAGTATACACCATAGACCTGAGCATAATGATCCCATTGATTAACGAACCGAAGAATTCCTGAGACCCGAATTCCAGACTCCAGAATTCCTGTGACCTTGACGAGACCCAGTCCTTCATAGCGTCCTTGCGTTCGTTATGCGAATTGAAGTGCTTCTCTTTCAGATGTTTTTTAGGAGATCAAAAACATGAAAATCGCAGGGTGACATGTTCGGGCTACAATGTGGATGAGTGAGCTGTTCCCTTGTTGAATTTGGCCAGTTCCGCGCTATGTTCCAGTGGGACTATGGAGACGTATGGACGCCCGTTATGAAGCAGAACCATATCCTCCGTGAGCAGCCCCGGTCTTTTGTTCTTGACGGACCTACGTAGCTTTCGGAGCGTCTCACAGTACACATCAGAGTTAATGGTTCTTCTGTGTTTGAACAATTCATTAAGTAGTGCACTGCCACGTCAATTCAATGGCATTATTTATACGAACCACTGCTCTCATCTGCGCATGCTCCTATTTACGGCGGAAACTTCAATAGCGACCCTCGGTGTCTCGTTACGTTCTCCCATAGCGGAGTAGTCAAATAAGTTAACTTTTACGTTGTTACGACGATTCGTACCTTTTCATTTGAACACCCCTAGTTTAATTTTTTTCAGGATACAGAAAACGGAAACTTAATTTGAAGAGAGTCTTAAAGAAATTTAATTTAAAGGAATTTATTTTATTTTCAATTTTTTACTATCCAGTATTAAACTGATTTTAGAATATGCAAGAGAAGTAATTAAAAAAATTTGCTGAAAATTAAAACGTATAAAAGAGTTTAATTAAGAAACTTCTCATTTTCTCTCCTTCAAATAGAAACTCTCGTTTATAAATAACTATATTTAACTATCATAATTCAGAATGAATAGAAAGAAAATAGTAATTCAAAAGTAATTTGCAGCTCATACTGAGAACAAATACAAAATTTTACAAAGGAATCCGCAATTCTCCGCTTCATAATTACCGAATCTAAAATAATTCAACATTTGAAGCGTAGTTTTTAAATTTACATTTCATCAAAAAAAATTTGAAATTAAAATAAAAACAATCGACTAAACTTATCTGCGTTTTTATGTTCATTAATAATGAATAAACATAAAAATATCAAAAATCGTAAATATTTATAATTTTCTGATGCGAATAATTTTAAAAAATTCATATTCAAGACAAAAACAATCATGCATGACTTTTGTAAAACAAACCACCTCAAGTATAATTTATTCTATGAATAAACTCAGAATGCATAGGATAAATCTCATTATCTCAGAATTAAAAGAAAATAGTTTATACTGTATATTTAGCTATTATCAGAATATTATGAATCAGAATTTATGTATAATCGAATATTATGATATCAGAAGGTATGACCGCATTTAAAGTATTCTCTTTGACCTTGGATTTTTTCCATTAGATAGTTTTTTTTTTTTTTTTCACGTATATGGAAGTTTGTGTTATTTCTGGTCGCATTTTATTTTAACTCAAAATTTTGAATTGGTATGGCTAGTTCAAGTAATAAAAACGCTTTTAGAAATGATACGAAGAAAATTTTACATATTTAATGTTATGACCAAGAAGCAGAAAACAGGGAAATTAAAATATTTTCGAAAAATAATCAATAACATAAAAAATGAGCATTTTAGTATTAAAAAAATTATTTTGTGAAAAGTAATTTTAATAAACAAATTTTTCATTTATTCTTCATAGTTTAATGTTTATGTCCCTTATATTAATTACATATTGCTCTGAAATATTTCACTGTGCATTAGTACCTTTTCCCGGTACTTACGTATTAGATAATCGATCCGCCAACAACGCGCCAACCTCGCCAAATTTCATTTTGGCAGTAAAAATTCTTTAATGCTTTTGAATACGTGGCAAACTAATTTTGGCGCGTAGACGATCTATTGGCTTTTGATTTGGTGAAAATGATCGACGGTTTAATACGTAAGTACCTTTTTTTCCTTCTGTCTTAATAGTTATCCGTAATGTTATGTCGCGTATCTTCAGCATTAAATGTAAAAATCTCCTTTCATCTTTCCTTTCACCCCTATTTTGACAAGTTAAGCCCATTCTCGCGCATGCGCAAAAGCTCGGAGGGTTTTACAATCCGTTGGCAAACAATACGTTGCGACAAGAAAAGAAGTAGCGTTCTGTTATTCATTAATTCGTCAGTGTGTAATGGGACCTCAGTTATTGCCCCTGTTCCCGATTATAATTGTAGAGAATGTACAGAATTCGTAGATTGTTCTTAGAATGTGCTAAATGGTTTTTTTTAATACACCACAGCTACAGGTACAAAATAAATGATAAAATGTGAACTTTTTATATCTTAATGTACTTTTTTCAAATAAATTCTTAAAAAAAGCAGTGTAGTATATAAACATATATAAGTACGAAATCTTCTATTTTAACTGCACACGTTACCGGCAAATGCTTCTATGATTCACCGGTCAGGGGCAGTGTTCATATTCTACGTGAGCTTAGTGCTCAAAACATGTAAGAAAATACGTATTATAGGTTTTGATATAAAAAGTCTGTCTTTCGGTACTGGTGAGCAAAGAAATGAGTACATAAAACTCTGACCTTTTTAGCATTTTTGTCCGGTCTGCTCTTTTACCACATTAGGCTACACACTGGAGAGTATACTACCGGGTGTCCAAAAAGTTCCCGTACTCCAAATTTAAAAAATTTTCCATGACTTATTTTCAAGTATATTAAATTTTGCCATACGGGTAATGAAACCATGGACATGCTTGAAGCTTTTTTCGTCGATAGACTTATCTCAAAAAATCTGGCCACCTCGATCCCCTGATCTGAGCATCCCGGACTTTTTTCTGTGGGTATATTTAAGGGATAAAATTTATGAAGGTGATCCTCAAACAATAAATTATTTGAAAATCGCAATTTCCCAAAGGATACAAGAAATCACTCCTAGCATGTTAAAACGCGTTTCGAGAAACATGCGCAAACGAGTTCAGCTTTGTCTCCAAGAAAGGGGTGGACATTTTGAACAATTATTATAAATGTAAGTTTAGTATTTTTTCCTTAGTTATGTTAAAAGTACTTTTTATCATTGGCATAGAAATAATTCTTTTTAAACCAGTTGTTTTTGTAAAATAAATTCTCAAATCATCAGTACGGGAACTTTTTGGACACCCTGTATAATTCAACCATCACAGAAGGAGACATACAAGATAGAAAAGTAAAACAATTTACACAGTGATTAAAGACTATCGATTAGCTATGTGAGAATAATGATGACTGATGACTAACAGCCCATAGGTGAAAAAAAAAACGAGAGAGGAGTTCCCACAGTACTAAGAAATGATAAAACCACAAAATTTAAATTCTGTCACAACTCAGCAATTAGAGCCCGAGTCACAGCAAAACGCAATGCATCATTAAGGAAATTGGAAAAAAATATTCAGTCTTCTATTCTGTTCGAGCTTTACATTGGAATCACGAAATCGCCTTCGAACAACCTCTCGTGCTCTGAATGATCTCATTATAACGCCAACAAGGGAGCGTTTTGTTTAAATTGGAACATTTTTCTCCCCGCGCTGCGCCAATAAAAAGAAGAGTTCATTCCAATAAGAATGTGATGTTTTTATAATTCCTCCCCCACTTCAGAGAGGTGGGGCATGGGGAAAAAAAAGGCTCACTTGGACGTTAAGAAGGGGTAGGGAGTAGGGGAGATAATGATTGACGTTTCTTTCGCTTAGGTTTCATTACAAGACCTTTTGATGACCTATTGCGGGACCACACCGCAGGGTTGCTGGACTCGCCAAATCATCTTGGCGATCTAAGATATCGCCAACAAAAATAAAAGTTGAGATTAAAGTTCTAGTTGTTTCACAGCTTTTTTTTAATTAAAAAAATTGTTTTCTCGTATAAAAAATGTAGTGACAGGATGGAAAACCATATCAAGCGAATATTTTAAGACCATTTCTAATATATGAAAGGAAGTACATATTGTATGAATGTTAGTATCGACAAGCTATAAAAAATAATGGAGATTCGAACATCTAATCTGAAATCGAGTAATACGATAATATCTAAGGATTTTCTACTTCTGTACTAAAAATTATAGGGACAACAATTCACGCACACACACAAACACACACCGTACTTAATGTGCATATGAGCAAATAAATACTGCAAGACAAAATAGTAAAATATTTATTAAAAATAGAGACGAAAAACCTGTTTTTAAAAAAAGTTTCATTCTAAACTTGAGCAAAACTGCCAATCAATCTTTGTTGTTGTTGTTGTTTCTTATGTCGCTTGCCATGGACAAGCTCACTGAGGTAGTCATCGAGTTTAAACCTAATCAGCGTCTTGTTTTGTAGCAGAGCCAATTAGAGTCAAGAGTACAACTTTCGTCACTCAATCAAATTCGCTACCATAGCCCCTTTTTACAGGGAGGGGGGAGCACATTCACACGCATTACAGATAGAACACAGAAGAACAACCATGCCTGAACCGGGACGCAAAGATCACGGTAAGGACGCGCTACTTTTATGTTAGGACGTCGCCGCTTCTTAAGTGTTCTACAAATATATCTTCTCTTATTTCTTACATTCTGCCAACGAGCATATTGTCCAATAAATCTTTCATTTGTTAATCCGCTACAATCAGATCTGATTTATTATCAACAGGGCAGCTATAATACCGAGACATTATTCACAGATTGCTTATAATAACAACGATAGATTACACACTGTCTAGACAGGCACATCGTTTATTATTAGAAAACTGTGTTAAATCAAACATTAGGTCTATTATTTTAATAGCTAAACGTCAAAGCGATATGCTTTTCCTAATTCTATCAACTATAAATGATGTGAAAATATATATATATAACATTGGGCGTAACGTTGCCTAATTCAAAATATTCAATAATGCATCCAATTGAATAGCCATGATTCTTATATAATTCTATAAAACTTCATAATAATTCTAAAGCGAGGTACTTTTCCGTTAGCGGTAACAAAAAATCGCCAAATAATGTAAAATTCCGCCTTATTTACGATTTTTTGCTACCGCCAGGCTAACGGAAAAGTACTAAAACCGAAATTTCGAACAATGTATATTAAGTCAAAAACCTAATAAATAAGACACAAACATCTGCAAATCAATAAATATGTTGTTACATATCAAAGTGACAAATTTTAATCTTAATATTTTTATAGTTCCAAATAGGAAAGAATACTTTTTCAGAAATCCCAAGAATTCATTTCCTTTCAATAAAGCCAATAGCAGTTAATAGAAAAATTCGAATGTCTGAAGGAAAGGAATTCGAAATGAAAGATCAATGCGCGAGACACTGTTCCAAATAACATTCTTTCCTCATAAACGGAGATAAAGGAAATAACTGTTCCATTAATGGAACAACAGCTTCCATCATTAAGAATCAAGCTATAGGAAACCCTACACGCTTATCCAAAATAAACAGCACATATTGGGTAAGCAGCCAGAATTCCTCGATTCAAATTCGCAGAGCATACCGGTTTGAATAATCAGGATAATATATATGGCTTCTTGAGCTTATGTTTGGATAATGTTTCCAATGTCGGGTACTCCCCTCTGCCAACTTTAGTATTAACGCCCGCTGAAAAGCTACATTTGGGCCATTTTTGAGACGGACCTCATAGTTTTATGGTCCGTCGTAATTAATATTTCTCGTCGTGGTCAGATAACGAGAATGGATTGTGTCACTTAAGCTCAGTCTCATTTGCGCTGATTAGAGGGTGTCATTTGCGCTCACATTGTAGGTTTCCTGAAATTTAATTACCTTGTGCATCTAGAGGGGCTATGGAGAATGCACGTTTCTCGCATTGATAAGATTAAGTGAGATAATTAAGGGTCCTTTTCTTTGAAATATTCATTTTTTTTTCATTGTAAAACTGATACATTTTCTTTAAGAACGTTAGGAACATTTTTAAAAGTTTATTTTAGATTGGGGGCTAGATTAAATTTAGAGGGAAAACGGAGAGAGAAAAAATATGTAAATCTAGATGATAGAATAAACCGAACAATAGAAAAATATTCTTTTGACAAGGACTTAAAGAGCTGCCTTGTAACTCTAGCTAAAATAACAAAATTGTTGTAAAATTATTTTAAAACAATGAATAATGGAATTTTACATACAAAGATAAAAGTTATAATGTGGTACCCTTTTTAAGGCTTGAGTGCAAATGATACTCTCTAAAGAGTTAGAGCTAATGAGACTGAGCGCAAGTGACACATAACTGACGAAAACGACACCTGAACCGCACCCCACCCCCTTCTCCACAACAAACTTGCTTTTGCTAAAAATAACTATTATACTAAAAATAGACCTACCCAAAAAATGTATTATTTCGGAAAAAACGAAATGCGTCAACGATTTATTCCGTAAGACTTTTTACTAAAAATATGCAACTCATTCAAAACAGAGGGAAAACAAAATGTCATATCATTTGAACAATTTTCACAGCTTGGTTTTGTTTGTTTGTTCAAGAAGATTATAAGGTCGAAAACATGCTAATTCTAAACTCATTACTGTGAGAAAAAACAAATCCAAGTCTTACTCATTTGGCAGTGGGGAATATTATTAATATGGCCAAATATTAATACTAGCTTTTACCCGCAACTTTGTACACATGGAAATACACACAACTAACCCTAAAAACAATTTATTAACAGCGCGTACCTGGAATAAAGCAAAAGATATCACATCCGTATTTCTTTAAAATCAAGTATTTTATTTATCGATCAGGATTGAGACAGCTATAACAGTATTATGCACATAATTTTTAAACTTTTGATTAAAATGAAAAACACTGTGCATGCGTGAATTTTCAACGCCGATTGGGGCAACGCAAATTAGAATTTTTTTTTTAATTTCCTTCTTTCTGTATTATTTTGATTCAAAAGTACTGTAAAATGAATCCAAAAAATCGATTATTTAACAAAGCTTAATTTTAAATACATCAAACACTGAGAAAATAAACAGAATCGTTTGTAATAACAGGTCGAAAACGTGTTAAGCCTAACCTCATTAGCGTGGTACACACATACACACGTTTTTTTAATATGCCGGTGGGAAAATGAAAATTTTTGTTCGGAATGTTAGTTTTTAATTAATAAAAAATTAATCCTTCAATGAACCGTTATAAATAGTGGTCTATGTTCTATTCTAAACTTCAATCTATCTCTGCGCGAAATTTCATCCAATTTCGTTCAGTCTTCGTAGTGTGATTGACTAACATCACACTTTCAAACTTTCACATTTATAATAGTAGCACAGATAGATTGGAGTACAGAGATACCAAGAGAGAAATCTTCAATAACGCATGAGCTAATTTCCTTGTCGATGGCACGCATGATTTCACACTGTTTTGTTCTTCGAAAGAATTTCGAATATTCAAAATGCCTGATCCCGAGGAATTCTTTGAAAGATGTTATCGCCAGCAGGTTGGTATATCACCCAAATCCAGGTCCGATGCTAATCAAATTTCCCAAAAGGAAGAAAGCAGGCTTTGATTAAATTATCGAACGCAATCTTAGTCATTTTTACTTCCCAGTGCACAAATCGGTAGAGTAATTGGAAAGAGGGTCGGAGAATTCGACTGCAAAATTTTAACAAATTTTCAACATTTTAGATCTCCGAGATTTCGAACACATTTAAAAGATTTATCCAGAAAATTCATTGATTTTTCGGCTGTAAATATTTTTGTTTGTGAAATAGTAAAAATTCGCAACCAAATTTTCTTGACGAATTTGTTTACGTCTTTCTTGTAATCTATACGGAGCCATAAAAAATGGGACGGTAATTCTGAATTACAAATTTCACTTTCGCTTTTAATTCATCGTATATATATTTTTTGAAAAATTTACATGAGTGATAATTTAATATATCTTATAATTAATAATAATTAAGTTATACGAATGATAATTTAATAACTTATTAAATTATTTACTTATTCATTTAATTTCATTTTTTTTCTTTCGTTTTCCCAAAAATGTAGGTGTGTGTAAAAAATTTGGTAGGACATTGGATTCGCACCATTGGGCTGCGATTTCGAACCTACCAACCGAAGACTGCCTGTGTGGGGGGTAGCTGGCGCATTTGAAATCTGTAGTGGTTACAAAGTCCTCCCTGTTGAAAGTAATACCACTGAGAGTACTAGGTTAGAGGTGATCGCTCTCTGTTCCAGGTCTAAATTACGAGCTGTGGATGAATGAATGAAATGCATGAATGAAGTCCCCTCCGAGAAAAGAGTTTGTGACGTGTGCGAGCTAGAAGTCACACTTCTGTCCTCGGGTGCACAGGAGTACATACCCTCAGATTTTCTAATAACCGTTGAAATGTTTGATAATTACTATACTTGGAGACAAGGTGGCATTTTTTTGTGAATCTAAATTTGTATCTCTTTTCGATCTGGTTCGTTGAATTGTTTTATGAAAATTAAACTGATTAAACTGCAGTGCCGTGTTCGGTGGGGGTTGCTTGCGGCAGCTCATCGTTATATCCGAATGGCTTCGGCCGGGACGGAGTATACCTATGCCATACCCTCAGAAGCCACTGCACCTCTCCATCCATTGTAAAGTGGTATACAAGAGCAACAATGAATGTTTTTCTACAAAATATATGCATTCTACACTTATATTTAACAACTTACAAACTAATAATAAGGTGATCGCCAAAACTTACAAGATGACCGCCAAAAAAAAGCTAATAGTGAGCCAATAAATAATAATAGTACTGAAGTACTATTATTCCAATCTCTCTACTGTCGTGGAATGAAGATCATTATAATAAAGCTAAACTTAACGATCGCAGCGGAAGCAAGAGGGCGTATGTATTCGGGAACATTTCTTGAACGATCACATTTCACATAACAAAAAGACAAGACATTAACGAGCGCACCTTACAGAACAGCGTCTCATCTCCTTATAATAACCATAGCAATGCATTATGGGATGTGTATCGAATCAGGCAACGCCATCTGTTATCCAAGTGAAGGCAGGGTAACGCAACTCCTACACTACTCTATTCATCTACGAGTTCATTTCATTTCAAGTCCATTGTCTCAGTGTTTTGACTTTATTTGATTTCGCCAAAAATCTCTGATCCGCTAACCAGAAATGAAGCTCAGATAATAAAATATGACTGGTTGAACTTGCTAAGCATAAAGCAATTTATTTTTAACCATCATTTGACCGATACTGTTGCCACCATACTCCTACTCAAAACAACATTTGCGGCCATAAGCTCGATCCACTACAAACTAAACAGGAGAAGAGTAGTGGTGGTGGTGGGTGGACTTCTTTCTCCCCAGAGCAAAATAAATATCGGAAAAGTTCAAATGCAAACTCCGCGAGGGATTGAAAATTCTGTTAAAGAATATCAAACAGACAACCTTTTCCACACACCCTCCCTAATAAGTGTCCCTTATCTGTTATGCATGAAATATGCGAGGAGAGAGATATTGAAAATCTATTTTTCTTTCTACAAGGTTGAATTCAGCGAGGAAGAACTCGATTTGCACTGGAGGGTGTGCAGACGATTCTGAAACGTGATACCGGCCTCCGAAATGATGATTTCTCGGCAGCGTGCACCCCATTCTACTTTCCTGATTTGCAACATAATCCGATGGTGCGCCTCGGCAAAAATGTAAACATTTGCCAACAAGGAGAAGGAAAGCACGCATACTAAGAGATTCTAGAAAAATAAGGCTTTCAGCAAATGTTATGAACGATTGCTGAAACACAATCGATTGCAGAAACGTTGATGTTCTAATTATTCAAAAACAATCGTTTCCTGATAACATTTACAAATACCGTTCCGCAATTAAGAGTCCAAGCATATTTAAAACCTTAAATGTTTACAAAAACAATGTTTTTTAAAATTATGCACAGGACTCAAAAATACAGATTTAAAAAAACAATTTATACTTATTTAAATAAAAGCGTGCGTATGTGTATCGGTGCTATACAGGGTACGATAGGTTTAGTTATATTAATGTCACGTTTTATTGCAATCCTAGGGTTATTGGGTCAGACTTCGTACTTCTGAACCACGGTGAGATGGCGAGGATGATACCTGAGCTGGCAACTGCTCTCCAAACTTCCGTACCACACCAGGTGGGTGCCGTTTAGCCCCAAAGGATTTAACGTGCACAACATCAGGTTACACGACGGGTCTTCTGTGGAACCGGGTCTCGAAACTGTAATCCCTCCGGTTCCGAAACCAAGACTTTACCCACCGTAGCGTGGCGGTATACAGGAAAAATTATGAGAGTCAGTCACCAATTCGACATGCATACACTTTAAACTTATTTTAGTTTTATTTAGTTGTATTAATATCACACTCTAAAGTAATTCTAACGCTATTTTAGAACGGATTTTGTAATTTTGGACAGTATTCAGACGACGAGGATGACATCTAAGTTCAAACTCATTCTCCAAATTCAGGAAGACGGGACTTAAAGCGAACGCCTTTATTGGAATCAGGTCTGAAGTTCAATACCAAAACCAAGATTTTACTACCAGGTCATGCAGCCTATTTTAGTCTATTTTATTTTAATTCAAAAGTACTTCAGAATGAATCCGAAAGATCGATTAATGAGCAATGTTTAATTTTAAATGCATAGGACACAGAAAATAATCAGAATCGTTTGAAATAATCATCCAAAAACATTTTAAGCCCAACCTCATTAACGTAGGGAAAGGGCTGGGAAATGAAGATTTTTGGTGAAAAAGTTAGTTTTTAATTAATTAAAAAATAACCAAATCAATGAATTAATATTTGAAAGACTACATTAACATCGACTGCCATCCACTACAAATTTTAAAAAAATTATGTAGGGAACAAATAAAAAGTATTTTATTAACTATTGAAAATTTGAGCAAGATATATAAATATATATAGGGAAAGTGTGAACTAATAGTAAGAATTGAAAAAGATTTCCAACGAGGTAACTGAGTGGACATGGTCAAGCTACTTCCACTAAGAGAAGACCAACCACGGACAATCGCAAAAGGACAATAAGATAGGAAATATATGCGATTGAAATCAGTTTGATTATCAATAAAAATGAAACGGTTAAATATTCAGTCTTTTTTCTTTACTTAACTGGATCTAATCAACATTTTCTTTCCTAGAATAATTGCAGCCTATCTTTAAAATCCATTTAAGATTTCATTTTCGCAATAAATGATGCTCCAAGCGAAAAGATTCGTTAAAAGTATGAGATAATCTCTGCAGAAAAATAAGATCTCTTCCATTTCTCAAAAACGCAATTGAGATTTTTAAAAAAACACCAAAAAGGAACACTCCCGTTTATCTCCCACAGCAGCAGATAAGTCGCCAAATCTGCGGGCAGATTATGGCCATATCTCAAAGTCGCTTCCAACGGGCGTTTAACACTTGGCCCCTGAAGCCCGCTCATCTAAGAGAGACAGCAAAAAAGAAGCAAAACGGTGTAAGATAAAGCATGATCTTCTCGCATTCTTCTTCTGCGGGTTAATGAAAAAGTCACTCGTGAGTTATAGCGGCCTATAGTTAGAAAAATAGCAGAACGTGTGAATAAATCATTTTTTTTTTTTTCTTTTTTATCTCACTCTCTTGGTGTGAAATTGGAATGAATACGCTTCTCTGGGACGTCGACGTCTTCTGTTTCACTTTTCTTTTTCTTTTTACAGCCGGATTCTTTTTCCGATATTGTATATCGGGAAAACTGACAGATAACAATGAGTGAAATACTTGGGATTCCGGAATTTCAACTCGCATTCTCGCCAAAAGCTTTTAAATCTGATAAATATTTATCTATTTTTTGGTTACCTCGAAGCAGGGCCGGCCATCTGGGGGTGCGGCGTATGCTATGCACCGGAGCCCCGAGATCGAAGGGGGGCCCCATCGTGATTATGAAAATAGTGTTCTGAACAATAATAACGTTTTATTATTTGCCTTCTAAATTTAAAAACCAACGTCAATTGTTCCCCTTGATGTTTTGGACGTAATCGCTTAAATTTTACTATCTTAACTCCTTCCTTTCAGCATAAAATTATAGTCCTTCAAAAACCCGGGTGCCACTAGTATTCAAATCCCACCCTTGGGACAACACATGAGTTATATGTTTCGTATTATATAAAAGAGAACCGAATATGAATTTTGGAAGAACCCACCCCCTCTCAACAATTGAAACCAAAATGCGACACCAATTTATATTTTAGTTATATTAACGTCCGCTTTAAAGCAAGCAAAACCAGGGCTATTTTACAACAGACCACGTAATTTTGAATCTCTTTCAGATAACGAGAACAACTGAGCTGGCATCCTACCTCTCCACATCACACCAGCTGGAGGATGCTTGAACCAGACGGATTTAACGGTACAACAGACCTTCTTACGCGACGGTTTTTTGGTGGAATCGGATTTTGAACCCGAAACCTTACAGCCCACCGATAAATTTGAAGTTGATTTCACCAAAGTAAGGTTTAAATTCAATCAAGTAGAAGATGCTATCGTTTAAATTTAGAAATAGAGTAACCTTCGATTATAAGAAGTATTAAATAACAAAGCAATAGTGGATAATCCACAAAAATGAATTAATCATATGAGTTAACTATTCAACTTTTGGAGCTAAAAATGATTCAAGATGACACACAAAGGTGAAATAAAACTATGAAAGTAAGCATATTTATGATAGCAAAGATCAAAGCCCTAGAAAGAACCGAGACCTCGCTACGATGCCACCACGGCCTTGACATCAATTTATAATCTTAATCTGAAAATGATAATGGGAGTTGATTACACGTTGTTCCTTTGCTCTAATTACCAACAAGAATTTCCATACAGACACAAAGTTTTTCAAACAGATACTCAACACAGACAGAGGTAAGAAAATTCAGTACGTGACATCACGATTCCTCTTTGTCACTCGTTCTGCGAAACATCGTTCGTCAAGTGAGGCTTGACTGTATTTCATATTTAAACATGCACGTCACAGAAGCGTGACGTCATTCACTTTTGACGTCAGATTTTAAGAATACCACATGCATCGAGTGCATGCATCAGAGGGATGGAGATCGTTAACCAGAAACTGATATCCAGGATATCGCCATCAACCACTGCAAGCTTGGAAGTACAGTCATTTCGAAACCCTTTCCTAATCAAATCCGCAAGACTGAAATCTGTCAGTTCTGACAGCACAGTCTGTCACCCTGAAACCGCTAGCCACACGAGATGGATTTTAATTTACAGCAATCATTACAGACAGAAAAGCAGGGGGGGGGGGGCTAACATCTAAATTCGAGAGTTAACGGTCCATTTTCCCACACAGCAGTTCATTAATATTCACCACAAGGTATTTATCAAAAGCCTATGGCAACATAATACAACCTCCTCTGGAGTAATAATTGCGGAGTTATTAGTCGACTGTTTTGGGTATCTCATATCTGCGCTATTAGAACATTAGAATTTGGACGGTGCAAACAGGAATTCACGTTTAACTAGGGCGAGATTGATAGATTCGACTGCACACGCCCAATTTATATTAGAACAGATGCGAAACGAATCAGCCGTAATAAACGGAGCGGCCATACATCAGTCAAGAGTTGAAAGTTAATTCTTGGAAAGTGTTGACCGCGGAGAAACCGACCATCTCTGGAAAGGACGCAATATCAAAACGCATCACTTAAACGCCACAAGAGAAAAGCGAGGCTGATGACACGGTTTCCAAATAATAACATTAATCTTCCGCAGTGCTGATGAAAGCAGACCAACTGAATATGACAACGCTTTTAACCAGACGATAAATTTGGAAAAGAATGAGAAGGAACGATATTGATTTTGCATTTTCCACTCTTCCGAATCGATTGGAGTCTTCAATTTTTCCTTTTCCCATTTATTATTTTTTTTATTATTTCGCTATTTTCTTCTTAAAATTTTTATTTCATTCTTTTCGGAAGGAGGAAAACAGCTAAACTTAACGACATTGGAATAGCAGTGTAGGTAGTGACTAATGATTCTATGTCGAATGTGTGCAAACGCCGCTCGCCAAACAAAATTGCCATCTACTCGTGCTGCTATGACAACAGCGACAGAAAGAAAAATAAAGAGAAAAAAAAAAGAAAAAAAAACTGGTGTTTGAATACTTAAATCTCGCTAATGGATGAGGGAGTTGTGATAAAAATCATAATTACACGGTGGATGGATTCGTTTTTACCCTCTTCTTTTTGGAATAGATTAAATACGGATTAGGCAATTAGTAAGTTTAATTACTGGAATGAAGTGCTCACTCTCAGTGTCCTTATCACTAGGGGGGGAGGATTTAAGTTAAAAGCGTGGAAGTGAGAAGCTTTCAATTTTAAAACAATGCAAAATGCAGCTTTCCAATTTTTTCCCCTTCAATTATTTATCTGATACACAAAATAAAGGCAAAAGGATTTTAAGAAAATAGTTTTTTAAACCTTTTTCATACATTGATAGGGGGGGTACTTAATTTGAAGCTGATGAGACCAGAAAAAAAATTGGATTCACCTAAAAATTCGCTAGAGATGCTATGGCTATAAAAAATAAATACGGTAAGAGAAAAGTATAGCCGATCTATAAAAGATAGCAAAAAAGATTTGTAATATTTAAAAGTTTCAATAAATAAAACTAATAAATTTTATTAAATATAGTAATAATACTAATTGAAATATTTCATGAATCAAAAATAATTTTAGTAAACTATACACAACACATTAAATACTATATTTACAGACAAGAGCAAACATTACCATCCAAACAATTAAAGGACTGTAATTCACATTTAATTCAAATTTATTTATTATTTATTTTTCAAAAAGAGAGAGAGAGAGATTATCGCATGCTATATACTGCAGTAACGTCTTTTAATGAATTTAAAACCATCCAAAATTAAAAAGGTACAGATCAGTAGTAATACAACACACAAACATGATTGCCGGCTTTCTGGCACAGAGGTAGCGCATCTTCCTCGTGTTATGGGAGTCCCGGTTAAGGCATGGTTGTTCTTCAGTGTGCTATCTGTGAGGTGTGTAAATGTGCCCCCCTCTCCCAGTAAAAAGGGGTTGTGCAAGCAGATGTGTATAATAGAGCTAAGTCGGTCCTCTACCCATTTCTAGGTGCCCTGGTCCTTGTGACCCACAGAGGCTGCAATCTTTCCCCATCCAATCATGGACTTCGTCTAGCACTGCTGGCCAATGGGGACAAGCAACAACACAAACATATTTTATAATAAAAAATAATGCAGAAATAGATTAACCGTATACCAGGAATTAATCTCCCCCTCCCAAAAAATGTCCACCAGTCCTGATATATTTATTAATCCACTAATTAAGTTCATCAATGAGCTGCGGTTGATACACAAGCACAAAACTGGAATTTTAATAATATAAAATTCCATATCCATTTTAGTCCCAAAGCGTTCTCTTGGCATCTAATAAATAAAAATAATTTTTAATATGAAGATGATATTTAAAGTATTTTAACCTGATTTTACAGAGGCTCGGGAAAAAGAAGTTATTAAAAATGTGAATTAACTGAATTTTAATATATAATTCAAGAATGCCATTTTATAAATTTATTATTTATATTATAATTATTTCCTTTTCATCTAAGTTAATATCTGGCAACATATATTATTGATGTTAGAAATAGTCAATATTAGAGCGTAAAAATCACTACTCAGTGAAACTTCTAATATATCGCAGTTAAAAAAATACTTTATCAAATATGAGGTCTCTAGTGAAAAAATAGTGGTCAAAGACATGCGGAAAATAGAAAAAAAGATTAAAATGAAACTTGTTATCCATATTTCAATGTATCTCTTCAGAACACAATTTCTTGAAAGACTAGGCACCACGTGCTCGTGCAAGTTATTATATTTTTACTCAATTTAATCGTTTCATTGAATGAGCCACTTTAGTATTGCAAACGATCATAAAAAAACTTTGTCTCGCATTTATTGTTTAAAAAAATATCACATTTCCTATTTATTTCATTTTCTATAATCACGTGCTCAAAATGACATTTTTCAAGGTTTCATTTGCTGTAGTCATTCACTTTTTTAAAAAATCAGAGATTTTGTAAATATTGCGGGTACCGCGTTAGTAAAAGCTGATTTTTCGAGATACTCGTGCAGGTAAAATTTAGATTTTTCGCCTACGGATTTTTGTTGACGCCAGAAACTTCATCCCCAAAACAACATCATGTTTTGACATAACTTAATACAAATGTTTTTTCTTCTTAATAGGGCGCAAATTTGGCTAACTTTATCGTCCTCTCCTCCTTCCCCCACACATCAAATTTGCACCAATTAATAAATTAAAAGAGTGTGATATACATGACAGATGCATTTCATGAGTGTTAATTCACATCGCAATGAATTGTTCAGAACATTTTAATTCTTGATCGTGTTGGGAACCGCTCAGTCGCTGAGTCCTGGAGCATAGCAAACAGATGGTCGGCCCCTTACGAATTCGTTCGGGATATTTATATTTCTAGCAATATTTTCCAATCCAGTTAAAATCTAAACAAAATTATTCTAAAAAGTTATACTGTTTACATGGTAATACATAATAACGATGAAAAGTAGATTTTGAATAGAATTTTAACACTTTGGTGACCGGCAATTTTACACAGAAACTGTGTCATGTCACCGGCTACTTTTTTGTAACAGAATATGAAAGTAAAACGTTCTAAAAAAATCCAATGAATTTTGTTGAATTGGAACATGAAAAAAGTTCTTCGCCGATACGTTCCGTCATGGTTGAAATTTTTGGAATTTTACTAAAATTCTAATAAAAATGTAAATACTAGGAAAAGTAATTTTTCTGTTATAGAGCGGACAAGACTAAACACGATACGCCAAGTTTTTGCAATGTTCTATATCGCCCTCGGTGTTATAAATTGAAACAGATAAGTGCAATGACGAGTTAACTCGTCACCGGTCAACAACGTTTGGACATGAAAAGACGAGTTAACTCGTCACCGGTCAGCAAAGTGTTAAGACAAAAATGTTATAATAAATTTATTTGTATCGTGTTTTTTAAACTATGGTAATTAACTTTTTGACTGCCTCTCGTACATCTTTCTATTCATAAATATTTTGCATCAGTTCGTTGAAAAAAATGCCTAAATGCTTCTTTTATAGCTATTTCCTAATTAGCATGAAAGAGTAAAAAGAACTTTAAGCGATGGAAAGTGAAGGGGAGAGAATTTTTTACTTCTGAATTCGTT
Organism: Argiope argentata; assembly: GCA_026289955.1. Taxonomy (NCBI): domain Eukaryota; kingdom Metazoa; phylum Arthropoda; class Arachnida; order Araneae; family Araneidae; genus Argiope; species Argiope argentata. Next base: position 1,674,876 of record JAOUZG010034892.1, read on the forward strand.
TAAAATTTGATTAGGCTGCTGCTATTTCGAGAACCAAAAGAACATTCAAAAGCTCAAAAAACACAGTATTTTCTTCGAAGTTCGAGAACACATTTGCCCTTAGAAGTCGACATCGATTGCCAAGACGTGAAGAAACCAACGCGTGGGAGCACGTTCCAAGTAAATGGGAAACACAGGACAGAATCCCGTTAACCCTAACCGCAACTTCGAAGTTCACACGGAAAAGACGTTAAGTGAGGTCGCCAAACGAGAACCAAAGAAAACTAAACGCAAACGATCTCTTTGGCGTTCTTTTTTTTAATTCGCACAAACTACTAAAGTAGGGCGGAAGTCAAAAAGGAGAGTTTAGAGGAGTAGGGGAGGGGGGTAAGTACCTTCTATTCCAACCTCCTCCCCCTCTCCACCACTATCGTCACAAGGTTCCCGACGACATGCGCAAAGTAAGCAAAACTAATCCTCTTCGCGCATGTGAACTTTTTTTTCTGTTTTCACTTCTCTTCCACAATGAAGAAAGGAGAAAATCGAATAAAAAGAGGAAGTGGTCAGATATCATCGAAGCCAGACTGGGTTTCGAAATAAGATTTTAGGAAAACTTTTTCACAAGAAATGTAATGAGGCTTGCTACATTTTTTTCCCTTCTTTTCGTAAATAACTTTTTAGTGAATAATGAGACTTATTCATACCACTGACCTTCTCAAAAACTGACACGTGACATTCGACTTGTCTTTTATTTACAAGGTTTCCATGGAAATCGCAAGAAAAGAATGTTTGTGAAAGATTAAAAGCACGCGGCTGTTCGTGTTTGTTTTTAAACTGTTCCATTATAAGAAGCATGTTATTTTTTGTAGATAAATTTAACAAGCCTGCTTTCATCATCCGTTCAGACGTGGTTCTTCGTTTTTATCATTATAGTCGCCTTTAGCGACAAATCTGTTCGCCTAGATTAAATTTTTTTTAGGCTGTCAAAAGATTAGTAATGAGTGCATTTAAGAAAAACACATTTCACCTTGTTATTATTACATTATGAACACATTAGTCATCTTAGTAACATTAGCCTAATTCAACTGTTTCAAGCATTTATTTATTTATTAACAGGCAAAGATTAAGTATACTGTTCAATGACACACAAGTAGAATTCAATACGGTCGATTCACTTCATCAATTCATTCTACTTTTATTCTTCAGGAATAAAATCAATTAATCAACATTCTTATCTGATATATTAAGGTTAACTGATGCAATATATATTGGGAAATGAAATGTTTTTGCTGTTTTTTCTTTCATTTCATACTAACCGACTTTGGCGACCAGCTGATTAGCGAAGAATATTGAATGCTTTTAATATAAGTATATCAAATACATAACTTCAAAATCATGATTTTCTCAAAAAAAAGGGGGGTTGGATTAATGAATCCATGCTTCATAGTAACACTAGAAATGAAATTGTCAAAATGCAATTTAGCTGTAATGCAAATTCATTTTCTTATTCTTCATATATATCGCTTTGTAATTGAATCTTTCTTCCTGCACTTTCAAGAATAGGGAGGATTAGTTTAGTTACATTAACGTCCCGTTGTAAAGCAGCACTGGGGCTATTTTGAGACGGATATCATAATTTTAAACCAATGTCAGATGAAGGGGACGACAGCTGAGCAGGCACCCCCTCCTTTCCAAATATCCGCGCCACACCAGCGGGAAGACGTTTGACTCCATAAGAGTGTACTTAGAAGACAGTGCTTACCCGCTTATAAGACAGTGCTTTTGTAGAATCGGGTATCGCACCAGAAAATCTCTGATCCCCAAAACCAGACCTTACCACCAGGTCACCGCAGCCCTAAATGTTGAGCGAGACGCACCAATTGAAGAATTAAGTATTCTTAAACGCACACAACGTTGCTATATAGCGCAAGGTTTCATAGTTACAAATATTATAACATGACATGACCCGACCCAATCTGTAAACCATCTTGTTCGGTTACTAGCCGACGCGATACCACAATCTTAATTTTAGATATATAAGTCAAAACACAAAAACTTACAAAAAAATTGTTGTTGTTACTAATGGTACTTGCCATGGGCATGCTCCCTGGAGCAGGTTCCGTCTCGTTTCAAGTAGCACCAACCAGGGTCAATTGTCGCCGGTTTCCTGGCACAAAGATAACGCGTCTCATGTTCTGGGTGTCCCGGTGAGGGCATGGTTGTTGTTCTATGTGCTATCTGTGAAAGCAAATGTGTGTGATAGAGTTAAGTTGGTCCTCTACCTATTTTTAGGTGCTCTGGTTCTTGTGACTCAGAGGCTGCAATCTTTCCCCTTTGTATTTTAACAATATTTTTCAGAAATTTGTAATCTTAAACTATAAGTCTGTTTATGTGAACTAGCATGTCTCCAATAGTTAGCTTATTTAGACAAAGCCACTTCCCATTTGAATTTCAAACAGCTCACTGTCTTCAGATTTTTTTTATTCAAAACTAAAATCCCTTATTTAATTTCAACCAATAAATGTGAGACGTCGAACAGCAGTCGCTTTCATTATATCTTCCACTGCATGCTCATTACACTACTCGAATAACCAACTTATATTTGCAGGAGCATGAAGCGGTGATGTGTGCAAACTTTCCCCATCATGGACCTGGTCTAGCACTGCTGGCCAATGGGGGTTTAGGATGAATAGCGGATAGAGCTACGCCCGAACTCCCAATCTCATGGTTAGTAGCCGAGTATCATACCGATCAAGCAAAAGGGACCCTTCAGCTCGAAGGATATTAATTGGCTTATATTGCAACCACCACAGGGGCATGCAACAACAACAGGGTCAAGAGTACGTCTTAGCTACACACTCATCACATTCGCTTGCACAGTCATTTTTTACTAGGGGGCACATTCATACACCTCAAGATAGTACACAGAAAAATGACCATGCCCTGACCGAAACTCGAACTCGGGACGCCCAGTCAAGAGGAAGACGCGCTACCTCCGTGCCAGGACGCCGGCATTTTTTAAAAATAAAATGTTGTACAGAAAAAAATATATATTTAAAGTTATGACTTCAGCTGCTCAATCGATTTTCAGAATCAAAGTTCGGATTCATGCCTGTAGATGGCGTTTCTGTCGCACTATAAATTCTTTATTCATTTTGTTTTATATCTGTTTATTCTGTGGATGAGTTCAATTCGAGAAGTGGCACCCAATGCAACTGTGAGTGGTGTCCTAATCTGTAACAGTCAACTGAAGAGAACACGAAATGCACTCAAATAAGATGGTGTTCGCCAACTAGAGTTCTTGATTGAAGAGCCTTACAATCAAAATTAATAGCCTACAAAAAACCATGATTAAAAAACAGCCATTACAGATATATTTTTTAAATATTTAATTGAGAAATGGCACGACATATAAAATATCCACTCCGATTTGGTGCCACTTAAGGTACATTTTCGATATTACACGTTCTTTTTCCCCACGCAAAACTGATAAATATGCCACCCTTGATTTACAATCATTACCATTCGATAAGAACTATTGCGTCTTGTCACAGGCAGATCGATACGCCGACAAATCTTCCGCGATTCCATTCTGACACAGGTGGGCGAGAATAAAAATGAGCAAAACTGCAGTAAAGAAACCGGTATTGTGCTGGAAAAAACACACCTTTTTAAAGAGGTTCAACTTCCAGGCATCCCAATCAGCTCTTGGCGGAGGATGAGGTTATTGCCTCTGAAAAACTTCCTAAAAACACGACTTGGAAAGTCATAAAAAGGGAGGCAATTTCGCCAAGAGAGAGAGCACGTCCTGTTCCTACCGAGTTGAGAGAGAAAAAAATCCAATAAACAACACGGCTTTAAAATGCGCCATAAAAATGAAAAGTCATCCGTTGATTCTCGGTAAATGAAGTGCCTCTTCCGCCATGAATAAGATGCGGATCTAAATACGATCCGAATAAGGTTATAAAAGAAGTAAACCAATCTTAAGGGCAAGGAATATAAGACGTCTTTTAAAACAATACAACAGCTTAGTAAAATTAGAATTTAAAAAAAAAAGAAAATGAAATCTTTGGATGTAAATTTATTAAAGTTATCATGTGAGAGCATTATTTTTTGAGTCATTATTTATCTTAATTATCTAGTCGTTAACCAATTTTAACCGGTATGAAACAATCACGAGGCTTTACTCTCTCTCTCTCCCATTACAAATATAAAATTGCAATTTTAAACTATTTCGGAAATGTATTGGCCAACTATAAGGTTAAACACAAATATATTTAGACAGAAATGCTGTTACTACTAAAACACAGATGAACAAAACGAAAGTAGAAAATTATCAAGTTAAACGAAGAAAAGAAATAAGAATTCCGGCTTGATGACTTTCTCAAGAATCCTCATCAAGAAGGGATTCCAATAAAAGTTTTATTATTATTAAATCTGTAAAGGATTTGATTATTGTCTGAACATAAACGCAATTGTGACCCAAAAAATCACCAAAATTAAGGCAAAATTAATTAAGCATTATATTTTATGAATATAAAATATTTGATATTTATAAAATATGGCACTTCTTTTGGGCCTTAATTTCAGTGATTTTTCGGGTCACAATTGCGTTTATATTCAGACAATAATCAAACCCTTTACAGAAGGAGAAAAAAACTTTTTTTGGAATCGTTGCCTGATGGTGACCCTTGAGAAAGTCATCAAGCCGGATTTCTTAATTCTTTTCTTCAACTAACTTGATAATTTTCTATTTGCGTTTATTATAATTTTTTTAAGCTTTCATTTTCAATTTTTCTAGTTTAAAAAAAGTTTTAAAACTCGACCGATTTTCAGATGAAGTAACAGGTACGATGTCATACTTCTGCTGCCAAAGCAGCATACGTAATAATAAAGCAATACTGGCCAAAGCAGGTCAAACTATTAAAAACCCATCCGTGGGCAAAGAAACATACATGATAACAACGCAATACTAGCAAAAGCAGGTAAAAATGTTTCTCGCCAGTAAATTTCGGAGGCATTAAAACCTCCTAACCAAAACTTGTTCTCACATGTTAATATCCCTGTCCAGAGAATTGTGCGGGAAGGGGGGAGGTTATGGTAACAGGAGCTTCGAATTTTGGCGGTACGGTGGAACATAAGACAAATGACACATAAAAAAGCAGGTATTCCGTGATGGCTTTTTCTGGTATGCTTTCAGAAAATGGCGAGGTGTCTGATAGGCTTTGTCAAACGGTGAGGGAAATATTCAAAATCAGACCTATGTACATTTCCGAAGATCACACACTAATTTTTATATGCCTATTAAGCTTTCCTGTGCGAGTTCGTACGCTATAAATTAACAGAGTGATATAACCTGTATGATATATTTAATCAAAAAGTTTTAAAAAAATGTACAATTTTGGTGTGCAGAGTGTACATCTAAGATTGGGCAGTTTGTTGAGTTTTCGAATTGTATTTCACAGAAAAAACAATATGCTGAAAAATATTATTTGCAGATTCTGGGAAGACAAACAGTAGGTGAGTCATCAAAATTGTGGTGCCGATTTTCTATTTCATTCTTCATATACGAGAAATTATAAAAATGGAAATAAATTATTGTACCGCGTTTAGGGTGTGGTGATTGCGAAACATATAAGCCAGATATCCCTCGGACCGAAGTGCACTTTTGGCCCAACGGATATGTTACGCGGCTACTAACCTGAAGATTCGGAGCAATTTCTAGAAGATCGTAAGATGTTCATTCGTAGAAATCTCTAAAGACGCAGGAAATGACAGCAGTCAAAATGCTGATTTAATTCAACGGACAGGGAAGTCTGATCGATATTACTATAATAAATGTGCAAGTTTGGATGGATGATGTTAGTCCATCACACCAGAACAGCAGAACGAAATTGGATGAAATTTCGCACAGAGATAGATTATAGTCTAGAATAGGACATAAGCTACTATTTATTCTGGTTAATTGAGTGGTTAGTTTTTAACTAATTAAATCTAACTTTCTCGCCAAAAATCTTCATTTCTTCACCGCCAATTGAGAAAGACTTCGATTTGTTTTTATTTTTTCCCGCGCTAATGAAGTTAGGCTTAACATGCTTTCGACCGCTTATTCAAACGATTTGATACATTTAAAATTAAAGGTACTTTTCTATTAGCCGGGAGCCAACGAAAAATCGCCAAATTTGGCAGAATTCTACATGATTTGGTGATTTTTCGCTGGTGTCCGGCTAACGGAAAACCACCAAATTAAACATTATTAATAAATAGTTTTTCCGATTTCTTTTGTAGTACTTTTGGATTGAAATAAAACTGAATAATTGAAATTAAAAATTTCTAATCTGCATTGCGTTATCCCAAATGGAGTAGAAAATCCCCGTCTTTGTGTTGACCCAAATGGCGTTGAATATTTTCACATGCATACCGTGTGATAGCATCTTACATTGCGATCAGACCGTCAGTTCTCACATATAATCATCAAAATTTTCATTCGTACGAAGTCGCGGGTAAAAGCTAGAATGAAATAAAAGGAAATTCATTTATTATATTTAAAAAATATATCCAACAAGATTTCTTCATTTTAGTCATCCAATTTCAGCAGAATCTATACGAACACATATCTGAATTTATCTAAAACAAGGATTTTACATTTTAAATCCTATTCGACTTTTTAATTTTCTGTTTACAATTTTCTGCCTGTTCTAACAGAGAATTTAAAAAAGACTCGGGGAATTATATTGATTTTTGTAACACAATTTCTATACGATTAGAAATTATTACTCTCTCAATATGAAATCATTATTTGCATCCATATTAAAGGATAATATTGCATTTTACAGAAACTACACATCAAATAAAATTAGTTAGGTTCTAGCAAAAAATCGGAATCACTCCATTAACCAAACCTCGAAATTCATCTAGAATGGGCGAATATTCGACTTCACTCCAACAAACGTTCCATTACGACGTACCAAACCGCGCCTAAAATCCATCACTTTTCGTTCTTTTTTTTCCATTTTCCCCTCATTCAAAGAGGTGGGAAGGGGGAATGAAACGAAGATCATTGGTGCTTTTCCCCCCATCTCTCTCCCGCAACTTCGATCCAGTTTCTTTCCGCAGACTTTTCATTCGCTGCATTCTGCGTCGGTTACAGTTATTCGAATCAGATTCTTTTTGAAACTTTTCTTTTTTTTATTTTCAAATAAATTCGAAGAAAATATTCTCTACGAATGTTTTTTTTTTTTTTTTTCTTTTTGCATTCTCTTACAAGCTTTTTTCCCCCCTTTTCCTTTTTGTTCTTCAGAAATGCAGCTGATATTTTATTCTGTATCGGAGTATGAAAAATATCGTCTGCTTTCAAATGTAAATCTTAGTTTCGTTTCTTTTCTATATACTTTTTTTTTATTTTGTAAGTGATGGCTTATTTCTGCCAAAATCGTTTGCTGTTTTTCAAAAAATTTCCCCAAACTGATAAAGACAACTGCAAATCTTTACAAGAAAAGTGGCAACGGCACAGATTTATATGCAAATAGAACAACAAAGTATTTTGAGGGAAAAGAACATGTTTTTTTATTATTATTATTTATCATGTATCTTTTATTTTCAATCCGCAGTAATCTTACCAAAGCTTTTAAACTTGTTTGCCATACAAAGAGGAGCTGTTTATTAATTTACGATCCTATTGTCCTCGTTAGAATTATTAATCGAACATGGCTGGGGGAAAATTACCTCTAAAAGCATTCTCGTCGGAAGTCTTGCAAGATGAATGCATAATCTGCAGAGCGTTAATTGTGAAGCAACGTCCTTGAATTCTCATCAAGATCCATTAACCTCGCGAATGCTTTCTCTTAGAACAAGTCACGGAAAGTATTTAAAGAAAGATCTTATTTATGTTATTGAATAATGTTATTTAATAGAACAGAAAGTAATCTTTATTTTTAGTTCAAGAGAACTAAATTTGTCAGTAGGGCGCTTATGTTTTTATTCCGCGACTTTCAACAATATTATAAAGTCACGTGTTTCATGATATATTAATGCACTTGACTAATCCAAACTAATCCTTTTTGGTATGTGTGTGTGTGGGGGGGGGGGGTAGAAAATTCTTCGAAGCTCAAAATCCTAAATCTTTTCGGTATGGATTTTATTTAAAGATGATAACGTCATTTTCTGTTTATAGATAAAATAGAGGCGATATTGCTTATGACATCATGATAAAGATAAAAGAATGTCACAGTGTCTTTAAATATTGAGGTGGCACTTCTAAATTTTTTGGCTCACCTATTTTTTATATGTATATATAAATTTATCTTTATAGCATTTGATATTGTTACAAAAGCTATCAATGCTTCTTGTGTTCACTACTTACAAATGTGGAGAAATATAAGTAATTATTCCCTCTTCTTCAGAATAATAAAGCACACGCTGATTTCAACACCCTATATATTTTAAGCTTCTGCTATTGGATGCTTCTTGAAATTTCAGTAAAGCATAAAAAATATAGAACACCATCAGTTGTATGTTTTTCGTTTTCTATCAGAAATGTTTCGAACTTCTCGATTATGTTACAAACGTGTAATTTTGCTTCCCGGTACGAATAATGTCATCGTTAGAAATACCGTTTTACAATCAGCCCTGCTGCGTACTGAGTGGGTGGCGCGACAGTGATCTCAGAGCTTGGCGACAAAATGAATAATGCTGGAAACTTCGAGAATTTTAACGATTCGCCGAATAAAAACTTAGATGAGCGCTGATTGACTGAGAAGATTTTAGCTCGCCACTCGAGAACTATAAATGGCTGGCAAACTCAAGCTGGGTGTGTGTGAATTGAATTGAGCCGGAAGCGGAGATGGAGCAGAAGACAAGTAACGATTCTTCGAGAGGGTAGCGAAGCAACGGCGGAGTGGTAGCGTTCTGTGTAGTTCAAGAGAGTGCTGCTATCTACTGTGGAAGCAATGCCGTGAATTAGCCAACTGTGTGGTAGTAAGTCGGCAATTATGGCGGGGAGACAGTGAGAACTTCGGCCGTTTGTACAGATCACAGAGCGATGCTCCGAATATCCACTCTAATGCTGGATTCTATCTGGCCGCTTTATGTGCTGTGGTCGATAACGAGCAGTGGACTACTGTTTGCTGTAGTGCGTTCTTCTCGGCTGTAAATATTTGTAGTATGTGTGCTCGTGTTTTTTGTGCTAATAAACGTCGCCGTGGTTGTTTTCTGCTTGGGTCTGCTAATTGTCTTCATTTCATACACCCACTACAAGCGTACCCGGTGATCCGTAACATTAAGAAGATAGACCTTCTTCTAATTTACCGTTTCCACTTTCACTGATTTGTACACAGAAAATAAAGGCTTTAATTTTCAATAAAAGCAGGAAAAAAATTGCTCTTGTAATCTGGGCGAATTTCCATATTTCGGAGGTGTTTCATCCAAAGGAACAGTTTTTAGGAATTCTCTCTATTTGTGTTTGTTAAGATAGTTCAAATGCATTTTAACTTACAAGGATGAAATTTGATACGAGAGTTTCACAAATTTAGAGATTTTTTACCAAATTTTGAATGAATTGAATCCACAGGATGTCAAAATACTGAGAACAAGATAACGACAAAAAGGTAGAGGGATAAAGGTGGACAGAATTAGAACCTCAAGTCTGCATCTTTATCATCACGTGAATCAAATCTAGCCCGTCTGTCGGTATGCATTTTAGCACGCAAGCAATCGTGAAAAAATAATTCAGATATGTGAAATTAGATACACAAATTAAATGAAAAGTGCAGGCCTTTATCAAAGTTTGAATCAAACAGACCAAAAATTTTGACCGTCTTCATTCCGTGCTTTCAAGAGAATGTAAACGCAGGAACTGAGAAATGCAAGCTTAAGTATTTGAAATTTGGTAGGTTGACCTTTTAATTAAATTTACAAATTAAAATAATTACAATTTATTAAAAGGTTAAACCATTTATTAAAGTTATATTTTATTGACAATTTTGTTGATAACAAAACCACTCTAATTGTATTATTTCTCTACGCCACTACACAACGAAGTATAAAACTTTAGTACGCAAAATTTGAAGGGGGATGTATGTTCGCCAAAATATTCTAAAACACTGCGCGTTTTTGCGCGTGCGTCAGGATGGGTTTTAATTCTTCAAAATAGGGGTGAGAGGAAAAACGAAAGGAAAGGATGTTCACATTTAATAATAATAATAATAATAATAAACTCGGATTACTCGCAGGCAGAATTAAAATTATACGGTCAGAATCGACACAATATTCACATACATGTAGAAAAAAATTGAACAAAAAAAAGTATTCAATGGGACGAAAATCGAGGTTAAAGAATGACAAAGAATTTTGGAAATGCGCTCATTCTTCCATTTATCTCCCGTTAATCAGACAGAACCGTCGAAAAAGTGGTCGTTTCAGAAATATTGAAACCAACAATAGCAATATAGTCCGAAAATGCACACATCCTCCCGCGTGTCACTCCTTAGCGAGATAGAATCGAAGAAAAGTGGACATCTCAAGATAATGAAACGAAAAATAATCTCTGGCCATCACGACCTGGACTACGGACCAGGTTTATACCATGGAGGGGAGGCGATACCTTTACGGAAAGTTTCAAGAAAACTAATCCTGCTGGCCAATAAAAATAATGTTTCACAGGAAGAAAAAAAAAATTCTTTTCACACTACCAAAGAAAGTTTTAATATATCCATCAAAGAACACTCGGCCAAAAATACTCATCGATATTGTGTGAGGCTTCAAATCGACTCGGGCGATTTCTTTCAAAGAAACTCATATCCCCCCTTCAAAGAAGTAAAAAGAAAACCACCAGCGTCCAGACGACACGGCACTGTCCGCTTTCGCCAAATCCACTTCCAGAGCCGCTGCCTTGTCCGCCGCGATAAAACAAGTACCGGGCCAATTCACTTCAGCTCCTTCGAAGGACCCAGCGACACAAGAGACCCTTGAGAGCGGGGGGTTGGAGCAGCAAAAGCCGTCTTGACACAAGCATTTTCTTTCATCCGCCTAGTAGATAATCTGCCATGAAAGTATCTTTCTTTGCAGAGAACTTAAATTCGAACTCGAAGAACTTTTTTTTTTCTCTCACCATAACCTCCGGAGAAGGAGGGGAAATGAGTTTCCCTTTTAGAACTGACAACTGGCAGACGATAAATTTTCTCTTCACGTAAAATGCTTATTTAGCCCCCCCCCCATCTTCCTTCTTTTGCAGCAAGTCGCGAATAAAGTTGCTAAAAGAGGATAGTTCTGGAAAATCGATGTCTTTTTGGAAAGTGTTTCCAAGTCCATGGGAATAAGTCAATAAGCTAATGTACGTGAGTTTTCCGGTGTTTTTATTTAAGCTGCTTGAAGAGGCATCCCGTCAATTGTTAACATCTTTTAAGAAATCCAACTTAGAAACCGAATACGAGAAATGAAATGATCGCTTCTGCTGTTTCCAAGATTTTTTTTTTGTTTTTCTTTTCTTTTCTCTCCTTTCGATTCCTACAATTAGCTCACACTCTTCCTATATATATTTATTTATCTTGTTCAAATTTTCAAACGTTAATAAAATACTTTTTATTCATCCAATCAAGTTCAAGTGAATTTTTTTTAAACTTGTAGTAGGTGACATTTGAAATTAACAGTTTTTTTTCAAATTTTAATTCCTTAATTTTTTTTATTTATTAAAAACAAACTTTATCGCCAAAAATTTTCATTTCTCCACCGCCAAATAAGTAACGCATTCATTTTGATTTTTACAACGCTTATGAGATTAGGCTTAACATGTTCGATATTTCGGATACATTTTGAAACACTTTCCAATTAAAATAATACAGAATAAAGAAAATTAAAATTTTCTAATCTGCATTGAATTACCCCAATAGCGGCGAAAATTTACGCATTAGCGTTGCCTGAATTGGAATTAAAAATTCAACGCCAATTGAGTGTGTTCTGATAGTGATCCGAGTCTATTCTTATTTATTTTCAACGGATAAGAAATTGATTGTTTTGGCCAGGTATAATTTTTTATATATTATTTTTCTGAATTGTAATTATTTAATAAAATAACTAAAAAAAAATTTTCTTTCTTGATTTAGGTAGAAATTGATTTGTTTTGCTTTATAATCTCGTTTTCAAACAGCATGAAACAGCCTACTTTAGAATTGCTCTCAAAGCTTTTAATCGAGACGGAGACGGTATATGAGCTGACTACTCATTGAATTGTCTTGAGCCATGGATGAATTTCAGGAAGATTTTGTGGACTTCCAAACTTTTTTTTAAAAAAAAATCTTGATTGACACAGACAACGAAAAAATTTACAAATCAATCTTGAGGTAATACTAACAAAAACTATCACCGTAGAGAGATGGTATTACTACCAAACCAGAGAGAGCGATTTCCAAGAAACTTCCTCGTACACTCTAATAGAGGTGTTATCTTCCAAAATCTTCAGAAAAATTGTGGAACTTTAATAAAGCAGAGAAGGTTTTATGTGGCAATACGAAATATTAACTTTTGACATGAATTTAGCATTTTTAACGCATCGATTGTGTAATCCTTGGCGAGTTATTCGGCGATTAATCCTTGGCATACTTTTAATAGAGCCAAAAATCCAATTTGTGCTTCGGATCAAGTTTTCTCAATCGATTAAAGCAAAGATTTACACAAAACTGACCTTGCACACCTGTAGCCATAAAATTTCGTACCAATTTTGATATATATTGGGTTTTTGAATTATCCCTATACGCGTTTTTGAAAATGGATTTGTTCCACAGTTGGATTTGGCTCACTATATTATTTCTTTTACTATTATGATTCGCTTAATGTGTATTTTCATGCCTTTAATAAACTAATAACTATTCTTATTAGTAATAATTAATAACTATTCTTAAAACAATCGAGGTGTTTGTTGTCATGATTACACCATTTAATAAAAAGTTATAACGCATTTTATCAAAAACATTTCTCATTTATCATCAAATACATCCTTTTCTGAATAGCATTAATATTAAGAACATAGAAAAATAACTAATAATAAATTAATACTTGATTAGATAAATTTTTTTGATAATTTATCATACAACGTCTGAATGACTAACAAGGAAAAAAATAAGTTTTATTGTACACAAACTTTCAAAATTTGTGAATTTTTTCATTCCATTTAAATTTGAATGTCAACTCTCCACCCCTCTCCCTTCGTCCTTTCCCATACAGTACAAACGCAGACGATAATTAAAACACCCGACAATCCGCCAAACCGGAAGCGGCCACTCCGTACATCAACTCACAAAACGGGACAGATGAATGCCAAAGTACCTTACGGGACAAAGCATCACATCGTCTGCTTATTTTATTAAAGAGGGGAATGCGCGAGGGGAGATGGTGGATAAGTGCCCTCCAACACCCCCCACTCACAGGAACAAGTCGAAAAATCACGCGGGTGGAGGCGTCGGACGACTTCTTCCCATTCATGGAGGCATCGTGACTCATATCACGTGACTAAGCGTTCACTCCACAAATCTCATGAATGAAAACGAAAATTGCTCCAAATCTGAGACCGCGCGCGTAGAGTGGGGGTGTTGTGGTTGTCTGTCTGTCACCCCCCATCTCAAAGATATCCTGTTGGGCTAAATGCGAGGCGAGGAAGTTGAGTAAAAGGACGGATTGGATCGGGTTACGGTTACCGTGATTGTCATCACGTCTGTCTATTGTGGAGAACGGAAGGTTTTGATTTATGCAAGCATTGTTGAAGTGGATTTTTTTTCGTTTTTATTCTTTTGTATTCGTGGAGAATTTGTGTTCTAACGCCTTAAGGACTTACGCATAATGGATTACTTGGAGGTTTAAATTAGCATTATTTGTAGAGAGTAAGCGACTGACTTAAAATCACGCCGCGCATAGGTTTGTTACTCTTTATTATTATTCATGATTTGACTAGCGAAAAATTAAGAAAAGGAAACGTCTGCTGAAGGTATACTTAAGATTTTAAGGAAGCAGAAAAAATTAGAACGCAGACATGAAAATATAAAAACATTTAAACTTGATTGCGCCTATGAAAGGAAATCTTCAGATTATAAAAACAGTAAGTGAAATAAAAATGGAATGACTTTAAAAAAATAGCTGACAAAGAAAGAATTACAGTGAATAAAAAAACTTCTACAGTTTTAGCAGATAAATATACTCGGAATTCTTCTATCATTGAAAAAAAATCCATCGCAAAAAAGTAAAATAAACTAAATAATCAAAATAAATATAAAAATATTTTTATGAAAAGAAATAAAAACACACAACGAACTTAACAAAATAAATGAACGAATACGAATGAAAAGAAAATTATCGTCTGCAAAAACAGATCAGAAATTAAAATCTTCACGCTAAGGCTATTAATTACATTTTCGCCTTTTGAAACAGATTGGTTTCTTTCATTACTTTAAATGGGGGGGGGACGAGAAAATATTTAGATAACAGTAACATTGTTACCATTCGATTCTGGATACATTGAATTCTAGATAATGAGTTACTTTTATTTCGAACGTTAACCGTTTTCTTTTAAAATTCCTGTATCTCCCGGATGCAAATCTCAATCTCTAGTGATAATGATACGGCAAGTAATCGCCTCTTTGTTTTTTTGCATATTAAAAGCTAACTTTGATAAGAATTAGTGAAAGTATATTATCAGCTATGAATTAAACTACCTAATTTAGTGATGCATTTATTTAAAAAAAGAAAAAGCAGACAAATTATTTATCCATTTTTCTTGAAGAGCGACAAATTACAGGCTTACATTTAACAGTTTTTAATATATTGTTACGAGCGAGCAAAACGCACGCCAAAGGTGAAAACGCTAGCCGCGCGTCACGGGATACTCCGCGCCAGCCGGGTTGACTTGGCGAGAAGAATGTTCTGGTAACCCCGAGAGAAGTCTGGCTGCGCCGAGGTTTTTCTCCCTTACCGCGGAAGTCTCTCGGAACTTCCGCCGTAGCACGGCCACGCTTTCGCCCGACTATATAAGAGGTGGGTTGCCTCTTCCTGGCAGTGGATCGCTCAAAGTGGATCTCGCTCTTTGAGAAGAGAAGCGTTTCGCTTACTTGTAGCTTTTCGCTTGAGCTGTGTTTGCGTTTGCTGTTAACGCTGTGTTATTGAGCTCGCTGTGATTGACTGTTGCTGTGCTATACTATAGCTGTTTTGCAAACCGTGTTTATTGTGCGTAAGACTTGTATTTACGCTGTAAGTGACTGATTATTGCTGGACTGTGTTTTCTGAAGTTTTACTTTTTCCAAGTTATCCTGTATATACCTGTAAATAGCTGTAAATAAATTTGTTTGTGCTGTCCTCATATAAAGTCCATTCAATCCGAACCCGCTACGCTAAAAACGTAACAATATTATATTTTATCGCAAGGTTATTTCATTACATAAAGGAAAATAAATTGATTAACAACCAACCGCAACCTCCCATACCCCAACCAGCCCCCCCTTCGCAAAGAAATTTTTTTATAACTCCAGCGGGGAGGGCAATTATTAATGATACCTAAACGAAAATGCAATTTAAAATAATTGAGATTTTTAAATAGATTTTTTAATTTAACGTGGTTTTCTAAATTACTTTTAGTTATAAAAATAAAAAAATCTGAATTAAGATTTATGTAATCCTATTATAATATGGCGGGAGAGGGAGGTTAAATCGGGATTGAGACAAAATTTAAAAACATGATTAACGTATTATAATTCAATCATAACAGCATAAATAATTAATGCATATAAATAAGTTACCATGGCAACGTGAGATTATATGAGAGCATGTTGATTCATTGGATATCTCATCGACATCATTAAGAGTCAGTTGTAAAGGGCGCCTTAAATCCCAGATTACCACCTGGCCGTCACGATCTAAATAATGATGCCGATAATACACACGCCTCCTAGTCACACGATAAACGTAACAGGTTAAATCCTATAATACTAGACAGCACAACGTCCCAGATGTTATACTATGATGCAGTATTAAAAGCAACAAATGTACGATAAATTCCATAAGTCATTTATATAATCATTAGCAGTACCCACATGGCAATGCTTGTGGCATATCATCCAAGGAGAAAAATTACCTTTAAACTTCAATCTAGCCTCCACCCGATATGACATGGGCACGTTACGCAACATAAAATATACATTTAGAAATCGTCAGAAATAGCTACAAAACAATTTATTATAGCACACATTCAAAAATATTTACTGTTGCAAAGGTAAAAATAGGATATGCCTGCGGACAAAACACAGGCGATCATTTCGAGGTTAGGTTTCCTTCTTTTCGGTGTAATGAGATTTAAATCACTGTTTAAAATCCGACGTAAGCAAAGAAACGTATTGCGTATGCATACCACAGCTCTTGCTATTTACACATGCGCAGTTTGATGTTTCCACGCATGTGCGGATAAGTTGAAATCTCAATTATAGAACTTTCTTTTTTTTATTTTGATATGACTTTATGTAAACCTGAACCACAAAAACTCGCGAATTACTAAACGGATATTGGATATATTTATACCATTTTGTAGAGCATTTATTGAGGAAGATTTTAGTACATTAAAATAATATCAAAAAAATAAAAAAGAATTTTTATAATTGCGTTTCTTTGCACTTACCTGCGGATGCGCGAAAACCTCAAACTGCGCATGTGTAAATAGCAAGAGCTTCAGCGTGCATACGCGATACATTTCTTTGTTGACGTCTGATTTTAAACAGCGATTCAAAACTCATTATGCCCCAAGAAAAAGGAAATTCAACCTTGGTCAGAAAGTGAAAGAAACGTTAGCGAATATCAGAAATAATGTCTTAACTTAGCAAGGAGTCCTATGATGAGCGAAATAATCGTCTCTTTAAATCGCATTGCGGAGACAATGAATATCCTAAAGAGCTAAATGATCGCCTACGCTATGTCTACGGGCCAATCATATCTTTACCTTTGTAGCAGTCTAAATATTTCTAAATAGGTGCTATAAAAAATGCTTTGTAGCTATTTGATAATTTCTAATTATATTTTTATGTTGTTTTTTTTATGTTGCATAACGTGCCACGTCATATCGGATGCAGGCTAGGCTTGTTTAAGGCTAATTTTTAATCTTGGATGCTATGACAAGGACAATGCCGTTCGGGTACTGCTAGTGAACAATAATCCCTATTAATTCCTCACAAAATAAATAACTTTATATTTCAAAAATTCCCCCATGATCCGATAATTCCCCCATGAAATTAAAAAAAAGCAGACGATAATCCAGAGAATTCCACTGGCACTCGACACACACGCCTTGGCAGCTTTTAAATTAAATGATTTACAATTCAGCGGCTGCGAGGAGCGAGCGATATATCCTGTTTACGTAATCCGAACTATACACCAGAGAAGGGCGAAAATCTTTCTTTTACGGGAAACAGTCCCTTCTTTCTTTCTCGCCGAAAAGCACATGGCCGGAAGCTCGCCAAATAAATCCAGCACTTCCACAACTCACCTCCACATTCACTCAAATAAAAAAGAAAAAAATGAACGGATTCAAAATGACTGCGCTTACATATCATATCAACGAACAATGGTTTGGCGAAAAATCTTCCGCCGACCCAAATATAAAGCTCTGTTTAAGTCCAAACAACCACTAAAATATTTAATCACATGGGTCGAACATACGTGACATTTCAGCGAGCGTGTAGCGTATCGTTATTGATCGACGCTTACCTTGAATAAATAATAGACAGCGAGACATTAAAGCTGTTAAAAACTATCAACTAGCGGTATAAAGTAAATATGAAAGGTCAAAACATAAATATTATGAAAAAGGGCGAGGGAATATTACAGTTTTATTTGCTTTTTCACCCTCAGCCAGAGGTTTGGGAAGTCACGTTGTTAATAAACACGACAACCAGTCTGCTTTTATTGGGCCATTTATGGTAATTCAGAGAGATTTTTCCTGGTGTTATTTTTTTAAGGTTCATCCATTTATCGGTACAGGAAATGTGGTACTTTAAATGATAAAATATGAACAATAATTTTTAATTATGGAAACATGCATGCAGATTTAATGATATTAAATGATGGACAGAAAACGAAAATTTTAGGTTTAACTCGTTGGTTATAAGGGCTTAATGAATGAGTTTAAAGAAAGTATAATACATGAGTTTCAATGATATTTTAAATGATGAACATGATGCCAAATACATTATAAAAAGATTTAACAAAATCTATGTATGCTAAATTCATAAATTATCTTTTCTTTTCATATTAAAAGATAATCGGGGAAAAAGTAAACTGTACTAATTTAATTATTATCCAGGTACAATAATAATATATTTCAAATCAAAATAATGACAAATTCAATTACCATTTTCTAACTTAAATGGCGATTCGATCCTAACAGAAGTAAGAATATGTAAATAAACAGAATAAATATTTTTTTTTTTTACTTATTTGAAACACTAGCAAATTGCTGATAAAAATCGTACGAAAATCGAATATTACGTCAAACGATTTATTTTCTGGGATTTTAGAATAACTTTTATTTATATATATGGAGCAGAATGTTTGTAAAAAATCAAATTATTCGGTTAAGAATAATCCGAATTATATTATCATAGGCTTTATCAATAATTTAAGTTATTGTAAATCATTTGCAGAAGCACTGTATGAAACTTCAATAGTAAAAAGGAAGAAAATCGAACACATGATCTAGTAAACAAAATATACTTCGAATATTTGATTTTAAAAAAATTATGAAAATTCGACCATTGCCAAAATTATAACTGTAAATCAATGAACACTAAGCCAAAAAAAAATCTTTCTACAGAAAAAGATTTGGAAAGAAAAGGCATCACAGTGCAAAGATGAATTAAAATATATGCAAGCATTTTAACTTGTCATTTAAAAATACTCATACATTTTAAAATTATTCATAGCAGACATGGAAAAATCACAACATCTTAACGGTAATAAAATTTGCATAATTACATGCACCCAGTAACAGTAAACAAAAGATTTCACATACTGTTTACTGCGCGACGAAGACGCAAATTAACATAAAGGAAACAAATTTCAACGTTAAGAACAATAATTAAAATACTTTTAAATAACCATTCTTCAACAGCCTGCCGGCAAATTCTAAAAACAGTTTTTTCACCCTATGTTTTGACTTATTAAATCTTGAATCCGTTACATTATTAGACTTAAAATTCCTGCCTCCGCGAACAACAAAACTCAACAATCATGAGGGCCGTTCCCATGACAACCGATATTCCTTTCGCGTTACCTTAGTAACGTGTTTCGGCTTGGTATTTGGGTTGCCTTTTTTACGAAATTATCTTTTCAGAAGTGGTCTAACGGTTCCAACGCGACGTTTATCTGCGTAAAATGAATCAGTGTCAACCGCAAACTGCCAATAAAATTGTAACAAAAAAGCAATAAAAAACATTTCTTTTTAATGCTATTTTATTTTATTATTCTTTTTTATAACCCCTATTTCTTCAGAAAATAGAGGAACTATCAGAAATCGATGGAAAGAGAATTTCATCAGGGAAGAATTTTCCCTTGAATGTTTATATATTTTATGAAGTTTTTTTTATATATTTTTATGAACTTATATTTTTTCCTCTTATATCAATGATTTCCATAAGTTTAGAGTTTAATCCTTTTTTTTAAATGAGGAAAAAAAGTTTTTATACAATATTAAATAAAATAACGTAATTTTCATAATGGAATTTTTTAATATAGAAAAAGTAAGTAAAGTGAGTATTTGACTAAGTTCGGCATGATTTTTTGATTTTTTTTGTAAAAGTAATAAAAAAAATGTGCACAAAAAAAACTTATAAGCAAACACAACTCAATAATAAAGTTTTTTTTTTAATTTAATAAAAAAAAATCAAGAATTATAGCATATAACAGGACAGAAATTTTTAAAATCTTCTCAGGAATTGAATTTTGTTTCAGAACATATTTAATAATTGATACATTTTTAAAAACAAACCCAAATGTTATGATACATCTTACATCTAAAGTATATCGCAAATAATATTTTTTATTTTGTTTATTAAGTAAACTGTCAGTGTATATTCGATTTTTCTTAACATACTTTATTTGGTTAGTTTGTGATAATAAGATCTGATGCATTGTTTACATGATAAAAAGTCGTCTAGACGGGGGAAATATATTCTGAAAATATTTATCTACTCTCGCCGAGTGTATAATCCGATCGGCTACACTGGAAAATTAATCACGAGTATAAATTCTCGACATTAAATAAGAATTTAGTATCAGATAGAAACCAGCAAGTCTCCTAATACGATTAGATAAGGCTGAGCTAAAAAGGAAGATTTCGAAGATATTTTTGTTTACAAAGAAGATATCTTTATTTTATGACCTCTTAGCATTATGTAACAGAAAATCAGTATTTTCACAACCGAAATTGCAACTTTTATCTCGATAGATAACAATGTCATTCGAGAAAACGTAATGACATTTAAAATTCCTTTATGTTTTCTAGTTTAGTTTAATTATATCAACGTCCAGTTTGAAGGCAACGCTAATGTTAAGTTGGGGTGAACTTTGTAATTTTGAACCGCGGCCAGATGACGAGGACGACACCTAAGCTGTCACCCACAACTCTCCAAAATTCGACGCCACACCAGCGGAAGGACGTTTGGCCCCGACGAATTTTTGCACCAGACCGCTTTACATGACGGTTCTTAGGTGGAATCGCACGATCCTGAAGCCCCCCTGGTTTCTAAGCCGAGACCATACAACTAGGGCAGTAATGTTTTTTGGTCCAGAAAACGAAATAACAAATAAAAATGTCCAGCTTAGTTTCTAAAACCCGAATCTATTTATAAATATACAAATTAATGTATGCTGCATTTGTCTTTATAGAAATTAAAGTTTTTGTACGATCCTACAATTTAGCGCATACATTTTTTGAGCCAAGATCTGTGGCAATTTTTTAAAGTCAAAAAGTTAATTAAAATGTTATTTATAAATTATACATGATTTTAGTAATATTTTCAGCTTTATTTACTGATAATATTAATAAAAAGAACTTAATTAATCTTATAATTTAAAATATTTTCAATTATAATTTTAGTCTCCATGCAATTCATTTTCTCTAATTTAAACAATTGTTTAACCCGTTAACTGTTTTTGACGAGTATACTCGTCATGGAAAAAGTACAACATTTTGCGTCATGGCGAGTTTATTCATCAGGTATAATAAGTAACAACAATTCGCAGTTTGAATTATAACTATAGTAAAACTTTAATCATATTCGTAAATTTCAAGATGTTTAAAATAACTTGAGGATTAGTCGAAATCAAAGGAATAAATAAAAGAT
The DNA here is from genome assembly GCA_026289955.1 of Argiope argentata. NCBI lineage: Eukaryota > Metazoa > Arthropoda > Arachnida > Araneae > Araneidae > Argiope > Argiope argentata. The sequence goes on from JAOUZG010034892.1 coordinate 1,696,217, forward strand.
TATTATGCATTATACCACTCTTTTCTCAATGCCATTCCCTAAAAGCAAATGGATCTTTCTTCATTTTTTTATTATTTATATGCCAACAATATATGCTAATTTAAGTAAATAAATGAACGTGATTATTGAAAAGAAATAAGTCATTTCATTGCAATGTAATTTTATTTTACATATAACCTGTACCCGATGAGTATATTTGTCATCGATAAATTTTTGCGGTACAAAATGTAGCAATGACAATTTATTAAGAAGAGGTCATTAAAGAGGAATTTACGAAGGAGTCAAATGTATTAACTACGAAATTTTACGAAAAAGTCAAGTGTCTTAGCTACGGAATTTTACGAAAAGGTCAAATTTGCTTGTTACGAAATTTTACGAAAAGGTCAAATTTGTTTGTTACGAAATTTTACGGCGAGATCAAATTTGTTTATTAAGGAACTTTACGGCGAGGTCAGAAAAGTCAGTTGGTTAAAGATAACTAAATACATAACCTCTAACAATATTTTTATTATAATAAATTCAAACAAATTAAACAATGATATGAAAGATCTTTATTATTTCGCTATTAATATATCGTTATTTTTTTAAATTCCGATTTAGATTAATGTGAAAAAGTTCGCAAATACTCAAAAGTAAGTCGACGACTTAATTTCTAGAACATTGACTTTTCCTTTTTGAAATTGGGTAAAAATAATCTTATCTTTCAGCGCCGGAAAAACAAAGTCGCCTAAATACCTGTTAGATAATATCTATCTCATCTCCCCACCTTCCATTTTTCTCTTTTTTTTTTAATACGCATTTTAAGAGAAAGAAGAAATAACATTGAAGCTTTCTAACAATAATTTAATATTTCCAAAGGAAAAATATATACAAATTGTTGCCATTAGAAGAATGACAAATAATACTCAAAAATGTTTTATTTTACTGAATTGTATAAGAGTTATTGTTTATTCAAATTGAGTTTTCAAATTTCGTTTTTACGAATTGAAGTACAAGAATCTAAACAATCTAATGCGCTTCCCTTCAGATTTTGCCTGAAGGGAAGAGTGGAATTATATTTTTAACATTTCATTACCAAAATATATTTTTATATTCAACTAAAATAGCTTTATAAAATGTATTCAATAAAATAAATATTTGAAGGGTGAAGAGGAAAAAAAAAGCGAACCTTAATGCCGTTTCTCAAAATATTGTAATTAGATTTAAATATCTTCGAAATATTCCATCTTAATTCTTGAAGAAATTCGATGAAATTGATAATAAATAATTCGGCGAAACATTAAAAGATAACGGGGTAAGCATCTAATGTTTTGAGATTTTTTTAGATAGTTAAAAGCTAAATTTAGTTCTGAAAAACATAAAATTCCTATGACAAGTTGGTAAATGTGTATAGAAATATTTTTTAAAAAAAATATCATTTAATTGGAATTACAAAATTATACGTAGTTTTATTGGAAAGAAATTTATATTGGGTAATAAAAAATAGAAAAAAAATTAAAAATTAAAACTTTTGGAGTATTTTGAAATTTTAAAAAATAATTTATCTTAAATTCTATATTATATTATTTATATAAAGAAATATGACATTTATATTTTAATACATATTTGAAAAAAATTCCATAACCCCAACTGAATAATTTCCAAAAGTGTCCAATAGAGTCCACTGTCCTTTTAATGAATATTTACGAAGCGATATTCTTAAATCTTGCTAAAAAAATTATGCTAGGGACACAAGAAAAAGAAATCTTGATTGCAATTCCTATTTGCAAATTTATTATTTTGAGTGTGTGTATATATATATTTTTAAATACATGTATAGAAAATTTTACGATGTGAGAATTGTTGTAGCAATCGATGTATTCGATTACATCAAAATGTAACAAAATTACCTAAAAGTAGCATACAAAAAAAAACTTACAACTGCCGCAAAATTTCAAAAACAACAATTAAATAAGATATAATAGGCATAAAAAGTCCCGTAGCTTCTGTTTTACGATTGCATACACATTAAAACAAATAAAAACATTCATACCAGAAATTTTTTCGGAAATACAGCCAAAAATATTCAAAACATAAAATATAAAATCCATACCTGAAAAGAAAAAGGAGAAAAAATTATAATTTTTCCAAGCAAAAAACAAAGCACAAACAATAGTCATTTATTTCAAATAAATACAAATATACATACATTTTCTACCAAATAAACTTAATTTAAACAAAGATCATGTAAAGCAATCCCAATGGTGATAAATAAACAATTATTCCGATTTTATGGAGCGAATTAAAAATAGCATAACAATGCCAACTATTATTTTCTATTTCGCTAATGGGAACAGCAATTTTTTAAGGATAAATATCAATTTCAGCAAGTATGAAAATGTAATAAAGTATTTCAACTCAAAAAATAATTATGATAAAAATAAAATTCATTCATAAAAATATCCATATTTTTCCCCCTTGTATTTCGTTTTAAAGGATAAACAAATGAAAGCAGGTACCATGGCAACCATAACAACAAATACTTTAAAGACAATAAAGAATATTTTCAAGAATAGAAGCAATGAAACATTTTCCAATGTACATACGTGTGTGAGTGTGTTTAAATCTTTTTTTAATGAGATCTTTGATTGTAAATTTCAAGTTATGTGCGAACATTATTATTATTTTTAAGAAATTATTTGCCTTAATTAATTTAAGTCATAAACCGGTTTAAACCGGTTTAAAACAAGCACGAGACTTCTCAGTCGGTCTATATCTAATATAATTTTTTATATAACTTCCATTTTCATTTTTTTCTAGCAGGCAAAACTATTCAGATGTTTCTTGTAAATGCTCCTTTGTGTATTAAAAATTAATATCTGAATCATTTATATGGGGGACACAGCAACATTTTGCTCAATATTTAATAGCCTTGTCTGTTTTACACATTTCAATGGAGTGTCCACGATTCTTTACCCCGCGCTTTGCATGTTTTCAGAAATCTCACCCTAAATTAGGCGAATTCCTGTCCAAAACCCCACATGTAAGCCTTCCCTGTTTTATTTTTTTTATATTGGTTTTTTTTTATAATTATAAATAAAAATTAACAGCATTTTTTTTTTGGGCCCAGTAACATACCTTACATCATTGTAATGGTTTTTCATGATTCACAAATTTAAGCTTTCAGACATTTGGGGGTTTGTAAACATTCACGGTTTTAATTTTATTATAAATTGATACAAATATATTAAACTCAAGAATATGGCATAGCTTAGCCAAAGATGGTTTTTGTGTCATAAAACAAAAAATTCAACTCAACTCAATTTATAAACTCTTACATACTAAAGGTCCCATACCCAATTTATGTACATGCCCTCTAAACTCAAATGGTGGGGGGGAGGGGGAGAACAATTCCATTACAAGCTGCATTTCAAATTCTTGAACATTCAAACTTATTATTGCATATAACAGTATATTTTTTGAGAAGAATATCGCTTACACTCGGAAACTGACATACAGGTAAATATCCCTCGCCATTTGGCGATTGCCTCTGCATTCCTCGCCAAAAAGGTTTCAGCCCAAGTTTTTCGCCAACCCTATCCCCATTCTCTTCTTAAGAAGATCGGAAGTTCGTGAAGTATTCATGCGTGAGTACATCGAAGGTTAAAGAAGCAGCTGAAAGAATCCAAGCAGCAGGGGGGGGGGGGGGGAAAGAGAAAAAATATAAAAGAAAAAGAAAAAAGGATTTTTCTTTTCTTTTTTTTTTTCTTTTGATAAAATAGGCGGGTGCTGCAGCGAAGCCATCTTTAAGGAGTTACTTACGGATGAGAAGAAACTGAACGCACCGACTGCCTATTTCATTACTCTTAACCTTGGAGAAGGAAGCGATTGGCCTCACATGCAAACCCGAGACCAGATGGGCAAGCATCTTGAGAATTTCCAAAATCGGGATATTTTTTCCCCTCTTTATGTAAAAAGTGCGCGCGTTTAAGACTTATAAAAAGGTCAAAAAGTGAAGAAAATGTATATTCAGTTTTTTCCTCCCTTTTAACTAAAAGGAATCTAAAGATAACAGAAGCCTTACAAAACTTTAAAGGGGGAGGGGTGCTGGATAAAAAAAAAAGGGGGGGGGGGTGCTGGAAAGTAGAAGAAACGAGGGTTTACGAAAGAAAATTCTACCATATATATATTTTTAGAAAATATACAGATAAAAATTTTTTGAAGAAAAACTACCTTAAACACACACACACACACACTTGCTCTTTATTCTCTCAGGTCGGCAAATTTGGAGTTAAGTTTAATTATATTAACCCGTTGTAAAGCAACACTAAGCCTCGTTATTTTGAACCTCGGTCAGATGACGAGAACGACACCTGAGCCGATATCCCCCCTCTGCATGCCACATTACACCAGCGAGATGACGTTTGACGCTGACGGATTTAGCATGCAACTGACAAAATTACACGATAAATCTTCGGTGGAATCTGATTTTGAGCCTGAAGCCCTACGGTTCACAAGTCGAGACCTTACTACAAAGGAACCAGTAAATTTGAAGTTGATTTTACCAAAATAAGGTGAAATTCAATAAAGTAGAATCTACTAACGTTTAAATTTAGAAATAGAGTAACCCCCGATTATGAGTGGTATTAAATAATGTAGCAATCGTGGGCAATCTGCAAAAATGAATTAACCATATGAGTTAACTATGCAACTTTTGAAACTAAAAATAATTATTCAAAATGATACACAGAGGTGAAAAGCTATGAAAGTAAACATATTTATGGCAGCAAAGGAAAGAACTCAGAGAATAATATATTATTCAAATGAGTATCACCCCACTGTGGGGTAAAATCGTCAAAAAGTGACAGTTTAAGGTTCCCGAAACGAGCAGTACTGTTTATTCACGGATTCGAAAACCTACCGCATTTTCCACGCATATGTCAAAAAGTTTTTTTTAAAAAAAGTTTTTTTTTAATGAAAGGACATATATGCATGCATTCGTGATTGTTCACGGAATTACGGGGTATAATAATACCACATATTTCACCGTGTCATCCCTTCGCGAGCCGGCGTTCTGGTACAGAGGTAGCACGTCTTCCTCGTGATCTGGACGTTCCAGGTTCGAGTCCCGGTTCGGTTATAATTGTTCTTCTGTGTACTATTTGTGAGGTGTGTCAATGTGCCAGCCCCCTGTAAAAAGGGGTTGTGCAAGCGACTGTGTGTCATATTCGTATGAGCTAGACGACAGACTTCTGCCCTCGGGTGCTCACACCCACAAACGCTACTGCACCTCTCTTTCCGCTGTAAAATGGACACGTCATCATCGTCCCTTCGCGATGTACAATCCTCAAAAAGTGCTCGATTCCAATTCAAACAATAGGTAATGAATCCAGAATACTTCTGAATGCAATTTCTCAAAGCCAATTAACAAACAAATATCATTATGTCGCCAAGAATATGTATTTAGACGCCAAATCAATACACGATACAACTGAGAGCACATCACAAAGTAACGATTTCCACTCCAAATAAATATTTACTTTTCATTCTTTGACATTTAGGAGCATAAAAGTCAAACAAAACAGATGAGCACAGCGCAAAACAAACAAATTAAAAAAAGGTTTCCAAGAATAAAAAAATAAACCAGGTATTTACTTACCGACACTGAAATACGAGACCGTCTTTTATTGGAAGTAAAATCAAATCGAGCCGCGTGTCATTAACCCCAAGTCTGTTCGCCAGGAGGCGATAAAAATCAATACGCCAAAAGCACAGAAGGGGGACAGGAAGATTTAAAAGTCGGATGTAAATCGCAAAAGCGAAAAAATTCACTCAGGCAGCAAAAACTTTAAGGCCCACGAAGGAAGGCTGTAAAATAAAGTTATACCCTCCTATCGGGGCCGTTAAGGGATCGATTTAATTGAGATTCAACGGGGTGTTAAGTGTCCAAATTGTTTCGATAAGGGACCAGGCACGTGCAAAATCAGCTTTAAATTTGCGGCAAAAAAAAATCACGGTCATACTTTATGAAGCAGGTGTTGACGGTAAACTTTTATGTATCGACTATAAGATTAAAAAGAATTTGCAGAGGAATGACATTCATTTCGGAACGATTAACTATCGTCGCCATAATGATAGTACCCCTCGATACCATTCCATATTGCTTTTATCGAGAATTCGATAAATTATAAAATTAAAATCTGTAAATTATTCAATAATTTTATCAAGCTGTGTTGGCTAACCCCCGAAAGGGGGGGGGCACCTCGAAATGAAGATGCGATACTTCCGGCTTGGTAGTTGGATCTCACCACCCTGGTGGGTAGACTAACAGGTGGGGGTAGGCTCACCCATCGATGACGGGTCGTACTTTCTGCGGGAACGGTTGTACTGTAGCCGGTGATGGCTCTTAAGTCTCAACCATAGTTCCCGCCAGAATTGCTACTGCGGCGGTCAGGTCATTTAGCCCTCGTCGCTTAAACGGGCGTGTCGGTGGGTCTGGTATGACTTAACTGCATTGGCTTCTCCCTGAAGGGCATATCGTAATTGTGGAGAAGTTTCCAGCATGGTGGTAGGTTCACGTCGCGCTGGAGGGTAGATGAAAAATTTTAGGGTTGGCTCCCATCGACGACGGGACGCACTTCTTCAGGGAATTGTTGTACTGTGGGCGGCAATGGCCCTTAGAACTCAACAACAGTTCCTACCAGTGTTACTGCTGAGGTGGTCCGGTTGATCAGTATATTATTATCCGTGTGCCTTCGGACGAGCCGAAGAGTACTTATTGTAAGCTGTGGAGGCAATATAGAAATATAAAGCTGAAGCTTTATGGCTGGTCAAACTTATTAAAAGAAAAATGAAAATGCGTAATATGCGGCCTTCTTGCACACGTAACACTAAAATTTGATTAAAGCGTTGATTATTTTCAAAAGGATTAATTAAGAGAGAAATATTGCCACTAATCTGTTATGTCGTTTCTCAGTCGAGTTAATATGATCCCGAGAAACAGATTTCCGGGGATTCTTAATGGATTTTGGAGACAAAAATGCTAAGTTCTGAAAACTGTTTGAATTATTACCTTATATTTATGAAGAATCGAGAATTTGAAAGGAGAATCGTATATGAAATCACATCCTTTCGGGAGACTATAAAACGCGAGGGGCTCACAAGAGCAGTGAGTTTCCTTGTAGAGTTGGTTGCAAAGCGATTTTTCTAGCCATATTACAGTTTCCTACTTAACGATTTACTGTTTTCTCATGCTGTCAGAGACTGCAAGTGTTTATAATTTTGACAGTGTTTTGATAATCAATATTCCGTGTCTATAATAATAAGTGTTAAATTATTGTCATCCATTCCTCGACATGTTGGAAGTCAACAACGCATTGCGCGATTTGTATAATATGCAGGGTATCCCACTCTCACAGTGGCTTGACAGCTGATTTCTAAATGGTCAGAGAAAGATTTATACTTTAAGATAGAAAAAAGTTGTAATCTATTTACTGAATTACAGTATTATTTGCTGAGTTTTGGTACAGAATAAACACAGGAAGAGGAAAAAGTGTAAATTAGATTTTCTAATAAGATTTTTTATGTTATTTTTTTAATTCCTACTATTAGCTCACACTCCCCCAATATTATTTATTATTATTATTATTATAGTTCAAATTTGCAATCGTTAATAAAATACTTTTTATTCATGCATTCAAGTTCAAATGCATTTTTTTAAACTTGCAGTGGATGACATTTGACGTCAATAGAGTTTTTTCTAATATTAATTCATTAGTTTTTTATTAATTAAAAACTAACTTTCTCGCCAAAAACCTTCAAATGAGTAACGAATTCAGTTTGCATTTCCCCCCACGCCAAAGAGGTTAGGCTTAAAATGTTTTCGCCCGATTATTTCAAACGATAACGTTTATTTTTTTAATGTTTGATGCATTTAAAATCAAACACTGTCAATGAATAGATTTTATCTGAATTATTTTTTATTAATCTCATTCTCTATTTTCTATAAATTGATATAATTACTATTTTCAAATAAACCGGTTTTGACTTTTAAAAAATTTGCAGAATTAATAGTAATAGATAATCAACATACAAATTTGCAATTAATTCCTCATTTATTCAAATTTCTATGTTCAAAATTTTAATCAGGTGTCTTCAAATAAATAAATCGCAACGCAAAGAGTATTTGTATACCTGGGAGATAAGCATCGCTAAATAACAATCTAGTTCTACAGAATTGGCATCGGCTCACGTGGATTTTGTCCGGGATTGTGCAATTAGCAGTGAAAAGACCTCATTAAAGGGGCAAATTAGTTTACCCTGTTGAATCGGAAACAGTAATGAACCAATAAACGGCAGCAAAACCTTATTAACTTCGCCGGAATCAACATAACTGCATTCTACACTACACTAACCACGTCACGGTGACATTACACAGAATCGAAACCAATTTCTAAAATACACATTAGAATCGAAGCATTTTATCGACTGCCTCTGTTCTTCTCTTTTGCAATCATTTATATTTACCTCAAGTTAATAAAACAAACGGAATTACTTCGAAAACCAACGAAGACGCAACAACTTTTATTAAATTTACCCAGAACAAAGAATGAAGTTGAGATGTATAAACATTCTAAAACACAGAGCGTTTCTAACGCTAGTTATCGTTTGGTGCTTCTTCAAACCCAGAGGGAGAAGGAGCGGTGGTTTGGTTTTGGAAGAGCCCCAGGTAAACATAGATGACAAAAACCACACAAAATTCGTCTGAGCGTGGCCCAGAACTTTAATTTCGTTTCCCCTTTTTTCGTACATAATTTGATTTCGGGTTTATTGTCGTCAGATGGAAAATGTTGGCAACAGCTCCAAGCTTCGAGGTAACGCAATTTACTTTTGGGCGTGGCCATTTTCTTCAAGCTCACTTTCATGAAAGTGGTTATCAATGTAATTTTTTTTTCATTTAATCCCAACGTTCTATTTAATTTTTAAAGAAATCGTTTTTCTTGCTACGTAACAGCATTTTCAAAAGACCAAGAGGAAAAAAAGTAAATCTTAAAACATCATACTAATATTACATTTTATATATATATATATATATATATATATATATCTATATATATATATATATATATATATATAATAAAGCGCTGTGTATATGTGTGTGTGTTGGCGATCTACAGGCTAGACCGTTCACCCTACAGCTACCAAATTTGGTACGTGTATACCTTACACGTATACGTATTACACATGGTACAGATGCACTTCGGAGCTCTTTTTTTTTTTTAAATTAAAATTTGAATTAAAAAAATAAGAGAAATTTTGACGTTTTTCGCAATAACTTTCGAAAATATTACAGCACAAAATTGATTTTTGCATCAAGTAAAAGCTCAAAAGATGATACTGATGTTTTGACCTATAAATTAAAACTATTTTAATGAATTTTTTACACATTTAATTTAATTGTATTTTTCAACAATTTATTCCGCATAAAATAAAATAAAAAATTTATCTTCACGAGGATCTAAAAAAATCAGCTTTTAATAAAAAGTTGCCATCACATTTTCAGAAGTTCTGATTTTTTAAAAAAAGTTAATTGTTACCAAAAATAAAACAGAAAACTATAATTTTCATCACGTGATTATATGAAATGAAATAAATGGGCAATGTGAAATTTTTTAGACAATCAATGCAAGAGAAAAAAATTTCTTGATCATTTGCAATATCAAAATAATTCAATTAAAGAATTAAAATAAATAAAAATACAAAATGAAAATATATTACAAAAGTGCGACAGTTAAAACTGAAAACGAATTTTTAGAAAAGCACCAAACGATAATCTTCTGAGAGCGAGATTAATTATTTAAAAGTAAGAAATCTTTGACATATATTAAGCAACAAACAAAACTATTGTAATAACCAATGGGCTGAACTTAATTCATTTTTTTTCAAAAAATGGAGAAATACTAAATAGAAGAAAATGATAGCAAAAAAAAAAAAAAAAAAAAAAATCTGGAGATCAAAACATAAATTGTAAAAGTGCTATGTTAAAGTTTAATTTACGGTAAGCTGACCACTTTAAATTCAACATTATACGAGTTAACTTTCCACCATAAACTTTCAACTGATATTTTTGATTTTCGATGAACAAAAAGGTATTTTGGGACAAGGCGTATGATGTAATAAAAATGTACGATGTTAGTATTTTGGCTTCTGTTTCCATTTCTTATAATATACTTCCAAAGTAGGCCTATTCATCTATAAATTATGCAGCCATTTCAATTTTGAAAAAAAAAAAGCCATAAAATTAAGTTTCAAGCCTCACCAAACCAATTCCACAGAAAATAAATAAGAACAAGCGGGTGCGGTCTCCCCAAAAATATCTCGCATACCCTCTAATAAAAATGGTATCTCTTCCTAGTATTGGCGTAAAATAATGACGAAATATGAACTTTTGGTGTGGAACTAGCAATTTTATGGAATCTATCGTGTCATCCTTGCGAGTTATTTGGCGATTAATTCCTGACAATCCGTTTAAAGTACTTGAAAATCAAATTTTTGTTTTAGACACATTTTTCCTAAATAATTGATACAAAAATTTGATTCAAAACTACACTTGGAGTCGGAGAATCACATGAAAATTTGTAATATTTAATCCATTGCCTCCGAGCTATCGCTTATACATGTTTCTGAACGTACAGAACAACAAACTGTCAACCCCCTTACTGGATTCAGCTCAAAATTTGATAAGTGTCTAGACTGTAAGTCTTAATTTTGTGTATCTACATAACTTGTTTAGCTTTGTAAATTATATTCGAACAGCCAGACATATTTTGTTCAAAACTTGACAGAAATTTACTAGTTTGGTATGGAGATCATATGCCAAATTTCATCTGCCTATCTCAGAGCAATTTTTAAGTACCTTTTATTGTAGACAGACGAACTTTTTCAAAAAAAAAATCAGACGAAGAAAGAGGAAACGTGGAGAGTTGTCAAAATCTTCAGTTTGACAATTACTATACTTTCTCTTTACCACATATAGAAGAGGGAAAAAAGCTTTACAGTCTACTATTACACATAAATTTAAAATGCAGTGGTGAAATTATTGAAAAAAGAAAATCAAGATCCTATCCTTAATATAAAAATCAGAGTAATTTAATCCATTTACTCAATTCATATTATAACTTCACATTCTCCCAATATATATTTATATATCTTGTCGAAAATTTCAATCAAAACACTTTTTATTCATGCCTTATAGTTCAAATACGTTTTTTTAAAAACTTGTAGTGGAGGACACACGATGTTAATAGTTTTTCAAATATTAATCCATTCATTAAATACAATTAATTTTTAGTACTTTAAATAGTTTTGCAAGTATGTAATGAAAATTGAAATCAACAGACAGTAAACAGCGAGGACAAACGGTAAACTCAATCGGTAAACAGCGAGGATTTCAGTATCTTTTATGCGTAAGTGGATAGAGTTGAGTTGGGTTAAGTGGATAGAGTTGAGTTGGGTTAAGGCCCATATTGGGATATATGGTAACGAAAAGGCGGATCAATATGCAAAGATGGCGGCACAGAAAAAGAGTGTGGATACAGTTGTCCCCAAATCAAATGATGTCTTAAAATGGGGATTGAGAGAAGAATTTATGCTACAATGGTTTGACAGAGAGTATATGTTCAAAAAAGGAAGAGTAACTTACGATTTTATTCCTAATCCAGAAATGATAAGAAGATACCATCCACTGGTAATCCAAATTATATCAAGACATGAGATTCCCTGCATATTTCAAAAAGATTTGGAGGAATGAAGGAAAATGAATGCATTTGTGGAGGAATCGGTACTCTATTTAAAGGAATGCACAGAAATCACCGAACATAGAAAGCATCTGCAAGTTGAAAATGACATAAGTACTGATGGTACCAAGTAATCTTAGGATTGTGAAGAACATGTCTAAAATTGTCGGTGTTTTTTTTTTTTTTTTTTTTTTTTTGCCAACCATTTGAAACTTTGTAGAGGAGGAAGTGGTCAGTTTATGAACACTTTGGGGTCAATTATCTTGAAGAGAATATCAGTTTGACAGAATCAGTCAATGTAAGGATGGACATTGCTACAGCCCACAGTCGGCCACAACAAATCCTGTCGATACTGCTACGTTCAGTGGTGGCGGGGTGGTCGGCTGTACAGAAGAAGTATCTTTCATGCGAAGGTGAAGAATGCAAGTTTAGTTCTTGGAAAAGTCAATAATTTTTTTGATAAATTTTTCACGTTAATTGTTATTATTTAATAAAAGTAACTAAAATAAAAACTCTTTAACGACCTAAGTAGGAATTTACATTAAAAAAATTTAATTACTTGTTTTATAATAAAATATTACATTCTACATTTTCTTTTGATATTATTTATAAGAAATTAAATTCACCAAATGCTATTATTAATATGGAACGACGAAACTATCTTTTATTGAATTTCCAACCTCACGAGTTGACGGCTTTAGGCTTTGCTGTAAGCAATATCAGAAAATAAATATCACCGTGGCCATCTCGCTATAAACATGTTTTCGCCTTATTTTGAAATCCAACGAACGCGATTTAAACTTCCCGAGACGCCGACTTCCCAGTATGGCCAGAAATTAAAATGGACGGCATCAACAGATCCGTTCCATTCCGGGCACGGCTCCTGGCAAGCCGAAGGTTCACTTCCAGGCAGAAGTTTCCATCTTGGGGGAATTCTCCGAATAAACAGGGGGGAGGAAGGGGATGCTAAAACGAGCATTTGTCAGGATTCCTGACGGATATTTCCCTACAGGGAATTTCGAGAGACAAACCACGCGCGAAATACGTCCTCTCCCGAGACGCTCCATGCAGCGGCCGACGATCGAGAGACATTTAAGGAGAAAATACTTCTGGATAAATGAAATATTGCGAAGGGAGGAATTACGATCGGGGGAAACTCTCGGGGATTTTCCGGATAGATTTATTTCAACTGCAAGATGAGAGAAAGATACCTATAACAGCTTCCTGGCCATATTAATAAACTAGTAATATTAAAAATTTGAAGTCAATTCTTCCTTAGGGCAACGAAGAAAAATTTTATTTTAGTTACATTTTATTAAATAATTACAATTAATATAAATATGTACATGAATCGCCATATTAAGCGGCAAAATAAAATTTCCTGGCAATTTTCCTTCTCGACACGTCACTCAATCTTAAGGTTAGGTAGGAGAAGTGTCCAGCAATGGATGACAAAGATTTTAAGGAGAGAAATCGGGATGGAACTGATAACTTAAAATTTCTTTGAGAAAAATCCTTCGTTATGATCACTAAACCACTACTGCTAACTCACTCAAAAATTATTAGGATAAAACGTATATTTAAAGCCAAATTAATTTTAAAAAATGATTTTCGTAAGAACTGAAACTCGCATTCTTCACTTTCACGTAAAAAATACTGAAATCCACGCATTTTACCCATTGAGCTACTGCAGGTTGATTCCAATTTTCATTAGACAGCTAAAATTCTATTCGAAGAATTAAAAAAATAATTTTATTTAATTGATGAATTAATATTTGAAAAAAAAAAAAAAAACTGTATTAGCATCGAGTGCCATCCAGTAGAAGTTTATAAAAATTTACTTGAACTTGAATGGATGAATAAAAAGTAATTTATTAACGATTGAAAATTTGAACAAAATATATAAAAAGAGCGTGAGCTAATAGTAAGAATTGAGAATTAGTAATCGATGCGATAAAAGTGTTTCTGATGTAGCGAACTTAGTGACTTCAAATTCAATTCCTTCAAATACTTTAAATTTGCAATTTCTTTTCAAAAACAATTCATTTTCCTTGCAAATTCTACTTCTTATCAAGATTTAGGATTGTAAAAGCTATTTGGTTCAAAATCAAAAGATGGTAGAATGTTTCATTAAACAGTAATAAAATGCTTTAATAATCAGTAATCTCAGGATTAAAAAACTATACCCTACACCCATGGGGTACGTATGGTAAGAGAAGAATCACTGCTTTGCTAGCGATCCATTTTTGAGCAGAAAGTGCCAGAATAAACATTTCTAAACTTTAAATTCTCATGCCCACCATTATCTTTATCAATGGCAAGAGATACAAAGAGTCATGGTCACCATTGTCTTTGTCACTGACGCACCTACAGGAAAGTATAATGGGGCATTTCTAGACTTCAATTTTTCTCAAGATGGTGGGAGGAAAAAAGGGATTTATATCCGTTCATCTTTCACTGGAAATGTGAACAAGCTAATGCGTAATGAATCAAATTTTTAAAATATTAGCAAGCACAAATCATGATTACAGGTATTTATGACGCTTTCAACCAAATACATCTCCGGTACATGAATTATTAACACATATTCCATAACATATGCCAAATATATTGAGGGGGGTTACTGACGAAAAATAAAAACAAAACCCATTATCTTTATCAATGCCAAGAGATGCAAAGAGTCATGTTCTCCATTCTCTTCAACATTGGCAAAATAAGATCGGGCATTTCTAGACTAGGAAGGAAAAGGGGTGGGGTCACTTGTTCCGTCTTACAGTGAGAATGAACAGGCTAATTTCGAAACGCAACGAGTCCAATTAAAAAGTATATATATCATGCATATATTACTACTATAATGATTTGTTCAAAACTTAATAAAGGCATCTTTGATAAGAACATATTCCATTACCAATGCCAAATATGTAGAGAAGCGCATTGGCAAAATGAGAGGGATCGTAATCTCCGGTATCTTTATCAGAGGCATAACTTACAAAGAAAGGAAGAGACAAGGTCTTCATTATCTATGTCAGTGGCGCAACTGTAAGTCGCGTTCCTACGACCTGTCCGCCTACAGACGAAGCATCCCTTGTGGTTTTCTGGGGTACTTTGATGTTCGTCCAGTTTACCGACCATCTGTCGGTACACTGGACAGGCATCAAAGCACCCTAGAAAACCTTAAGATAGGAGTAACAGGGAAAAGCATGCTTCGTCTGTAGACGGACACGTAGTAGGAATCCCTGATAAGGAAAGCAGACCTAAAAAATACTATGGACAATGCTCTCCATCATCTTTACCAGCGGCGCATTTGCAAGAATACATAATCGGCAAAATTAGCGAAACCGAGGGTCCCCCATTATCGATGCCAGCGAAAACATAACAGATGAACGCACAAATGCAAAGATGAGAGGGCCTATGTTCTCCATTATCTTTGATAACAGCAGGTATTAACGGAAAATTGTGAGGGGTCATAGTCTAAAGAGGTTCTCATTCGTTTCATGCAGATAATATTGTTACATGTTCTTGTATTAAAAAAGGGTTCCACTTTAAGTATGCTATACACTACAGTGTATTATTCTATACTATTTTTGCAGTATGCTATACATTACCTAGATACATCAAACATTCTTGCTGTACTACGAAACCGACACAGATACAAAAAACAGACAATTTTTGCATAGTTTTTATAATATTCAAATCTCACTCTAATCATTCATTCGACTCTTATAGTTTAAGTATTTCATTTTCATTTATCCACCCAGAATTCCCAAATTTTCGCTTCCAATGGGGATACATCCAGCAATCCTGACCATTTGCGGCTCTAGTTTTGGAGAGAAGGGAATTGAGATAAAATACTTCAACACTACAACGCATTCCAATACGATTCAAGTCAAAACCTGCAGAGTTAAATACCCTATCATCCCTTCAGAATTGGAATCGCCCTAAAATAATGGCGCACCGAAAAGCGAGGAAGCGTTCATTACGAAGGTGGAGGGACGTCACTTTTAAATCCTTCATTCACCTGCGAGGAGCAATAATGAGGAACCAAAAGTACTGACGGGGGAGGGACAGAAAGCCCGAGGAATCAGAAATGAGTCTCGCGAATCCACACGCAGATGGTCAGAAACTCATAACTTCATTCGAATTCTAAAGGATTCGGGGATGAATGAACCCGAATATGGCGAGGTTAATGCAGAGGAGGTTTTGGTTTGACGATCGGCAAGCTAATAAAGGTTTGTTTGAGGACGCAAGTGTTCGAGATAGCTAGGCTGTGCCAAAAATAAACAAAGGGTTTAAGGGATTACACGCTTTCACGTATTTCTCTACCCCGAATTTCAATTTAATCTCAGAGAACGTTCTCTGAAGTATATACATACATTTTATAGAGTTATCTAAAAGATAATCTTACATTTAAAATTAATATTATATTTTCTATCTATACATGGTATAAAATGAAGTTTCCTGAAAGCGTCTGTATGTCGGCACCACAAAAACTCGAGAAATAGTGAACGGATATTGGAGATATTTGTACCGTTTAGTTACCGTTTTGAGCAATTATTGGGGAAGGTTTTATTACATTTAAATCGTACCAAAATGAAAAGAGGAGTTGTACAATTGCGATTTTAACCTAACCGAGCTTGCGTGGAAATCTCAAACTGAGCATGCGCAAATAGCAAGAGTGTGATATGCATATGCATTACATTTCTTTGTTTATGTCTGATTTTAAACAGAATTTCAAAATTTATTATGCCCAAAAGAAGGAAATTCAACCATGGCGGAAACACATTTGTGTTTGTAGCGATATAAGGAAAATGAAGAGGAAAGAAACGTCCAGTTAGCGAATATCAGAGAAATAATGTCCCCACTTAGGGAAGGAGAGTCGTTAGATGAACGAAATAGCCATCTTTCTTTAAATAACAAAGCAACTGAATTGCGGAAACAGAATGAGTCTCATGAGGAGCGAAATGATCGTCTGTGTTTTGTCTATGGACAGATCATATTTTTACCTTTGTAACAGTCTAAATATATCTGAATGTGTGCTATTAAAAATTGTTCTCATCTGTTTTTGATAATTTCTAAATATATCTATGATTGATTGATGTTACCTAACTTGCCCAAATCGTATCGGGGGGGGGGGGAGAGGCTAGACTGAAGTTTAAAGCCAATTATTCTTCTTGGATGCTATGCCACGGGCAACGCCGTTCAGGTACGGCTAGTTGATAACAAATAAGGACCAGTTGCAAAACTTTCTCAAAAACTTTCTTATTTTCCTAAAATATAAATACTTTCTCTTTAAAATGTAATTTTCATTTTTTTCATTAATTAGGATTTAATTTAGATTTTAAAATACATATTTCCATATCTATCTATAATCTAAAATATGATAAAAATTACAAGTCGTTTGAATTTTGTAACGATTGCGATACTTCTTTATTTAAAGTTAAACAGGAAATACTAGAGAAAATTATCAGCAGCAGTTCTCTGGAATTATTTTTCGAAGAATCACATCAAACCATTAAAAAAGCATGGTTAATTTTGCTTTCTGTTTAACCTAAATAAATTTTAAAACCAAGACTAATGCAATGGACGAAATATCTAGTCATGCTATTAAACTCAAGTTTTTGAACTCACAAATATAGAATAAAATTAAACACGGTAGCATCTTTTCTCACTTTTTTTTCTGGGGCTGCATAAGATGGAATAGAGTAAAAATCCTTTCTTCAATAATACTTCCTTATTTTCCTGCCTTCCTAAGGAAAGCTATTTTAATGAGTGTTCTTAAATTTAAACAAGCTATTCAACTTTTTTGCATTTAAAATAAACATTATTTTTTAAAATCATGAAGCTTCAATTTTAATTTTAAAAATATATAAACCAAATGTAGGTTAAAATCCATGATATTATTTTAACAAATCTCAAAAGTGAAAATATTTAGAAAACAGTCCGATTTCGGCAATGTACCTTTGGAATTTGCTTTCTATGATAAACTAAATCCATTTTTAAATCGCTCATTTTGCTTGGGAGGCGGGGGGGGGGAATATAACTAAAAAGATATCTAATGTTATTCTTCAATTAATAAGCAGTTACTTAAATAATAATTAAGTTTTTAATAAATCCCTTATGTTCATTTAATGAAAAACAAGTAATATAAAAAAATTACAATATAAATAATTTATGAAAAAATTATCGATTTTCGCAAAAATTGTTCTACACGCAAAAAAAAAAAAAATCTTTATCTACACGCAAAAAATACTGAAATCTTCTCATTTTACCGATTGAGCTACTGCTTATTAATTTCAATTGCCATTACAAACTGCATAAACTCTAAACTATTATCATCCAGTGTCATCCACTACAAGTTTAAAAATGATGTATTTGAACTTGATTGGAAGAATAAGAAGTATTTTATTATCAATTGAAAATGTGAACAAGATATATATGGGGAGAGTGCGAGCTAAAACGGGGAATTGAAAAAAAAGAAAAAAGAAAGAAATTCCCGTTTTTTAAAAATCATTTGGCAATTTTTAGCTGGAAAGTTGTTAAAACAAACATTTTAAAACTGTATTTGGGTCGCTTGTTTTAACGACCCCTTGTAACCAAAATTGGACAAAGAACTAGTAATATACCAAAATTTCATACATTTAAGTCATTGCCTTAGAGTAATTTTGCTAAAGTACACCCCCTAGACTGATTGTTCAAAATTTGAACAAATCTACATTACATATTAAAGTTGTGAATCCAATTTTCTCTCATCTAGATCTCTTCGTTCTGAAGTTATCGTGTTAACCCATATTTGACCTCTTCAGAATGGGTTTCGTTCAAGCTTTGAAGGAAATCTGCTAATTTAATATCTTTACATAGCATAAAATGAAATATCCTAAAAGCATCGATTTTTTTAATGTGAAATACTCGAGAAATATATTTAATTGATATTGGAGAAATTTGTACCGTTTTTATAGGGAATGTATTGGGAAAGGTTTTAACATATTGAAGTCATATCAAAATTTAAAAAAAGGAATTTTATAAGCGATTTTAAAAGCGATTTTAATTATTTTCTTAATTCGATTTGCGCATGCGTAAAACAGCAGTATTTGTGCTTTCCACTTTTCCACGCATTTGCGAAAAAAAAAAACAGCCAAATAGCAAGCCATGTATGCCAAATAATAAATAGCAAGCCAAACAATGCTATCCATAACATAAGAAATGTTTTTCAAAGGTTTACGTATGTTCGCTTTTCTTAAGGTATTAATTTTTATTTGTTTCAAGATTGCACTTTAACATCTGAAAAATATAATAGGAATAATATAATATAATCAAAAATTCTGCTTTGAAAGCATTATCTCATCCATCTATTTTAAGATATTATTTCAAATGTAAAAATCGAAGAAACTTCATTTTATCCACATATATTTTACCGAATATTTGAATCTAAATTGCACAGGTACGGAAAATTAATATCATTAGTCCGCTAGTTAAAAATTATGAATAGTTACCATGGCAACCGTCTGACATTTGCACATTCGAGAGACATAGAAAGATGGCAAGATTTTAAATAATATTCGCGACTGATAATGAAAAAGGAAATAAAAAAATATTCTAGGAGAATTAGAGATACATGAGAAAAGAACTTAGATCTAAACGATACATCTTAAAAATTAATGTCTGAGGAAAACAATACAGTAGGAACTCGTTTAAACAATCATCGAACAACCAAAACTTGTTAATTTAAGACGATATAAAGAAAATCGAAAGAAGTATATAAAGGGAAAGAATCGTGAAAGAAAAAATTGTGAGTCGATATTTGGAGGAGCCACAACATTTCGAATCTTCCAAATTCTAAAACAATTTTGAGAATTAAACCTGTGAACACAATAAATAAACCAGCGGTAAAGGTCTTCCCAGTACTTACTCGAATACTCACAAACGAAGGCATATCCATAGCCGTAGCCTTATTGCACAGCAGTATTAAGCTTTGACGTGAATTGAGCATTCTTACAGAAACTATCGTATCTTCTTGGCGATTAATCCATAGTATACCGTTAATATACGAAAATCGAATTTGTGCTTCAGACAAGTTTTTTTTTTATCAATCGGTTGAAACAAAGATTTCACACAAAACTGCATTTGTAGTCACAAAATCCCTTGCCAAATTTGATATATAAGATCATTGCGTTTTTGAATTATCATGGTTTTATGTTTCTGAAAGCATAGACCGACAGACGGTCAACCGGTTGCTCAAACTTTGGCAGGTGCACACTACTATTGATATTAAATCTGTGTACCGATTCTTAATTATTTAGCTCTCTTTATCTAGTCGTTAGCTAGCTCAAGACTTTTTAGAGTTATCTTAGTCACAGATAGATGGAGATTTTTCAAAAATGTTTTTCGAACTCGGAGAGGTCTAAATTCGTGTTCGAATTTTTTGACGATAACTGTAATTTCTCTAAAAACTACGTATACAAGAAATATAGGAGTTTGTGAAAATGCTAGTGCATGGCAATATTGAGACTTGTCTTAGTTCAGTTAAACACTTAACTGTTTTGCCCGTATACCATACGAGCATCGATTTATCGAATTTTGATAGTTGTAAACAAAAAAATCATTCATAACAATTATAATTCAATAGTAAAATGACTTCGAATACGTAGATAAGTCATTCGATGGATTCCCATTCGAATCAAAGTAAGAAAATATTCCCAAAATAGAAGGTGCCATCTTATTAGATAGTAAAGAAAATAAAACTGTTAAGTGGTTAAATTACATTAACATCCCGTTTTTAAAGTAACACTAGGGCTATTATGGTATGGACCTCGTAATATTGATGAGGGATCAGATGACAACGACGGTGCCTGAGCTGACACCCCTCTTCAAGTTTTCACATTACGCCGGTAGGGCGACTAGTTTTAATTATCTCAAACACTGGAAAACATAAGCGAAAGAAAAGCAATCGTTTCAAATCTGCTAGCCAAGTTTTCAATATTCCGAGTCGATTATGGTTCCAATCAATTCAAATACTCTGTATTCTTCTGTAAGTATTTTTTGGACCAGATATATATCAAGTGATAGTGAAACACTTGGTATAAAAGAAATTCAATTTGTCTTAAATTCTAAATATTTAATTTTTTAAAAATAAATTAGGGAAAAATAGGTAGTAACATTTTGAAAGACAATCCTTTTGACGAAATTATTCATAATATAATCGAAAAATTTATATCGTTTTTATAATTCAATCCCTTTTTTAGATAAAAGAAATGGATTATCTTTCAGTCTATGTCTTTTAAATTCTTTAATTTTTCGAATTTTAACATTTAGATTCCACTAACTTAAAATGAATCAAGTTCCACAATGCTTTTAGATTTTAGGCCTTAACGGCAATTATACGCTGCCGACTGTATGTAAATTCTTATTCAAAATAAGAGAACATACAACCACAAAAGTGCCCCAGGCTCATTATAAAAATATGCAATTCAACAGAAATGCGGACGAAAGAGGGATGTTCGAATACTACTCCACTCTTCCTCCCCCGAACCCCTATATACCAAACGATTTGTCCCCCCATTCCTTTACAAAATGGTGGCAACAAGTAAATAACGAGGCAGGGACGAAGAAAGGCAAGCCTCAAGCCCTTGCCCAGAAGGCACGCTACCAGAAGTGCCCCTGTTTTCGCTTCGCTCGTTGCCCCAGCAACCAGCCAGATAAGAGCGCCCCGGCGTACAGCAGCCCAATTTCTCTGTCCAAAGCCCCGATTAAGAGTGCCTGCCTCCACAGAAGCACCATCAACTGCTCATGTGGAGAGAGATCAATCTGCTGCTGGCGGGGTGTTTTGTTCCATCAATTCGCGCACCGCGGCGGCCATCAACAGCAGTAATGATGCATTTATTCGAAGACTATTTGTTGCCATCTGCGTGGGATGAATAAATATCCAGTGGAGAACGATTAGTTGGAAATGGAACGTATCATCAGAGTGCAACACCGACACAAAGATTCTGTGATTAAAAGAAGATGGCAGCTGTCCAAAATGACTGCGCAACTATCAAATCAGTGTTCAGTTATGTTTTCAGATTTGCAAAGCGGTATAAATGACATGGCATGCTTTAAATATTTCATTTATTCAAAAGTCCTGCACGAGTTGTTCTATCTTTCACTTTTCTGGTGAAAACCCCACTATGTAAGGATGCAACAGGTCATAGATGTAACTACTCAAGTCTCCCATCGAACTATTTTCCTGGTTGTCTCGATGTTGATCCAATCTCCAAAAATTTAAAGTACTTGATCCAATGATTATCAATCAAATTGCAAAACGCGAAGAAACAGAACCTACTGTAGCTCATTCATAAGTAAAAAAAATATGGATTTGGTATACTGAGATTCTAGTTGGTGCATTGTCCCGAGTTGGTACATTTAAAGCGGCTCAGACAAAAATATCACCAATCAAAAAGAGTAAAATAACTTTGAGATTGAGTATAAAAGATATAGTTGAAATTTCTTGTAGATATGAAATTATATTGTTCAGAAATCACGCCTAATAAAGCTAATAATTGGAATACAAATATTCCATTTTGGCCTATAATTTGAATGTCGAGAGAATAATTTCTCTAATATCAAGTGAGTGGCTGGACAAAGGAAAACGGTTGCCAGTTTGAAAAAGTGAGGTGGTTTTGGTTTGTTATTATAATTTTAAAATGACTTGCGTTCCATTTTTACTAACTCGTGTACGAAGTATAGAAATAGCAATCGTCAAATTATTCGAACATGAAATTTTGACGAATCGCCACGTTTTAGACCTCCATGAGTTCGGAAAACGCACTTTAAAATGTACGTCCGTCCGCCTGTGCCGAAGATAACTCATAAAATATTTAACTGGACGGCTTGAAACTTGGTAAACGGTCTTTGAACCAAATTCACAGATTTCCATCAAATGCTCAGTAAAATCTGTTCCAAAAATTGGTTCAGAGAAGCCTCTCTGTCCGGATGTTCGAATAAAGATACACTCAATAACCACAAAACGATGAGAGCTAGATACACGTTTAAAATTGTAACGTAGACACTGCCAAATTTTGAATCAAATCCAACCATAAATTGACTGTCTTTAGGTTCGTACTTTTAAAAAAATGTACATGAGAGAAATCTAAAGCACAATGATTTAAATGGTATTTTATTTGGTATGGAAATTTGTTTCCGCAGGTATAGAGATTTAACAACTTTTTGAGTAATGTGTAGTTTAGCCTTCTGCTTCGACAAGTTGGCGATAATACGCCAAAGCTGGCAACACCAGATTGTCTTTCTTCTTATCATCCTCCAAAAAACATAGCGCATTTTCATGGTTGGCGAGTTGGCGATTTTTGAAAAGCGCGCCAAGCAGGGAGTTAAACTACGATCGAGCCAAATTTTTGTTAAAAACAAATCTAAAATACTGACTCGATTTCCAGATATTAGAAAACGCATGCCAGGAATTAATCGCCAAATAACTCGCCAGTAGACTGACTAAAAATGTTACATTCACGAGAAAAGTTAATTCTTCTTAACTATTGTACGATCAAGGCAGTCGTTGGCATGACAAATTTATTAGAGAGCGTGCGAGTAAGTGTTGAAAACACCACTCCAACTGGTTTACCATGCTAATGATGCCTCGTCCAAATAAATTTAAACAGCATTTAAACCTATTCCGTAATATTAGCAAATTACGTTTTATTGAAAGCTAACAATCAAGAGAAAATCAACTAGTAAAATGAAAGATATCAAAATCATCTTCGAGCCTTTTTCAAAGAACTAGATTTTACAAAATTAATGTGAGATAAAGATACAAACGCAATCTCGCGCAATCTGAAGTTGTAATTAAAATACGTATAACAATACGTTCATTCTAGCCTTTTATACTTTTGAAACTTAATGAATATTTTGATTTCATCAAGGAGTTTTAGTACATTTCCCCCGCTGCTTCTGCAGGGCGCTTGGATCGGTAAACTTTTACCTTCTTAAACGAAACGTATGGAATAAGTTTAATGCTTGCATTTTGAAAAATAACGGTTAACAAATTATGTTTTTCACCCAGGATTACCTAACCAATTCAGTGATAATGGTTATATGTTCGCTTTACAACGGAAGGAGAGGTCCAGTAGCTTCTGAGGGTATGGGCCCTTGACCACACGAGGACAGAAGTTTGACATCTACTTCATATGTAGATGCCACTTAACACGTTCGCTTGCACAGTCCCTTTTTAGAGGGAGGCACATTCACACACGTCACAGATAGAACACAGAAGAACAAACATGCAGTAACCGGGATTCGAACCCGGGACGCCTAGACAACGAGAAAGACGCGCAACCTCAGTGCCAGGAAGCCGGCAAACAATCGATTCAGTAGAAATTCTAAATTCACATTAAAAATGAATATTTCGTAAATATTGTACTTTAGTGCATTGTAGTAATTTTAGTGTGCCCCCCAGGAGTGTACATACACTGCAGGTGGTTCCCCGCCAATATTATTCCCACAAGATTACAAGTAGGAAATAGCCTATTTAAATAGATAACATATTTTTTAAACTGTAGGAGATGCAAAATGAATATTCGACAGTACCGGAGGCAAAAAATAAACTAAATTTTGGTGATTTATACAGTGGAAATGCAGCAAGAATTTCAACTTAAAAGAAAAAATCTAAAACTTCAGATATTTTCCTGTGTTTTAAGGAAATATAAACATTATTTCCTTTATGTATTCATCTAAATGGCCTTAAATGACTATTTTCAAAATCAAGAACCCCATAAGGAAATGGTTCAAGATCGGGAAGTAGTTGTTTACGAATTTAATTCAGAGGATAAACCCTTGAAAAAAAATTCAATTTATTTCTACAGTTTCCCATTCTTTAAAAAAAAGTTTACAAGTTTTTATCGAATGAAAAGATCTTTAAAAGAATTTTGAATTTCAAAACAGCTCATACAGTTTCCTAAGACATCGTCAGGAAATAACAAAATAAAAGCTGTAAGAATAACTGAAATGAAAAAACACATCTTTTATTCGATTTTATTTACAGTATTTGGAGTCATTCGGTTAGACATTACTTAGTTAGGATTATTCTACTAGCTAAACTAAACTCAGTAGCACGACAGCCTATATAGGCCAAGGCCTACAGTGTCCATATCTGTTTTCAAGACCGATGATCCAGAGTATACCTAGGCATATGTCCCAGTTAAATGGTCAGCCTAATTGGAACCTCCAGTGTCCATATCCCAAGCAAGCTTAGTCCTCAGTTTTAGCGACCCACAGAAGAGGTCAAAGACCGAGTCGATCTTGATTAGCCCGAGGATCGAACCTCGAACCTTGTGCAAAGTGCCACCACTGCGCCACAGTGCTTCAGGATTATTCTTCGCCATAAATTAAATTAGGGATTATACCTCCAGATTATTCCACTTCTCCAAGAATCAAATTAAGATTCTTTTAGAACCCTTGACTAATGAGTTATCTATTAGTTATAAATACATTCATGGGGCCGGGATGGCCTGGTTGGTAGAGCGTTGGACTCGCACTCCTTAGGTTACAGGTTCGAAGTTCACCGGCCAAAAGATTCCCCGAGTGTGTGGCGACAGGCGCTCGTTAAATCTGTTCGTGGTCGCAAAGTCCTCCTTATCGAGAGTAATACCAATGGGAGTACTGGTTCAGAGGTGATCGTTCTCTGTTCCAGGTCTAAATTACTATCTGAGATGAATGAATGAATTTGCACGAATGTCCTCCCCCTAAAAAGGGGTGTGACGTGAGTGTAGCCAAGTCGTACTCTTGGCCCTAGATGGCGCTACTTGTAAAACAAGAGGCGTATATTTCCGGCTAAAAATCTGCTGATGTATCAGAGGGGCTTGTTCATGGCAAGTGCCATAAGTAGCAACAACATTCATTACTAAATGTTAAATTATTAAAAACAGCATAAACAAACATTAATATTTTCATTACTAAAATTAAATTTGGTAAAGAATGATATATAAACTACAGAAAACAACAACAAAAACATATTTTTAAAATGTTTCAAAATCAAAACTATTTGCATTTATCTGAAAGCAGTCATTCAAAACTTCTCATGAAGCTTGTGTTTGCTCCCAAGAAATTTACCTAACGAAAAAATTTCGCCAAAATTTTCGTAGCCAAAACTTTCTTTTGCCCATTCACAGTTGCAGATGAAATCGTTAACATACCAGATGATTGAACAAATTTTCAAATATTATTATATATGTATATTAATTATTGTAACATTTCATGTATTTTCTACTTAAGTTTTCCTCATTTCCTCAGAAACGTGTCACGCTCAAAAGAACAGAATCATCTCCAAGTCCCCCAACTATGCCCCGGTTATTGAGAAATTTCACTTCGTATGAAAAGGCCTCTATTTCATTCATTCAACTGGAATTTCTTATGAAGGATACTTGCTCTCGTGGTACTGGTCGGTTGTAAAAAAAGCGCCAAGAAAAAATTTCGCCAATTTGGCGACTTTAATCGTTAAACTATATAGAATGTGATTCGTACGTTCAAAATTTTTCATAATAAATAATAATGTACTTGGGTATAGTTGTTAATGCGTTACTACTATTCAAATAGTTACTAAATAAAACAACTTTGTAAGAACACAACATTTTATTTTCCTAAATTCCTTTGAATTTGAAAGAAGTAAGGTATTGGGATTTATAGCAACAATGGCTGTTATCCCCTCCTAAATTCCTTTTCTTTTCTTTTTTTTTTATTTACAACTGCTGACTCCAAAAATATAAACCGTTGCTAAGCAACGCC
Organism: Argiope argentata; assembly: GCA_026289955.1. NCBI lineage: Eukaryota > Metazoa > Arthropoda > Arachnida > Araneae > Araneidae > Argiope > Argiope argentata. Next base: position 1,722,757 of record JAOUZG010034892.1, read on the forward strand.
AGAATCAAATCTTAGCGCCAGCACGTTTTTCACGAGAAAATAGGTTATTATAACAGCTAACAGCCAAGATGTTAAATATAAAAATATTTAAAAATTACTGAAACATTTTATAAATTTATAATATATGCTGTAAAATTTAATAATTATTATATGAATAAATATTATAAACAGCTTACAATTTTCTAATTAATATTTTGATATTATTAAAATTTCCGTTACATATTTTTACAATTTGGCACTTTTTGGTCACAGTTAAAATCTGAAATATAATTCTCTTCAACGTTTTTATTATCTCGACTTTAAAGCATTCTTTCGTATTATCCAACTCCAAAAAAATATTAGCGTTATTTCAGAATTCTGCAGGGCAAGCAAGTAAGTAAAAAATTCGAACGTGACAGGTGTTGCCAAATGACGATTAGCAAATTCAACCTGATTTTGCGTTCACATAAACGTTTTATTTGCGTGAAAATCAAACAATAAAACCTAATTTTCCCAACTTTACAACAAACACGTCAAAATATAAAAATGTATTTAATAATATTTTTGTTAAAGAAAGAAAGAAACCAATATACAAAGTACTGAGCAGTAATATAACTCTAGCGCAATAATTGATACAACGACAGACAAGTTATTTTTAAATTCACTTAGCTGTCATTGACAGAGAAAAACAAACCGAGAAAAACTAAAAGGAAGAAACGCGATGAAAGTTTTGCCCTTTCTTTGAAACATATTTGGAAGTTTCAACATCCTTTCACTCCACATTTCCTGATTGCAATCACGGGAGAGGAAAGGGGTGGGGATGTCCTCATGAAAAGATGATGACGAACCATAAGAAAACGAGACACTGGAGCTGAAAATGACGTCACAAATGATGACTTATCACCGTGAAAATAAAATTCAAAAGTAAAAGGGGAAAAGAATTTTTTTTTCCTCCCATTTTTTCCCTATCAAAGCAAACGATAAATAAAGTAGTGGCGCGGGCTTATGCCAGAGACAATAAAGAATTCAGTGTCATTTTTTCTCAATATGGCGTCAAGTGTAAGGATCTTCCGTCGAGTTGGTTCTTTTAGGACGATAAATGGAGGCACTTGTAAGGCTAAAGGGTGGACGCAAAAACAAACATAACACGCAAAATGGCTCTTCAAAACTGCAACTTTCGGAAAACTTCAAAAGGGAAGAAACACAGTCGCCGAATAGTAACATTTGTAATATTTTTTTACTTTCTCGTGTACGTAGTACAGTTATCATCGAAATTATCATCGAAAAATTGGAACGAAAGATTTTGACGAATCACCACATTTTAAAGCGCTCCAAGTTCGAAAAACATTTTTGGAAATTGTGTTTTTGAACAAACATGTGAAATCGAACAAAAAATAACTCAAAATGCTTTAAGATAAACAGATGAAACTTGGTCTTAACATCAAATTTGTAGATTTAAATCAAATAGAGAGTAAACTATATTCAAACGAAGTCTATCCGTCCAGCTACTCGAATATAATTGAATTCTCCAGATAAGTAACCCGCGATTATCGCGGATTGGAGTTTAATACATTTTCAGTTGCATTCTACATTTTTCACTATTTAAGTTTATTTTTACGATTAGATTCTTATATTATCATCATGTAACATATAGCATCAGTTCCCTTTCTTTAAAAAGTAATTAACTTATTTGCAAACGTTGCATATAAATAGTGATTTAAAAGGATTACGCAGCGAGAGGGTTAATGTGGAAACTAAAAAACGAAAAGAGCTTAACAGATTAAGCATGCATTAAATTTTGAGCCAAACCTAATAAGGTCTAACTGTCTGTCGGTCGGTCTAATTCAGAAACAAGAAAACGCGGTGACTCAAAACTGCAGCTGGTATTTAATTTTGTGGCATAAAATGTAACTTAAAATTTTTGTTCTAATCGGATGGAAAAAATAACATACAAATTTGATTTTGGAATTATAATAACCGCATACCAGGAATTAAAAATTTCATTAACTTCAAAATAAAGGTTAATAGTTTGTAATTATTGTACGTCAAAGTCATGCAAGGTGTTGTCTTGGATAACACCTTTCTAAGAACATAAGCAGGAAAGTTTTAGGGTGACCAGATTGCTATGTAAAGTGATCCGATTGAACTGGAACATTAAATTAATATACTTCTAAAAACTGTTAAATATAAAAGTCTCAGACAGTTCCATTTGTTCTCTTAAACACAAAAAAAGTTTCTACTAAAGAAAAAAAAAAGTTAACGAGAACCTAATCTATAAAAAATTAACTCCTGATATATTTCCTTTTCAAGTATGGCCAGTGTGAATGCATCAGATGAGGAGATAAGTAGATGATTCCAAGATAAATGAGATTGCTTACAAGCACAACGATAAAATATTTTAAAACTCAATACGAGACCCAATTTTAAGTGGTTTTTGTAGACCTATTTTAACTATTGTTTAGTGAAAATTTTCCTATTTATAAGATTGGAACAAAATGCAATAACACTGACATTCAAACGAATGTCAAAAATCAATCAAGTGAAATTAACGATTGTAGATGGAAATCGTTTTTTTTTTAAAATCAGTTTGCTCTATATCAACAAGCAATAAAATCCAGCCGGATAAATAATACAAAATAGAAATAATTATTTACTACTTTAAAATACTATTTTATTTTTCAGAAAAATAAAGGTTTTGAAAATCGTCTTTAGAATCATAGGACAAATTAAAACCATCAAACGATATTCCAAGAGAACAATAAATAAAGATAATAAAAAGTAATAACGAGACAACAAGTAATAAAATCTATGCAAATATAAAAAATTATTTCTTATTTTATTTAACTTTAAATTATTCCTCACTTTTTTAGAAAAATAAAATCAATTAAGTAAAGTTGACAATCGTAGATTGTTAAAATAAATCGGACTGCTCAAAGTCAAGAAGCAATAAAATTTTACCAGGTAAATACAAAAAGGAAACTATTTATAACCTTAAATTATTATTATTTATTTTTCAGAAAAATATTTTTTAAAAAAAATTGAAAATCGGCTTTAGAAGCATAGAACATATAACTTAAAACCATCAAACGATAATATAAGAGAACAAGCAATAAATCTATGCGGATAAATTATACAATACGAATTAATTTTTTTATAACTTTCAATTATTTTCCCATTTTTTAAGAAAAATTAAAAATTAAAGTTAACAATCGTAGATTGAAGTTTTTTTTTTTATCGGTGTGTTCTAAGTCAGCAAGCAATAAAATCCAGCCAGGTAAAAATACACAAGGAAATAATTATTTATAACCTTAAATTATTTATTTTTTATTTTTCTAAAAAATTATAATTTTGAAAATCAGTTTCAACTTACAGATGAAATAAATTGAAATCCTCAAAAAATGTTTCTTTTACTTTTCTCTCTTGAAAGAAAGACGAATACAAAAAAAATTAAATTATTTACAACCTTAATTCATATATTTTTTTTCATTATAAAAAATAAAAATTTGAAAATCAATTTCAAAGTCATAACAGATAAACTGACACTATCAAACAATATAGGAGAAAACAAGCAGTAAAATCCAGACAGATAAATAATACAAAAATAAATTCTTAAATTATTTTCTTATTTTTCAGAAAAATAAAATCATAGGACAGATAAACAGACATCAAACAATACAATTAAGAGATTAAATATACAAATCATTCATCGAATTTTCCTCTAAAGAAATTACAAAGTGTTTTCATTCAAATTATTAATGTCGCAAATTATACTTTTGTAATACCTTGAATGAAGGTTATTCCAAAATATGAAGAATAGTGATGTCATCCAACAAAAGGAAATGAACTCCAAATTTTACAACAATCAATGGGGAAAATTTGGAAGGAAACATTTGTGACGTAATCTAGTTAAAAAGAAATTTATTTCTCGTTGGATTCATTTCTATACAAAATAAGAGGAATTCTGTTCAATCAATAAACAGTAGGTTTAGATAACTGCTGGCTACATGGAAGTTTTCCTTTAACCTTGAACCGACTTATGATTATCAGATGAATCAAACGTAAGATAGGTCATACTATAGCCTTACTTTAAAGTAATTTTTGGGCCAGTGAATCTTCAATCATTTTATTTCTTTTGGTGAATAAATCGAGTTTTCATCCCCCCCCAAATGACATTACGTTAAAATATTGAATTTTCTGCATTTGTATTATACAATTCATAAATTAAAGTAAATCTAAACAATTTTCTCTTCAGCGTTTTAACTAGTTGAGTAAATCCATACTTTTTATAACCAATGATGAAAATAAATTCTTCGAAAACCCTTAATTCATTTAAAAACTTTAGTGTAACTCAATGTATATCACTCATTAAAAAAATATAAAATTAAAAAAAAACTGTAATGATTATAAACCTTTTTTATAGTGAACTTTGAAATTTTGAAATTATATTAATTTTTAACTTTTGTTATCAGTTCGTTAAAGATTATTAAAACTTATTTATTATGTAGTAACTAATTTTAATTTATCAAAACTATTGGACCTTAAAAAATAATAGTTGCAATTCCTTTTTTAGATTAAAATAATGCAAAAATTAAAAACTGTCTTTCTGAATTTAATTATTTATTGTTATCCAATCATTTTTTTAGCTATTAGTTTCTAATTGTTATTTTTAAAAAAATTTGAGAAACCTCCCAATCATTCGAAATCAGCCATAACGTTGAAAGCTTCCTGATATTATTTTGTAAATAAATTTGGGGAGAAATTAACAAAAATCAGTTGTGTTTGTCAATATTCCACTCTGAATTTTAATCAAAGACTCGAAATCAAAGATGTTTTCTAAAATCACGAATCTTTTTAAAATACAATAAATATTCCACCAAAGCTATTTTCCAGGATGAAAATTATTAAACATTCGTGAATCGTCTGCTAAAGTAACAGTTTTAAAAGCATTCTTTCAGAATTTATTAATGCGTTCTAGCAAATACGTCATCGTCTGTAATTCTAGTTCGTGATACATTTTAATATTCGTACATAAATGCCAAGAATATATTAATAAATTTCTGTATTTATGAAGGAGAAAACCTCAATTATCAAACTTGGTTAAATACGATAGAATCCACAATTACAACCTAATGTTTCCTTTTGAATGTCCATCAATAAATATCCCTATATAAAGTTATCACTTGGAAAATTCTATGACAATGACTTAACAATTATCTTTTGCATTAAAGAAGATTCATCGACAGACAATATACAACCACCTGTTAAAATAATAATTAATAGACAGCGTGGCGCACAAAACGGTGATTATGCCATTGCTAGAACGGCGGCTTTTGTATCTTTCTAAAGACCACCTGATTGTGACGTCGAACAGATTAATTCCGCTACACACAATTGGCTGTCTCACAGCAAAGCAAACCCAACACTGATTGGCAGATGCACCCGGCAGAGGGCACGCGTTAATCAGAGCAGAAGGTTCATTTATGCCGAATTAGTCATGCTAAATAGAAGCGCAGACGATAGTGAATATTGTAGCTGTTAACAAATCCAACTGTTGTGTAAAAAGGGAATCTGTACGCTTACCGTCTGCTGATAATGATTATTAAAATGAATTGTGCGGATTGTCAAATAGATATCGTGTTAACCGAACTGAAAGATAAAACGATGAAGTTTAATATAACAGGAGATAGCAGAATATATTATTAATATGGTCAAATATTAATACTAGCTTTTACCCGCGACTTCGTGTGCATGGAAAAGCACACAACTAACCCTAAAAACAATTCATTAACATTGCGTGCCTGAAATAAAGCAAAACAGTAGATCACATCCGTATTTATTTAAAATCAAATCAATTATTGTATTTATCGATCGAGATTGAGATAGCTATAACAGTATTATGCACATAATTCTTAAACTTTTGATTAAAATGGAAATACAGTTGGCAGCAATTACAACACACTGTGCATGTGTGAATTTTCTACTCCAGTTGGGGCAACGCAATACAGATTGGAAATTTTTAGTTTTCCCTCTTTCTGTTTCTTTTAATTCAAAAATACTTTAAAATTGAATCCGAAAAGTCGATTCATTAACAAAGTTTAATTTTAAATACATCAAAAACTGAGGAAATAAACAGAATCGTTTGAAATAACAGGTCGAAAACGAGTTAAGCCAAACCTCATTATCGTGGTAAAAAACAAGATGTCTTTCTAATATGCCGGTGGGAAAATGTCAATTTTTGGTCGGAAAGTTAGTTTTTAATTAATAAAAAATTAATCCTTCAATGAACCGATATAAATAGTAACCTATGTCCTATTCTAGATTATAATCTGTGTGCTAAATTTCATCCAATTTCGTTCTGGTGTTCTGGTAGAATAAATAGATAGTACTGCACTAAGTACTTCCTTTTTCCCCTAATCTTTCTGATGCTAAATGAATTTTAATATCCATCAACAGGTTAATTTTAATATCTTTAATAAAAATACAAAATTCGATCGATTATATTTTTGATAATTCTCAATCACCAACAATGGGAATTTTTCTCCAGCCAAATGATTATTTTTATAAGACAAATGGCAATATATATCATTTGCAATTCAAATTTAGATATTCGAAGTTGAATTTTTAAAAAATTCGAAATCATTCTAATCGCCGAATTCTAATTACATATAGTGATCAAGAGGCTTTCAAAAAATAACTCGAATTCGAAAAATACATGGCATCACTTTGCTATTAAAAACTTACGTACAGTGTAATTTCTATTTTTAACTGAACATTGTCTTTGTAGTGTTTAACTTGTAGCGTTTAACTTCACTTTCCTTATTCTTCATAGGCTAGTTAGAAACTTTTTTCTGTAGCTTCCAAAAATAGAGAATAAAAAAAATTACGCAATTAAATATTTAAGAAAACAATGAAATATATGCTGAAAATCATGGGGGGGGGGAGATATTTTGACCATTGTGATTTTTTCAAAAAGTTACCAAAAATAAAAATTGCATGAAAATTGAATTCGCAAAGAAAATTTATATATTTTAAATTAGTGCAAAAATCTAATTTTCAGTGTTTTTTAAAATAATGGCTAAGATTAAAATTTTGATACAAAGAAATTTTTTTAAAAAAATTGCTCCGAAGTGAACAATTTTAACGCTTAAAAATATCTACCAAATTTGTTTGCCTAAGGATGTCATACAGAAACGAATGCTTCCTTTATATAAAGTTCAGCTGGAAATAATCAATTTTTAACGCATTAAATATTTTAATATTTAAAACATACATTATTTATTGATTATTTGTAAATAATTTTCTTATCATTTATTAAAACTTTTCATTATTATAAATAATTTTTACAGCCATTTGCAGTTCAAAAAAATTACCATTTCCTCTTTCCAAACGCCCAATATCATCGTATAGTTTAGGGTCTGTTTCACCAAATTCAAGTTTTTTGAATAAATGGAATTGTTAAAGGGTCCGCTCAGATTTAAATTAGCTAAGATCTAATTTTCATTTTTAATCACAATCCGGAAACGAATCCGCTATTTTAGTGACATTTCCCAGCAAAAACAATCCGTATCATTCTGGTCCGAAGCGTGCATTAGAATGGAAAGCCACAAAACACAGACGCGAGCCTAATTCAAGCACGCTATAAATCATATCTCCCCTCCATAAAAGCACACAGACATCCACCACCCTTTTAAGTGTATGGGATGCAAATTAAACAACCCTCCCCGCAACAATCCGTCTTCATTCGTGCGCCCCACGACCAAGTCATGCGCTCAAAATGCGGAGCGGAAGAAGATGAAACGACAAAATGAGGAGGATAAAAAGGAAAACAGTAGAGGCACAGGAAAACCACTTTTTGCCACAGAAACTGCAAAAGTACATTAATTAAAAATGGAGCAAATAAACTTCTCTCAAACGAGTAAGTTTTTTGCTGCTGTTGAGAAAAGCAGAAGATATTTTAAGGCATTGTGAAAATCTGATTGTTCAATTCCTACTATTAGTTCACACTCTCCCTATATATTTAGATAAAATGCTTTTTATTCATCCACTCGAGTTCAAATATATATTTTTTTTAACTTGTATTGGACGACACTCTGTGTTAGTACAGTTTTTTTTAATAGTAATTCATTAAAAATAAAATTTAAAAAATGTTAATATTTTATGTGTGAGCAGTTCGTTTTCGAACCAACAGATGGTGCCACGAAAATTTTGCTATTTTTTTTTAATTGCTACTACTATATACCTATACTACCCCTATACATATATTGTTCAAATTTTCAACCGTTAATAAAGCACTTTTGATTCATCCACTCAAGTTTAAATACATTTTTTTAACTTGAAGTGGATGACACTCGATGTTAATACAGTTTTTTTATTTACAGTTTATTTTTATTTATTTTTTTATTAATATTAATTCATTAATTAAATTAAATCAATTTTCAATACTTTAAATAATTTCAGCAGTTTTTAATGAGAATTGAAATCAACGGGCAGTAGATCAATCGGTGAAATGCGAGGATTTCGGTGTTTTTCACGTGAAGGTGAAGAATGCGAATTCAATTCTCGCAAATATCAATCATTTTTTGATCAATTATTTATATAAATTGTAACTATTTAATAAAAATTGCTGAAAAAATCTTTTCCGACCTAAGTAGGAATTAACTTAATTTTTTTATAATTATTATTTGCTTTTTAGTTGTTGTTGTTACTTATAGCACTTGCCATGGGCAAGCACCGCTGATACATCAGCCGATTTTAAGCCGGAAATTTACGTTTCTTGTTTTACAAGTAGCGCCATCTAGGGCCAGGAGTACAACTTAGCTACACACACGTCACAACCCTTTTTAGGGGGCGGACTTCATTCATGCAAATTCATTCATCTCAGGTCGTAATTTAGACCTGGAACAGGGAACGATCACCCCTGGCCCAGTACTCCCAGTGATATTACTCTCGATATGGAGAACTTTGCGACCACGAACAGATTTAACGAGCGCCAATCGCCACACACTCGGGGATTCTTTTGGCCGGTGAGCTTCGAACCCGTAACCTAAGGAGTACGAGTCCAACGCTCTACCAACCAGGCCGTCCCGGCCCTGCTTTTTACTTAGTTCAACAAGCGCTCTATGAAACTGCAGGTCCCAACACTTTCTCACACTCCGAGGGATAAAAGTTCCTAATGCTTACAACCTTCTTTTTGAGATACTTAGGATTTCCTTTCCTAAAACTGCACGTGCCAAAGAAATACAATATCTATAGTTTATGCAATTAACAACTGTGGGATTTGCTAAGGGATTCAATAAAATAAGAATTAGTGTAACATTTATTTACAGGACTACGTCACACACAGACAATTTACATGTAAAAGGTGTAATGATTGAAAGATATACAAATAAGAGCATGGAACAAATCACGCAGCACATGCCATCGTCTCCAGGCATCAGAGGGCGCTGTCTCTGCGGTTATAAGAGCGGCAACACAATTAGAATTACACGAACATTTCAGAATGCTTCATCGAATGTTTTTTTTATTTAAATTATATTATTGATTTTTATTATTTTCTTGAGTACGAATTATTAAAAAAGGAACCACAAGAAAACTCGAACTCGAAATTTTGAGGAATCATCCGGTTTCAACGATCCCAAAAAAGCATATTTCTAGAAATATGTATGTATCTTCGCTTGTATGTCCATCTGTAAACACGGTAATACCAAAAGCTTAGAGACAGACGGACGAAATTTAGTATATGATAATTACGCACAATTTGTGAATTTCCATTAAATTTGATGGAAAATAATGCAGAAGGTTGTCATATTTGGCAATTCATCCACACAAAAAATCATTTAAAAATAGAAACTTAATTTTTAATTCAAAAGTTTATATCAACGGCAAAATTGTTACATTTTTAAAAATGTTTTTATCATGCAAGAACAAGTTTTAGCTTCAGGTTTTTGAAGTCTCAAAATGTTTAGGCAATAAATTGGCGATTTATCGCTTTGGGGCCTCCATTTTCCGCTTTTAGATTTATTACAAAATAGTAAAGTTGGTTGTCACATTTGACAACTTATCACCACAAAAAGTTTCAAATTGGCGCGAATGTCCTCCACATATCCTATTCTCGATATATCGACGCATGCGTAATGAGATAGTCACATAAGTGTTCGAAACCTGTTTAAATTGTTTAATGACTTAATCAAGACAAACAATGCCTTAAAAATAATTTTGTTGTCACATGATAACATGAAATTTGATATAGCAAATTTCATTTTCAATTTTTAATATTTTCGGAAAGAAGATTTGGCAAAACAATTCTGTTTAAGTGCTAGCGTTTTCCCGATTTATCATCGGACCAACAGCGAAGTTCAAGATTTTGTTCCTTGGTGCCTATCAGATCCACCCATGCCAACGACACTACTCAAAGGTTCGCTATTTACATAGAAGATAAGCTGACGGATGAAGCACCGGCAATCAAGTTTGCTTCTTAAGATGAAAGCGCCGAAAGAAGTTTCGTCACTGTCTTTTCCTTTATTCAGGTGCGAAGTAGAGAAACCGTGAAAAATGCCAGGCATGCTTTTGTTGAGATATATATTAATTTCGAGTTTGGTTTAACTTAGCTATATTAACGTTCCGTTTTAAAGCAACATACATTCAATATCTACACGTAAATTCCGAGCCAAATCCATTGGCATGGATGTCTGTCGGTCTATTGCAGAAACGTGTAAACGCGATCATATCAAATTTAGTATGGAAAGTAAATTTTGCTTCAAATTGTTGTTTCAATAGGTTAAGAAAAAAGGAGAAATTCGATGTTTGGATATTACAAGTATTAACCGCACGCCAAGGATTAGTCGCCAAGGGTGCGACGACTAATTCAGTAAAAATGTTAAATTCACGCCAAAAAGTAAATATTTTGTAACTATTGTACTTCAATGTTATGCAAGGCGTTCTCTAGCATAATAAGTTTATTAGAGTATGCGAGAAAGTTTTGGGGGGACCCTCCCATTGGCATTTGTCGTGAATTGGCCGATCCTTTATGTTTACCAATGACTGACATTAGTAGAATTTTTTTACATTATTTATAAGGAAACTTATGAGATTTTTTTTTAAAAAAAAGGATAAAAATTTCTTTATGCTGGACTAATTTATATTGATCGCCAAAAAGTCGCCAAGTTTAAATCCGTCGCCATAAGAAGGACCAGGTCTGGCTTAAATCTTTCATATAGCCATAAAGCTGTGTTGTCTAGGATTGAATTATGAAATCAAAGGGGCTATAACAAAGAAAAGAGTTCTTAGTGGATTATATGACTTAAACTTTGAAGCTTTAAAATATTTTGAGGAAGACGCTATTAAAATAGGAGTTACATAAACTATTTAATTATTATAATTTGAACAAGCAATAAGTTCGGCGAACCGGCTGGTCGCCAAAGGCGATTATTACGAGCGTAAATATAATAACCATGAAGTATAAATACTTTATAGTATTATTATAAAAGTAACTCGGTTACTTTTCAAGAAACAATGTTTCATTTTTTTATCGAAACGATTTTAATGATCATTTTAAATAATGAAGCCCTTTTTTAAAAAATATCAAATATTTTCAAAACAAAATATAATTTGAATAAATTTATTCTGTTACGCAAATAACTTATCCGGTTAATTTCTTTTTAAGGGGTAGTTAATTGGTTAAGCGATATTTACTGTATCAATCAAATCTGAAGTGATTTTTCTCATAAGGCACTGAGGGAGAAAAAAAGCATTTAAAGAACCAACACGCATTCCAAACATATACTTGACCTCTGGCATTTATTAAAACAAGGAACACGAACTCCCAATAACAATAATAAAAATAATAATAATAACACCCAACTTCTCCACAGCTGTGCATTCCAATCACTTTCTCCCCGGCTTAGTTATCGCTCCATCTCTGCAAACCGAAAGGATCAAGAACTTTCCACCCTAGTGCCACTTGGAAAGAAAAAGCAAGTAAGTAAGTACCAAACTTGAGAGCACTTGCCAATATCTCATTTGATGCCAAGAAATCAAACTAAAAAAAAAGTCGCAAAAAAAAAAAAAGCATTTCTCGCCAAAGGCAATCAAACCCTACGTCGTCGGGTTGACCAACAAACAAACATACGGTGTGGCGTAACACATTATTCGAAGAGTGTAATCAATTGGCGCAGCAGAAACTAATACCGGAAGGAAGTGGGAGGTGAGACGCGGATTTCCGCAGGACCTGGCAGAAGATTATCTTCTGGACCTGAGCCCCAATCTAATGACCACAACCAGAAAATCAATTGGACGCAGGCGACACGCCACACAGTCGTTTGATAAAGCGATACACGCCTCCGCGCAAACGATTTCCACTCGAGTGAGTTGAGTTGTAGCCTTCATTTACTGATGAAAAGCCTAAGCTCTATAGAATGTAACGAATTCTGTCAGTAAGTACTAACTGGAGATGCAGAAATCGTTTGCTGAACAATGTCACCCCCCTTAAATCACGGAGAATTCTATTTCGGAATTTCAAACTAAATTATTAATCGATCGCTTATTCCAAAATTTAGAATAAGCGAAGTTTAATATAAAATGGAAAGAAACGTTAAAAGCACGGGAAGGAAAGAACATTGAATCCATAATTGTGCAAATTACATACAATTCATAGTTTTTCTTCGAGCATCGAACGGTAATGCTTTATAATTTATCTGATAAAGTAAAATCTTACTTTTTCTTATAGGAAGAGTACAAAGAGAAAGTGTTATAAATCCACAAAAAATTCAAATTCGAAATTGTGTCGAATATCCGGGTTTCAGTTCCCCTTCCCCATGTTCGAAAGTGCATATTTGAAATTGTATCTGTCTAAGTAAACGATAGATAAAAATGATTTAAGCTACACGGATAAAATTTGACACGCATTCTTTACAACAAATCTGTAGATTTATAACAATTTTTGAAAGAAAGTCTTTCAGAAAACAAGTTTAAAGCAATAACTACAAAACGAAAAATGCTAGACAAAAAGTTTGCTCACAATTTTAGAATCTAAAAGATCAAAATGAAATCGTCTATGCATATTTCAATGTATCATGTCAGAACATCATTTCTTGAACGGCCAAGCACCATGCGCCCGTGAGAGTTAAATTATATTTCTATTCATTTTAATCATTTCATTGAATGAGTCACTTTAGTATTGCAAACGATCCAAAAACACTTTGTATCACATTGGTTGTTTTAAAGAAATATCGCATTTCCTGTTTATTTCATTTCATATAATCACGTGCACAAAATGACATTTTTCTAGGTTTTATTTGTTGTAGTCATGAACTTATTTTTAATAGAGTAAACGCAATGGCAACGCGTTATTAAAAGCTGATTATTATTATTATTATTATTATTATTATTATTATTATTATTATTATTATTATTATTATTATTATTATTATTATTGAGATGGTCGGGAGATAATAAAATTTTTATTTTTCACCTACGGATTTTTGTTGACGCCAAAAACCTCATCCCAAAAACTACACATTTATCATGTCAGAACATGTTCACTTATCAAATCTTTTGTCAAATCTGCCAAAAAGTTAACAGTTAATCCAGTTATACTTTTGGATACAGGTACACGTAAACTTTCAAATGAATTTATAATAGTCACATTAAATTTATAATAATTGTTCATTAAAACTAGAGTCGTGCATCGTTTCATTTATACATTGTAAGGTATAGGTGGCGCTTTATTCTAAGTATAAAACTGAACAAAAATGTAATTTTTCATGTAAAAAAAAAGTAGTTTCTACAAACGAAAACAAAGCTATTGGATTCCTATTAAAAAAAGGTAATTATTTTATTTAATTTTAATAAAAATACACTAATTTACAAAAACGAGAATTTTCACTTTAATTAGATTGCAATTCAGTTAAAATCTACTTGAAATCAAGTAATAAAAAAAATAAACCAATTCTTACTAAAGTCAATAAAAAAACTTTTATTTTAGTTATTTTTTATTAAATAATTACAATTAAAATAAATAGTTGATCAAAAAAGTTATTGATTTTCGAGAGGATTGAACTCGCCTTCTTCACCTTCGAGTGAAAAATATTTGAATCCTCGCATTTTACTGATCGAGGTACTTTACTACCTGTTGATTTCGATCTCTCTTACAAAGAGCTCAAACTCTTTTTAAAGTATTCAAAATTAATTAAATTTAGTGAATGAATTAATGTTTGAAAAACTGTGATAACAACCAGTCTCATCCACTACGGGTTTTAAAAAATGTATTTCCACTCGAGTTGATGAATAAAAAGTCTTTTCTTAGCGATTGAAAATTTGAACAAGATATATGTAGGGAGAGTGTGACCTAATGGTTGGTTTAGTTATATTAACGTCCCGTTGTGAAGCAACACAAAGGCTATCTGGGGACGGATCTCGTAATTCTGAACCGCGGTCAGAGAACAAGGACGACACCTGAGCTGGCATCCCCATCTCCACACCAGTGGGAGAACGTTTTTGAACCACAGATTTAACGTGCAATTGACCCCCTTACACGACGGTTCTATGGAATGGGGGCTCGAACGTGAAACCCTACGGTTCACGAGCTGAGACCTTACCACCAGGCCACAATGACCCAAGAATAGGGAGGAATCGAAAGAGAAAATTGAGTTGCTTTTCGCCAAAATCGAAGTACGGTCCGCGCATTCGATAACAACGCAAAACGTAAGATATATTTAAATCCACCAAACGTAACAGATTTCACTTGACTTACTAAAAATTATTCTAATAATAGATGTATGATTGAAAGGGTGTTCAGTAATTTTACACGTCACTTTCAAGAGTAAATGCTAAAAATTAAGCTGTAATTTCATTCGAACTTCAATAAATAAAATTCACTTTTAACGAACACTTTTCTCTCTTTTTTAAAATGTCAAATTAAGCGGTAGAATAAAAGAAAAGAAAAAAGGGAGGGGGTGATATTTCAAAATAAGCAAAAGGGGGGAGGTGAAACAGCATGCGCGTTCTCAAATGCTAAAACAACGTCAGTAGGAAGCTCACTTTCACTTAATATGAAGGCTCTAAATGAGGAAATATTTTTTTTAGGGTAACCATTAGCCATAGTACTTGGGGGCGCCAAGGTTATTTCCGCAACTCGAATAGCTGAAACATAGGAAATTGCATCGGCCGCAAAAAGGGACGTCCATTTATACACAGTCGAGGAATTAGGAGATAAAATTAAAATAAATGCGTATTTTATCTTTTCACAGTCACCCCTATAATGTCAAAATGATATTCAAAATAAAATTACTACAGAAGCCCTCTAAAAACTGAGCTCAAAAGAAATGCACAAAAATTACGAAAGCGATTTTCAGATGCCATTTTGCAGGAAAAAAGTTGCAATATTTCGTCAAAATAAACAGCAATTTCCTTTTTTAAAATATTTACGCAATGCTTTTTTTTTTCTTTCTCTTTTTACTGTTTTAAAGTATGCTAGTACAAATGATGAAACATACCCTGATGCATTCAACAGCACATTAAAAATGCTAATAAGCAAGTAATTTTAAAAAAACTATTTTTTAAAATCAATTCCTACTTAGGATATTAGGAAAAATGTAGGTACTTAAGATTTTATTTTAGTTACTTTGTATTAAATAATTACATTTGTTGTACTCGTGTTCCGCTTTACTACGGAAGGAGCGGTACAGTAGCTTCTGAGGGTATGGGCCCCTGAGCACCCGAAATAACGATCACCTCTGACCCTGTACCCCCAGTGGTATTACTCTCGACATGGAGAACTTTGTGACCAGGTTCGAACTCGCAGCGTAAGGGATGCAAGAGTTGGATAACTCCCTGCAAACCAGGCTATCCCGACCTAACAATTGCAACTACTAGAAAGAGCTATTATAAGAGCTGGAAATTAGTTTTTAATTAATAAAAATTAATGAATTAATATTTGAAAAAAACTGTATCAACATCAAATGTTATCTGCTACAAGTTTAAAAAAAATTACTTGAACTTGGTTGGATAAATAAAAAGTATTATATGAACGACTGAAAATTTCAACATTATATATATATATATTATATATATATATATATATACATACACATATACATACACATATACATACATACATACATATAGGGAGAGTGTGAGCTAATAATAGGAATTGAATATAAATAGAAATATTTAAAAAAAATCTTAAATTTATAATCATAACCAGCGAGAATCGTATCATCTCTCCCAAATTTGTTCGCAAAATCTAATAAAAGAGCATCCCTTGCGTTTCTGTTTTCTGCAGACATTAGGTAAGGCATGACCTCGATGACATTGGCGTTCGATAATAACGAATCATTAACTTTTGGCATGAATTTAGCCTTTTACTTAACCGGTACTTGGCGAATATCTTGGGGATTAATCCGTCGTATGCAGCTAATAGAATCCAAAAATCGAATTGATGTTTGAAATGCGTTTCCTCAACCGATTGGAACCAAAATTTGAAAGAGTACTGCACTTATAAACACAAAATCCTATGCCAAAATTGATACATTTGACTTGTTGGGTTTTGGTGTTCACATTCTGATAAAAAAAACACACCGACAAAAGGGGAGGCCCGTTTTGGATTTTTGTTCAAAATTTGATAGGTGGCAACACTATAGATGCGAAGTCTATATACCGGAGTTTCTGTACTAGTTCTCTTCGCTTTGTCATCGTATTAAATTATGTTTCAACAAATGGACAGACGAACATCCATGGAACAGATTTTACCCAAAATTTGATAGAAATCTACAGATTTAATGAAAAAAAAAACGCAGTGCAATTTTAATGCAAATTTAATCCATTTGTTATCTCAGAAACGACAAAGACCTGTAAAAATTGGTCAATATCTCGAATTCAATATATTTGTTGATTACTTCGCATACGAGAAAGTAAAAACCATTCATTTAAAAAAAAAATCTTAAGCAGAAAATAATTTTTTAGTTTAATTTCAAATAACCTGGATAATATTCAGACAATATATTGCGCCTTACAAGTTATTAATAACACGCATTTTATTTATTTTTTAAAAAGAAATCTTAAGCAAAGGACCTGAAGTAAGAAAAAAAAAGGCGAGAAAAACAAAATTATGAATCTTCCAACTACACTTTGTTACTTAAAATATAAAATCGCAAACTCCGATTATTCTTTTCAAGATTATTCTCTGATCTAAGAATTTGATTTTGAAAAAGATGAGTGTTGGATATTAACTCATTTTATCGATATACCCCCCCAACCGAAACATTTTCTTTTTCTCTTACTTTTAGAAAACAATGTTTAATTGAGATTTTCCTTCTTTGAGTTCTTCATAATATTCTGGAAAAAAATGAGACACTTCATCTCCCAGGTCCATTAACTTGAGATGTTCTTTAAAAAAAAATTCTAATCCACGTCTAAGAAATCAGAAACCCCATCAAGCGAAGTTCAGTTGGGGGAAATACTTCTTTTCTCTTTACTAACTTTTAATACCATCTATAATTACCAGCGTTGAATGACGAATGAGTAATCAATAAGAAAAGGCGTAAAAAAAAAGGTCAAAAAATTCTTTAGAAGAGTAAGTTCTAATTACAAGTAACGTTTTCTTCCGGAGGAACTAATTAGTAACAAGCAATAAGAAAGGAAATTTGAAGAGGAAACAGAATAATAATAAAAAAAAGGAAAGAAAAAGGGAAATTGTAAACATTTATAATATGGTCATTGGTGAAGTATTGGGTTTTTCTCAAAAACAAAAACAAAAAAATCTTTGATTTAATCAAATATTTTTCAAAAAAAATTTGAAATTTCGATATATTTTTTTAATAAATTAGAAAATAAATTCCAATATTAAAAAATACTTCTAAAAGGAAAAAAAATTAACAAAATAAAAATATAACGTAGAACAAAAGAAATAAAGTTAGTGTAAAATTTTGAATCACTCGGTATTTTTTAATGAATATCATTATAACGCAAATGAAGCCTAAATCTTTAAAAACAGCTTTGAAAATGCTTAAGATTTAAATTAAGTTAAAGCATTCAAAAGGTATTAAATATTTTTATTGTTTAAAATATAAAAAAGAACATTTCAATTTCAAAAACCTAATTTGAAAGTAAGAAAATAATCAGACGATAGTTATAAAAACGATCCAAAAAAATTCTAAGCAGCTGAAAATAACAAAATAAAATGCGAATTTCTGAAAAATAGCCAAATCGACTTCATACGTTTAAGTTAAAAATTTTATTTATGAAAGATGTAACAATTCTATTTCTTCCAAACAAAAAAAAGGGACTTAAATATGCATTTGCTAATAATTCTATTCTTGTATAGACTAAAAGAATTAATCTCATTCAACGAAAATATTTACCTTTTTTCCCTTTATTTTTAACGATATTAAAACTACAATAGAAAGAATTAGATATCTCAGCACGATTTTTTTTCAACTTCTATTAGCTCACACTCTCCTAGCATATCTTGTTCAAATTTTCAGTCGGTAATAAAATACTTTTTATTCATCCAATCAAGTTAAAACAGGTTTTTTTAAAACTTGTAGAGTATGACACTGGACGTTAATGTAGTTCTCAAATATTAATTCATTAATTTTTCTTATTCGTTAATTAAAAACTAACTTTTCGTCAAAAATCTTCATTTCCCCGCCTGCCAAATAAGTAACGAATTCAATTTCTTTTTTCCCCCACAACAATAAGGTTAGGCTTAACATGTTTACGGATGATTATTTCAAACGATTCTGTTTATTTTTTTAATGTTTGATGCATTTAAAATCAATTATTGTTAATTCATCGATTTTTCGGATTCATTCTGAAGAACTTTTGAATTTAAATAAAACATAAATGAAATTAAAAATTTCTAATATTGCGTTACGACAACTGGTGTAGAAAATTTACGCATTTGCGTTCCTCAATTTTCGTTGAAAATGCAACGTCATTTGTGTGTATTCTGATTGTGTTCCGATTTATTTTCAATAGATACAAACTTGATTTTGTTTTACTCAGGTATAATTTTCAGATGAATTATTCATATTAGCAGTAATTATTTACCCAGTGATAAATAAATAACGGATTCAGTTTATTTTTTTCCACTCTAATAAAGTTAGGCTTAATACGTTTTAG
Source organism: Argiope argentata (assembly GCA_026289955.1). NCBI lineage: Eukaryota > Metazoa > Arthropoda > Arachnida > Araneae > Araneidae > Argiope > Argiope argentata. The sequence goes on from JAOUZG010034892.1 coordinate 1,741,855, forward strand.
AAGATTATCTTTCTTAATGCTTGATACATTTAAAATTAAACATTGTTAATAGATTTTTCGGATTCATTTTGAAGTATTTTCGAATTAAAATAACGGGGAATAAAGAAAATTAAAAATTTCTAACCGATTTTATCATTACTCCAACTGGTGTAGAAAATTCACGCATTTAACGCCAATTAGGTGCGTTCTGAATCTGTTCTGCAAGAAATTTATATTTAACGGATACAAACTTGATTTTGTTTTGTAGGATATAATTTTTTTATGAATTATTTATATTAATTTTTATTATTTTATAAAAAGTAACTTAAATAAAATTTCTTTGTTGGCTTAAGTTGTAATTGGCTAATTAAATATTACTTGTTTATACATTGTTTTTCCCCCTCTCTTTCAGATTTTGTATAATGTACGAGACAAAAAAAATTGAGACAAATGGCATAAAAAAGCATTTAATTTCAAATTAAAGATATGTTTATTCAGTAAGCTTTTCTTCAAATCAAGAACAATAAATTTGCTTTATTATAAAGTTGCCGTTTTTTTTATTTGCAATATTATATTTACAAACTACATATTAAAAGATTATGCTATAAGATGAACCTTAATTAACTTTTAATGTATATTTTACGTTTTTATATTAAGTTTCCCTTCAATTTAGTACAGATGGAATTCGTTAATTGATTTTTCACAAACTCCCTTACGTGCTTTCTGAGTTGCAACTTTGTAGCCGGTGTTTGTTTTAGATAGTAACGCAACATTAACGTTTTTTGAAGTTACTTCACTAATTACATGTTGAAATTCGAAACGTTTTTTCGATTTTAACGAAAGTTCTAATGTTATTCTTACAACCGCAGACGAGTTTTTCGAATGGCACAATACAAAATAAATAATCGTGGAACCTTTTTATCAAAACAAAATGTACAAATGTTTCAACTCTCTCCAAAGTCATAATATAAAATAAAAGATATTTATGCGCATTAAATTACAGAAGAAGGTCATTTTTCAATAGGTTCGACCATACCTTCTCCTGAACGAAGAAAAAAGAATATGAAAATCTCATTAACCAAATAAACAAAAAAAAAAGAATAACATTTTAGAAAAGTTGCTTAATTGATAATTTGAGTGAAAAGAAAAATAATAAATGACTTTCGAATTGTCTAGCCGTTTTGAAAACACACGAACAAACAAAAAATTATTCGCAGAGAATAAAATATTAACAATTCGTCTAGCAGCCAAGATCAACAGGTATCCATTTCGCAATTTCATACAATGGAAAAAAAAAAATAGCCTATCATAACTCGATTTTATTATCTGAAATTCTAAACACGCAGTAGACATAATAATCGTGAAATTTAACACAGCTTTTAGAAATTAGACGCTGGTTTGGTACTAATAAGAGAGAAATATAATAATCCATTCTTATTGAGGTTTCGTAACATGTAAGCTCGTAACGAATGAACTAAAAGAATCTAATGTTGGCGAAAGAAAAGCCGATAGGTTTTGCCAATCAATCTTTTGAGAATCTGGCTGGAATCCAAGGCCATTTCTTGAGATTTATTCAACCGCGTCTACTTATATGTAATTCAAGAAACGGCACAATTAAAATTGTTTAAATAAATAACTTGGTTAGCTTTTAAGTTCGACATGGCAGTCTTGTATAATCGAAATCAGCAGTTATCGAAGTTTATTATTTAAATAGGCTGTACTGGCCATATTGTAAAATTTCCATAAATTATATATTTCCGTAAAGACATGCCACTATTTCTGCGAAACAAATGGCTTTATTTAGGCACGAAATTTTTGTATAATGTTTATACAAATGTTCAAAAATAAATAAGAATACCAATAAGAATATTTAAATGTTGTTCTCATTATTCCGTTTGATAACGAAAGGAGGGGTGCAGTAGCTTTTGACGGTAGGTACCCCTGAGAACCAGAGGGCAGAAGTCTGACGTCTAGCTTACATACGTCACAAACCCTTATCTTGGGGTAAACTCCATTTATGCATTTAATTAATTCACCCATCCAGAGGTAGTAATTTAAATCTGGCATAGAGAAAGACCACGACCGACTGGACGCGCGCCAGCCACCACACACACGGAGTCTTCGGTTTACGGGTTCGAACTCGCAGCCCAAGGGATGCGAAGCTCACGCCCTACCAACCAGGCTATACCAACCCTAAGAATATTTAAATAAAAATAAGAAATTAAGAATAAAATCTAATTGTTTGAATCATACTAAAATCATTAAATTTCGATTATATTTGAGAGTTAATGTAATCAAACCTGAAGCAATCAATCACTAATCAATCAAATTAAAATGACTGTCAAATAAACAATCTTATAACCCCAAATACTAAGAAAATTTCATCAATTTTATTGATGAAAGCTCATGATCCCAAAATATGTCAGCAATGGTCATCTATATTCCAAGAGTTATCACAAAATAAAATTTTTGAAAACCCTAACCTCAAAAAACTGGATCAATTTCGCCAATTTTATTCAACTACTTTGACTTTACAGGCTAGATAGCAAACAGAATTTTTCTGCCTTTCTACAATTTGAGCGCACGCGCGTGTGTGTACACGTATTAGTTTAAATTTAATACCTATTCGTATTTTTTTCACAGTTTAACCTTTATCTACTTACAGTGGGGTCTTCACTACATAAAGGGTAAATAAACACTCAAAAAAAAGTTAATCATTAAAATCAGATTTAAATGCAATATTCCCTTAATGGAAAAAAAGGCAAAAATTTTAAAAATAATAATGGAAGAAAAAATACTAGCAATAACATCTAACTGATCTTAAAAAAAGTAATTGAAATCTGCTAAAATACAGTATAAAAACTATAAAAATAGAAAATTTGATATTCCATGACTTATTCAATTCCTACTATTAGTTCACCCTCTCCCTGTATTTATTTATATATCTTGCTCAAATTTTCAACCATTAATAAAATACTTTTTATTCATCCACTCAACTTCAAATGCATTTTTTTTTAAACTTTCAGTGGATGTCAATTCATGTTACTACAGTTTCAAATATTAATTCCTAAATTTAAATTTAATCTTTAATACTTTTTTAGCAGTTTGTAATTAAAATTGAAATCGACAGGCAATAGCTCAATTGGTAAAATGTGAGGATTTTAGTATTTTTCACGCGAAGGTGAAGAATGCTAGTTTAGATCGTGAAAATTAATCATTTTTATCCAAATTTATCAAAATTATTTATATAAATCATAATTATTTAATAAAAAGTAACTAAAAATTTCTTTGTTGACCTAAGTATGAATTGACTTTTAAAAAAATTATTATTATTACTTGTTATTTTACATAGTTCGTCGATGAATCAGCTAAATTAACTTTTTTATAAATAATTTTTTATATAAAAGCATTATAAACGGCTGTGGACTGTAATATATACTAATTAGATGCGCCCATCAAAAAAGGCTATTATCTTATCAACAGTATCTCGCAAAGCATAAATTTTAATGGTAACTTTCGTTGCCAATAAAGCAAACGAAGTCTGAAAACTTAGAAGTGACGTTTCCAACTACGCTATTTGAATCGCCGATTTGTCAACTTAAATCAATTAAATGACAGAAAAAAAATGAAAACCTTAAAAGAATATTTCGTTTGGATTATAAAGATGATTACTACCATTTGAATTGCTTATATTTTGAGATGAAACTGACCTACTTAAAACAAACCAAGCATATTTCGCTTGAGCAAAAGCAACCAGTAAATTAAGGACGAAAAAAAAATTACAAACATCATATTTTTTATTTTATTTTATTTAATAGTTAATGGTAAATGGAAAAGAATATTTAGATTACTAAAAGTTACAAAACAAAGACTGGATACTAATTTCCGACTCTAAAATAACTTTTTCGGCGAGTTTCCAACCAACAGGGTTAAATCTCGTTTGGAAAGAAAGCATATGCATGTTTTGTTAGGCCAGAATCCAATTTATTTCTCAAAAACACGTGTTAAAAAATAAAATAAAAAGTTTCTAAGCACTGAAAGAGTTCACCCCTCCATCCTCCCTCCCCTTCCACTCATATAGGAAACACATGTCAAATCTAAAAATGTTCCTCGCGAGGTAAACAAAAAACGAACAGGAAACAAGTCACTAAAGATCCCGCCTCCCCCCCCCAGTCGTTCCATTTTTTTTACAGCTATGGTGTCTATTAAATAGATTAATGACAAAAAAGAGGGGAGGGGGAGGAATGCATGAAGAATTAAAATGATATGAACACAATGCCAAGTTTCCTTGAACCAACATACAAAACAACAAATTTCAGAAAGTTGCGAGATAATGTATCCCCCTGATATTTTGAATCAGGAGCGGAAATATTATCAGGCGCATAAAACTTAACACTCGCTCTCTTTAGGGATATGGGTGTAAATATCGATCTGACCCATTGCAGGTCGGGAGCTTTCCACAACAACGAGTCCAGGATAACCCCAAATAGGGGGAAAGTGGGAAAAATGTGCCGTGCGCAACGCACATAGGAACCATGGGAATAGGATTTAATACAGACTTAGGAAAATCAAATACTCGATATCAGTTTTAAAATTCATTTGATACAAATCGATATAGCCTTGTCAACCACCCTGACTTGGTAAAGTGCTTTAAAAATAATACTATTTATGTACAAGAAGTGCGGACACAAAAAGAAAGAACAAAAAAGGAACGAAATCATTTATCCCTGTTCCTATGTACAATGCAATTCTCATAAATCTCATACGTGTCGCTTTTGACAGAAATTCTCACACGTGTTGACTTTCACAAAAGAAACCCTGGGATCCTTCAGAAAAATGTTTACATCAGCGATTCTATCTATTGCTCGGAACGTGGAAATGAGTACGCAGTATTTTTACAAAACTTCAGCTGACTTTAAATAGAAAAAGTGGAATGGGATCAGGAAATAAGAGAATATTTTAGAATGAAGTTAATAAATATATAGATAAGTCAAGTATTCAACGGATTTCCATTTGATATAAGAAAAAAAATTGAAATATTCCACATTTCATTCAAAAATAATATTTCCATTCAAAGTAAGAAAATAATCCCAAAATAGAAGGTTTTATCTTATTAGATAGTAAAGAACATAAAAACGTCAAGTGGTTAACTTTACTTAGTAATCAACTGTCTCAAGTTTGGTTAAAATCCATTCAATTGGTTATTTGTATCCATATTAGAACGTAAAGGAACACCAAAAATACTTAAACAGGCCAAACGACTTTTATCTTTCAACTTAACTGTTACTTTAATTTAAATGAAAATTGCTTCAATATATATTACATGTTCATTCTGCATTTTATAAAGATTTGAAGTTTATTACTATAGAAATCTCCATCTATACCAAAGATGTTCAAATTTAAAGATCTGGTGGCGCAAATTATCGTCAGTACTTTGAAATCTAAATTCCCAATCTAACTAGAGCTAATTAAGTCCTTAACATATCTAAATAAACAGTTTTCTAGACATCTTTTTTTCAGAAAGTAATCGATATCCTGCTTTTGACTGGCATCAGTCTTCCTTAATTACTTCCCAGGCCATCATCTGGAATAATATTCTTAAAGACGTTCTCTTTTTCTCCTCTCATTTTTAGGAAGGTCTTCAAACAAAATTCTAAGAAAAAAAAAGAGGGGGATCCAATTTTTCTTCCCATGTGGTCATAATTTATTCATACATCTATCTTTCTTTCGATTATAAAAATATCATGAACCAACCAAAATGTAAAAATGTTCGAAACTATTACAGAATATTCCCAAACGTTTCCGAATGAGAACAATCATCTGCAAAAATAAAAATGATTAAATAAATCTAATATTCCATATTAATGTCAAATGCAATAAAAATTAGAAAATATTTTATTTTTGCAGTGATGCAGAATTTCTTAGAATGTTTGAAAAAAAAAAAAGCTCTATAAATTTTCATAAACTAAAAATGTTCTCAATTTAGCCGGAATATTCCCAAATGAACCAGAAACTTTGCCTGTTTAACTTTATAGTAATTTATTTTCTTGATATAAATATAATTATCCCAAGATTAATTAAAATCGGCCAAATGATTTAAGATGTGGAACAAAAATATATTTATACTCCTGAATTTTGAATTTATTCGGTAAAATGTTTTATTTTGGCTATTTATTGTTCTTCCTATTCTTATAAGAATGAAAAACACTAAAGATATTTAAACATGCCAAACGATTTTATCTTTCGTCTAAACTTCAATAATTTAAATGAAGAATAAATTAAAATGAAATCTGATATCCATATTTCAATGTATCACGTCAGAGCACAATTTCTTGAAAGGCCAGGCACCACCTGCGCGTGCATGTTAAATTGCAATTTTATTCATTTTAATTGTTTTATTGAATGAGTCACTTTAGTTTTGCAAACGATCATAAAAAAAACTCTGTCCCGCATTTATTGTGTAAAAAATATTCCATTTTCTATTTATTTCATTTCAAATAATTACGGGCTCAAAATGGCATTTTTCTAGGTTTTATTAGCTGTGGTCATTGGCTTAAAAAAAAAACAGCTTTTGTAAATGTGATGGCAACTATGATTGAAAGATAATTTTCTGAAATTCGCGTGAAAATAATAAAATTTTAATTTTTCGCCAACTGATTAAAATTTTAATTTTTCGCCTACGGATTTTTGTTGGCGCCAAAAACCTCATTCCCAAAACAACATGTTCTGACTTTATAAAAATTCTTCAATGCACGAGTCAGGACATTTTAATTTTTATTTCATCTCAAATTTATGTTTCAGATATCCCCACTGTTACCGGAGACCTTTGAATTCAAGCAAAACCTCAAGGCCAAGAAACTAATTATTCCCTGAAACTTGGTGCAAGCTAAATGTCCAATCCAACTAGCAGTAACTCCGGCTTTAATATCCCTAAATAAACAGCTCTTAAAAGTTGTTTTTCGTCAGAAAGAAGAAATCTATGTCCCCTGCCTTCGATTGGGATCAGTCCCCCTTAATTACTTTCCAGTCCATCACCTGGAATAATACCCTAAATGAGGTTCTCTCATTTTCGTCTCATTCTTCGGAATAATTCCGAACAAAATCCCGCCAAGGAATGGAAGGGGTGGGGGTAGAGCCAATTTTTCTTTCGAAGTCCGTTACCCCGTTTCAGAAGGCAATCATCGAGCCCATTATCCAGATGGCGAGACAGTTTTCTTTTCTTACTCACTTTCATAAAAAAAGAATCTGAAATTGAAATACGATTGGGGCATAAATTAGACGAATGACCGACGGGGTTGAATGACTTGGAACACTGTCTCGAATAACAGAGACCACTTTCATTACCGACTAGTATGGAATGATCGCTGAGGACCATACTGATCCGGAAATAAAATGGCATTTGATTTCGAAGAAATAAATCAATAGCGTATTTATCCAGTAATGAGAGATAATTATAGCTAAATCGAAGATTCTGCTAAAATTTCCACAAATGTCAATAAGGATAAGAATAATAAAACGAAGCAAATGGCAACAGCAATTTTACCTAAAATGTATGAATCTCATGCTTTTTTTTATCATAAAAGATCAGATTTTGAGATTGGAGTTTGTAATGTACGAAAAAAAGTCATAAATGTAGTGTTTCAAAATGTATGCAAGATGAATTTTGAGCCATTGGCGTGAATTATTGTCTGGAGGGTGAATATAAAGAATAGTCTTCTTTAAACCTTCTCGCATACACTAACTTGTCATGCCAGAAAAAGTTTTATATGGCACAGATATATAATAGTTACGAAATATTAACTTTAAGCACGAATTTATAGCATTTTTACAGAATTTATCCCGTCATCTCGGCGATCTACAAAATATTCTAATTAATAAAGATGTACCAGAAATCATTTGTTAGAATTTAAAGTAAATTTTATAATTTATTCATTGCTTAAAGATTTATGTTCGACTGTTTTCGTAAATAAGAGCCATTTCACATTCAATTTACTACTTTTGGAAATGTAAACTTTCACTAAAAAAATTAATATTTCAAAAAGAAATATATAATTGTTCCTGCTAATTTTGTAAATAAAGTATTCCATGTACTAAACATCCAAATAAAATCTAACTACCGACGAGCTCAAAAGTATAAACAAAATATGAATTAGCAAACAGCAAAATAAAAAAGTTTAGAAATAAACAGTATGTATTTATGCATAGAAACAACTGCAATCGGCTATGTGAATTACATTACTTAATTTCAAACTACACATTATTTCAAGGTTTAAAAAAATTGCAATAATGGAATTTGAAGCTAGCACAGCAATTAAAAAAGATGAAAACACCAATTAGAATAAAAGGATAAACACTTGAATGAGCTACATTTAATAATGGGTTCTTTTTTTTTAAACCAAAAGATACACAAAAAAAAATCACAAAATGGAGCTAAACAACTGAAAGGACCAAACGCTAAACTAACGAATTAAAGGAATTAAAAATAAACACAACCGTTTAAAGCAAATTAACTTTTCTCGTTTCATATTGCAACGCAGTTAAATGTCATTTGTTCCAATTCAACGTAAATGAGAAAATTTGCTTCATATATATAAATTACTTAAGTACGAAAATGCAGTAAAATTTCGCTGTTGAGCGTTAATTAAAATTATATTTTAATCATAAATACATGTTATTTTTGCGAACTAAAATATGCGCTAGAAGGATTACAAATAACCCTTTAATTGTTTTTCCCCTTTCTCTTTCTTACCCAAATAGATTATACTTCCATTTTAGAAATGTGTTCTAAATTAAGATACCATAGGATGCCTGAGGTATTTATGAATTGTGTAATTTTTATATCGAAATATTGCCTCCTAGAATGATTTAATTCCAGCTAATAAATTTAAATAAACGATAATCCGATATAAAACAATGCACAAGCACGAGTTAAAAGTCGTTTGGCAAAATCAATTGACGGTTTATCTCATAAAAAGTCATTTGGTTTATTATATAATAATGAATGTTCACAACAATCATTAACAACACTTGGTTTAAGAAGCATTTACAAAGATTGGTTAGTCTATATCTATAATAGATTTTCTCCTAATATAAACCAAAAGGAATTTTAGGACTTTTTTTTATTACATTAAAAATATATTATTGGCTTAATATTGCTTTATTTATTTTTAAAAAATATTTTTCATCTTTCTTGAATAATTGAATGTTCAGAATGTTAATTTTGACTTTTTGGTCGTACGGTTAAACGATCCTTAAACCAAAGGTGACTGAAAAATCATGCCTTGTAAAATAATGTTTATTAGAAAAAAATTCCTAAATTATATGTGTTTATTTATAAGAAAATCTGCCTTGAAATAAAGGACAAAGCTAATTTATGCCTGGCATTTTAATTTGCCTAGCAAATTATAAAATGCCAAGGATACATGAAATAAATTTGACTAGCAAAAATGTTTCGGACAATTTTAATTAATGTGGCTACACTGCATACTTTAAAAGTATTTAAAGAAAAAAAAAAGCAAATTAAGCAAGCAAGAATTTAAACAGCAATGCATAATAGTAAACACAACTCTTACTAAAAGAATATTTCTTGGAAAACTGTTCATTTCATGTTTGAAAACTCATGCAGCTATAAATAACATTATTATTACATACCGAAAAATAAAACTTTAAAAGAAAAAAAAGTGAAAATTAAAATTTTATGTCCCCGAGAAATAAATGAGAAAGAAAAAAAAATCCCTCGTCGAATGAAAAAAAAATAATCACATTTATATCAAAAGAATATCTTATATAAAACTAGTTTTTCTCCTCTTTAAAAACTAGCCAGCTTTGGCTGATTGCAAATCTATTAAAAACTTCTAACTGGCAAATAAGTTCGTAAAAAATATAAATTCGGTAAATAAGAAAATATTAAAATAATATTAATACTTTATGATGCATGATTGCTCATGTTTCTACATATTTTATTACATTAATTTAGCTGAGGCAATATTTATAAGCATCAATTCTCAACTTCAATAATATTGGTAAAAAGAGATATATTTAGAAAAGAAAAATGATTCTACAGTAAGTGGGCTAATAATTTTTGCATCAAATATAAAGAAAAAAAATTTAATGAATTAAAAAAGGCAATTTATTATTCGACTTTCATACACTTTTCAACGCCCAGAAATTATCGTCAAGGCGGGCAGTTTATTATTATTATGTATAATACAAAACTTAATTTTTAAGCTTCAATAAGTTAGTTTTTTTATAACAGGTCTTGAAAAAAATAAATATTTGTTCATTTGGTGTACATGAACTCTTAAAAACCTTTATTCGATTCGATAAGCTTCCAGAAACTTTTTTTTTATCGTTTTCAAATATTTTAAAGCAGGAAGTGGCAATGCGAGTGCTTTCGTCATGTAAAACCATCGGAAACAAAAACGTCATTATCGTTAGAATAAAGAACGCTTCCGTTGTATTAATCATTTCAATTCCTAGCAAAAAAAATTAACCAGAAATACAAAGTGCATTTTTTTTTTTCTTTTATTGTTTTAAAAAGTTGCGTTTCGTCCGAAAAAAAAATTCGGAGGGGAAGCACTTAAGTGACGTAGAACAGGTAAGACACACACACACCGCCATCTTTCCTTTCAAACTTTCATTTGATACATCCGCATTTTACTGATTACTTTTTCTTTTTTTTCGTAGTGAAAGAGTTCAAGGCCAGCCTTTTTGTGACGATCTTCCTCGATTTGTTTACAATTTCGGAAGGGTTGAATTGCGTGAAATCTTTTAATTATCCACCCTGACACGTCTTTCAGGCACTTCGAAACTTTGATTTAGATCTGATAAAAAAAACTTAGTAACGATTCGCATAATGTGTGTAGGTGCTACTTTTCATTTTTTCATATGCGAGACATGCAATGAGATGGTATTGTAATTAATCGTTCAAAATATTCGAATTCGAACTTCTGGCAAATCTTTACGTTTTAGACATTTTACCTGTCTATATATGAGCACGATAATTCAATAGCATTTTGAGATAAATGGATAAAATTTGGTACATGATCTTTACAACACATTTCTAACTTTATTACTATTGTTTGCTAACGGATTCTAAAACCCATCACGCTTCTGCGCATGCGTTAGGATGGGTTCAATTCGTCCTAATAGGGGTCATATGAAAGATAAGTGATATTTTCAAATAATAAGGCAAACTCGGATTGATCGAAAACTGAATTAAAATAAAATAGGGTTTAAACAAAAGAACCGAAAGAAAAAGTATCTAATAGGACGAAAATGAAAGTCAAAAATGACGAAGAATATCAGAAAAGCACCTCATCCTCTCAAAATACTGAAACGAACAGTAATTATGAACGAAATGTTTAGTGGAAGACTATTTGTCCGAAAACAAGAAAATACAATAACTAAAAAAAGAAAGTGTAAATTTGAACGAAAGAAAAGTAAAATTTGAACCAAAGGTTGCTTGCCGATCTGTGCTTTTCATTCACGATGACTCAAAAATGTAATTGCTCGAATAAATTGGATTAAGCATGCGATTTTATTTTTACATTTGTAATTTCATATCAAATTTCGGTTTCAATAGATAGGAGGGTAGGTGGTGTATTAAACGCATGGCAGCAAATAAATACGATCGATTCATGGCAAATATCGAACTTATGTTACTCATCAATGGTATGAAATTAAGACAAAAGTACCAGTTTTCTTAACTATACGATTAAACGCGCTACGTTTGTATGTTAAAATAAAAATCTGAGCACTTACATATGATACAACATAAGTGACGGGAGGGGGTATATCTTTATTAAGGAGTTACGCGAAAGTTTTAAACAGACAACCTCCAAAGTAAAGTTCTAGAATTTTATTTGCGAACGAATTAAAAAGGACATGCAAATTTACAAATATTTGTTCAGCTGTAAAATATTTCGCTTTTCCATAAATTGCTTCAATTAATTCATTTCTTACTTTTCAGTAAATAAACTCATCTAAAAATGAATTAGCTTATATTTTTAAAGAATTAAGACTTCGAAAATTTTTCCATACATAGAATTGGGTTATCAAAACAACACGGGTGAGTGAATTTACTATTATTTTATCCTCAAAGTATATTATTATTTTTATCTTTTTCCCATTTAAAAAAAATAGAGAGATTAATTTGAATGTTCCTAGAACTATAAATAAGTTTATTAAATCTCGCATTGAAGTATAAAGATCTCGTCAGTATTTTTAATCAAAATTCCGTTTAAATCACAAAAAATCTGTTGGAAACTGACTTAAAATTTTTAAATTATATTCATTTCTTGTCATTTATTCTCCAAAAGATAATGAAGTTAATGATTAAAACAAATGATTTTCAAACGACTCATTTTAAGAACGATATATTTTCACAATCGTATTGCAAACATTTTAAAACAGTAAGATTTTATATTTTTCATTATTTTTACCTATTTAACTAATGAACGATTTCAATTTGAAGAATTCTCTGTAAAGGTAAACGAGAAACCAAAGTATTTAAATTCAGATTTACTATTTTCCTATTCTAATTTATCGTTCGTTATTATTTTGATTTATCGTTGGGATCTGAAATTGAAGTATCGATTCTGACTCATCTTAAAAATCGTGAATCTGACGTCACTAAGCTATTATACATGAGCGATTTAAAAAAATAAATATATAAAAATGGTAGGATCATTCTATATGGCAAATCATAGTTTTAAACACTTTATTCCACAAGAACAATTCTAAAAAGTTTTGAAGGGAAGGGGGGATTTGCTTTTTAACTATTTATATTTCATTTTTAATTTATGAGGTTGCAACGGTTGAAGTATTTTTCATTTCTTAACGTTTCATTTTCGCTATTGAAATAAAAATTCAGCAATTTAGTTTCATTCTTGACTTGGCTTTCTCAACAGAACCCTTAATCTAGAAAATTAGATTTGAATATCAAAAAATATAGCAATATTTTTGTTTGGAATTTAGTGAAAGCATTTTATCTATATTGATATAATGGTATGATTAAAAAGCAATGATGGTTTCAAAAATCGTTAACTTGTTTGAAATTAGATGCCCCTCAGATTAAATTACCCCCCCCATTTTCTTTGTTTTTTTAAAACAAAAGAGTTAGTTATTTATATAAAATGTTTAGTTAAGAATTCAATTTTAATAATTGTGGATTTGATATGCCTAACGATGCAACTTATACAAAATAGTTTCAGCAAATGTTGCTGTTGTTTTTAAATATAAGAAAAGTTTAAGAAATGTTTTGAATTAAAAATATATACAATAAATCTCAATAATATAACCAAGTTAACAAAATATAAGTTAAGTGGCTACTTTGCCAAGCCAAAAGGACAAAGAAAAAAAAAACAATTTGAAATAAGCCAAAACAAAACATTACAACTACCGATCTTTGAAAATATTATATTAACTAATTATATCTAGACCTCAGATGTTCGATCTTTCCTATTTTGTAATTATAGGGTAGATGGGGGAAAGATTACATAATCTTTAAATGAAAAACTAGTGATAAAAAAATGTAGTTAAGAGCTAAACATTGTTTTGCACTTTTCACAACTAATATAAGGTATAAAGTTAGTGTCTGATTGCATTACTCCATGGTGTTATCTGCATCATAATGAATTTTTTCATTACAAATGAGTTGGCTGAATAGAAAACAAATGTCAATCAATCTGAGAAGAAATGAAATGAAGAACAGATTTAAAAAATAAAGGTAGGTGGTGGGGAAGATACAGAATTTTAATTAGTTTAAATAGAGCAACATGAAAAATAAGTTAAAAACATTAACAAAATTTGATAAAAGGAAAATTTAGGTTGTACAACATTTATAAAATTTGCAAAGATAAAAAACAATCTTGAGAACAAAGGTTACGGTAGTGGTTCCCAATATGTATACCTTGGTGTCAAAGGTAAACTTGGACTCCTCTTAAGAGTAGTTTTATTTATTATAAAGAAACTAAATTTAAATTTATTATCAGATAATTTAATTCCATTTGCTTTTTAATTGCACTAACCTGAGTTGTCAATAAATTCAAATATTATGCTAAAATCAATGTGAAAGAGAAAACAAACAGATGAGTCATTTAATTTGACAACTTATTAACATAGTCAATGGTCAAAGCCAGACTAAGAAATAGACTTATTAAAAATTATTCAATAATTTTTTAAGTAAATAAAATGTTCATTTTTAAAAACTAGTAGTTTTTACTATTCTATAAAAAAATATTTGTTGGAGTTTTAAAAATGGCATCTTAGAAAAATTCTGGATTCAGAATAGGTTGTACAAGCCAGATATAATAATAAAAAGTAATATGAAAATTATAGAATTGAAACTCTCCCCCCCCACCAAAATATAAGATTTTAAAAAGGAAATAAAAATAGATTTTCCATAATTTTTAGCAATCTAAAGTTATCAGTAGTATTTTTTCAAATACCTCTGAAGTTACTGTTCTTATTTAACTGCTGTATCTATCGCAGACAGGGTGACTGACTAGGATAAGAGCAAAATTATCTAGCTGATAAGAGGAAAGACAAGATTAGCTCACAGTTGGAGATGAGACGAGAATGGTGAAATCTTAATTGATAAATAAGGCAGCTCTATAACATTTGTAAAGCAGAAGGGAAAAAATAAAGTTGGTATATATGTACCGCTTAAAAAAACCCATGAAAAAAGTCATTCTGATAATGGAATAGAAGATAAAAGGTTATTTTTTATATAGACTTAATACACATTTTAGTAACAATTAAATTATAATTTTTCTCTATAATTATGATTCAAAATATCATGCAAATGAACTCATTGCATTATATTATGAATATATATCTTCGCAATTAATGACATTTTTTAAATGAAATGATATTCTCAAAGCTAAAAATAAAACTATTATTAAATTACTAAAAATACATTATTTATTTTATTCTGTACTTAGAAACTTTATATAAGAGGTTCAATCTTTCCTACTATACACAGAAGTTAGGATAAGAAGCCTAAAATTCAAATAGATGTATTTATTTGAACATAACTAGTATTTATTTGTACATTTGTACATGCTAGAAAAATCCAAGTAAAAACTTTCCAAATATTACCTATAACTCTCATCAGTGCTGCTAATGATTTATGCAGTGATATTGACGACACACTAATGTTAAGATTTTACCCCAATGACAGAAAAGTAACATGTATGGTTAAGTAGCATTTTGATTAGTTCCATGCTCAATTTAAATATATTAAGACATTTTAAAAATGCCTTAGGATCAATCAGGTATACAAATATTTAAAATAATTTTTCTAAACTACCAATATGAGCATTTATATATATATATA
>JAOUZG010034892.1:1757273-1768931 GCA_026289955.1 Argiope argentata
ATATATATACAAATAAATATATTATAAAAATTATTCATTAAAAATTCTGAAATGAAGTTTTTATGGCAAAAGCCCCCTCCTCCTCCAAAACCATTAATGAATTACAGCTTGAAATATATTAATATAGACTTATTGATATAAATATGTGATTTAAATATGATGAATACATTATAAATTAAGAATCACCCTACTATTCAACATTTCTACCAAATATAATTAAAAATTAATTACATTTACATTAAAGTTAATAAAATTTCTTTTTGCATTAATTAGTTACCCTAAGAATATAAAATTATAGATCCCAATATGATAATGACAAAAAAAATAATTTTATTTAAATAATGATTCTGTGACTAAGAAAACATCTGAAATAGCTTTATATTTATTTAAGCAATTTCCTTTGTTTTAGAGTTTTATACAAAATATATGTTAATTTATTGAATCAATCTAAAAACATATAAGATATTTTGCATATATATTTACTTCATCTGGTATTTTACATGTAGGATCTTCCCTGATAATGATATTGCATAATTATATTAGGATTTGTAAGCTCTAAATTTCCATCGCAAATAAAAAAAAATTGAAGGTTTAACCAATAAACTTCGTTATTGTTATAATTAAGGCAAAAATTTGCTATAACTTAATTCAATTATCTTAATTATTCTAATCTAGTTTCATAATATATTCACTTAAAGAAGCAATTAACACAAAAATATTCAATGTAACTACATTAGACTATTAAATAAAGGAATCACAGTTAATATCAAGTAAATTAGACAAAAAAAAATTAATGAAAATATATCTATGAAAAAAATATATAAATTTTACACAGAAGCTTAACTAAGAAAAAATTCATGTCCTTACTTATCTCAGTTATATTAATGAAATAATTCTAAAGCTTATAGTCTCTTTAATGTTTTCTTTAAGATATAAATAAAAAAAATAAGATATTTAAAAAGTATAGATTTTAGACTGATATTTGAAATTCACTCATTCAAAACAGCAGATTGAAAGACATTAAAAAAAATTTTCAACATTTTAATACTTTATATAACATTTCGATGGCACATGTTCAATGAAATTTCAGACTAAAACTCAACATTTTCGTGAATTGTGATTCTTTTATATTTCTTGTCATTTCAGCAGTTTTAAATATTCTAGAAGTTCAATTGTTTTCAGTAAAAATATTTATGCTTGATTCATTGCCAAAATTTGTGTATCAAAAGCATGCTAGTGATTAATCACCAAAAGTGCCATGTTAGTCAATTGACAATATTTCCCCAATGGCATTTGGCTAAGCCAAAGTTTACCAAGGTATACAATACACAATTGGCAATTTTTTTTTATATTGTAAGTACAGAATATTGTTGACATATCAGTAACCAAGTATAAAATACAAATATCGAGATACCTACCAGTTATAGAACTATGAAACATTTGTTTAAAAGTAATCTTCATAAATTAAAAAAGTAATTTTATATAATATTGAGTTTTAGATATCAATATAATGAAGGGCAAATTTATACATAAAATTAATAATTAAATATGAAAATATTTTTCCTGAAAAGTATATGCATATTTTTCTGTCTAATATTTTTCGGATTTATTCTCTTGCCCAAATCTATTAAAAGAAAATATGTCATTTAACAAATATGTAGATAGATGAAGCTTTCTATTAACAACCAAATCTAATTATTAAACAAAAATCAGATTGATTAATTGAAGAACTTATAAAGTCTTTATTAGGAAATTAATTTTTTAAAAAAGACTACAGCAAGTTTATATAGCTATAATGCCCGTATTATATTGAGAAAGCATTTCTAACATATGAAAATGATATCATATTAAAAAAAGAACAACAGATAAGAATATTTTAAAAGTGATGCAAACATTAATTACATACAGAAATGCAAGTTAATCTGCCAGGTAAAAAAAAAAGATTAAAAAAAATTTGACGAACATGGAGACATTTTTAAAAAGGGAAAAAATGGAACCTTGCTCTATTCAGAGTTAATTTGTTAAATAAAACGGTATATAAGCAAGTTAAAGCTCTAATGATTTACAAAACTTCAATTCGTTGTACTTTTGAGTCTTCTGGATGAATTTAAAACCAAAAACTATAAAATAAATCAGAACAGACAAATTTAAACTTTCCTTTTCAATTCAGAAACCTATAAGATTTTCAATTCCTTCATGTATCAGTTACCTATCTTTACTTTTTCTCATAACAATAAGTGTCCCTCAGGCATACAATGATATGAAGTATAAATAATAATCTATTATATAATTATAACTATCATTTGAGAAAGAAATTCCTCACCCCAAACCATTTTAAGGTATAATATTTTTTTTCACAAGTATATGTGTATTTATAAATATAAACAGCAATTTAGAGAGGAATGGAAAGAAATGGGTTATTAACTATTTAAATTTCATACAATTGATTTTTAAAAAATACCATTTGAATCTCCATTTGTAATATTTTTTTTAGTTAATTGTTTACGTTTTCGATCATTCCGAGTATTCAGCCATTCAATAACTCTCTCAATTTTCGAGGTTTATCAGTTCTTAAAGATTATAAAAATATAATCATATTCGCAAATTGAGAAAAAGGATTTATATTAGGCTTGGTTTATAATAATCATTTGTCCCAATTATTCTTATTAACTATTAATCTTTAAAAAAAAGGAAAGATGATAAACCTTTTAAAAAACATCCTTAACAAGCAAGAAACTTTTTTTGCTTTAATAAAAAAAATCTTATCTTAATTAGAAAAATAGTAAAACTTTAGTTAGTTAAACAAATTTGAACCTCGTGCAATTACACTTAACACGCGTTTTTTCTTAAATGTTGCCAAAGCGCTCGAAAGAAAGAAAAAATTAAGAAATTGTCCATGAATGGTTTTTACTAAGAAAAAAAATTTTTGAGTAAAAAACCATTTTTGGACGTTAACAACATGACGCGGACACTTCCTTCAACTTAAAACTCTTATAAACGAACACGATACATTTTTTAAAACACGACACGTAATGTATAAAAGAACTTTTGCCTATCTATCAAAGTCTCGGCTTCATTAAATTCTAATATCACATTCTTAGATATCGATCGCACATGGTTCTTCGCAACCAATCGGTAAAACACATGGCTTGTCATAGAGATACAAGCCGAAGGAAGCAACACAACACTCAAGAGCAGTAACCTAAGCGGCAAAGAAAAGAATCCGGCCATACCTTTTCTCCATTCGTAAATCCGCTAAGCACGTTCACAGTCAATAACAGGCAAAATAAGTAAGTCCACATTTCCTAGGTTGGGCGGTAGTCCTCGTGCAGGTATAAAACGTAAAAATTCACAAGATTTTGTTGTTTCTTAAGGTTTAGTTCGAGCAAAATTTTAGCTTACAAGCCAGCCCTCGAGAGGAAGGTGGACTGTAATTCGTGTCTTCTGATTGGTTGCACTACTTCACATTGAGTCGATCCAGCCGCTTTCACTACTGGACGAAACCACTTCCTCAATTGATAGACTGTGCTGCCATCTTTGATTTAGAAATAGAAATTTTATTAAATTCTATTTTAGCGAATATTGACGTTTAATCAATCATTTCTTCAAAAATTACTTCGAGACCATTTGAAGCCCAATAATTAACAAATGAGAAATTATAATTTTTGTGATATTATAACAGAATATTAAATTTACTTTGATTAGTAAAATAAAAAATTTGTTTGAATTCAGATTAAAATAATATCATAAATAAAATATAAATTTATTATTTTGGTTTTAATGTCTGAAATGATGAATACTTACTCAAAGGACGGCTTCAAACTTTCACAGAGCAGGTGGTGTTTTTTGACTGTATAAGTTCACAAAGAATAAATTATTTTTAGACCAACTCTTGCAAAAAGACTATTTTGATAAGATCGTAACGTTATTATTATTCTTTCTTTAAAAAATTTTTTTTAGCTATTTTTACTTTCTAATATCGCTGCACATCTTCTTTGTTTCAAAAATATAAACATCATAAAATTTCAAATTAAAATAAATTTCTGAATGAAACTAAAAAAAAAGTACAATTGTATTTAGAGAGCGCTAATGCTGATATTACTAAAACACTGCTGAAATTAATCTAATTAGCAAAAACACTAAGACAACAAAAAAAAAAGAATTTTAAAAAAATTGAATCTGGCCTGAAGATTTTCTCAAGGGCCATTCTCGGTAGAAATTCAAAAAAAAAAAAATTCTGCGAAGGGTCTGACCTTTTGTCAACATTATTGACCACTTTCTAAATTCTCGGTTTCAGGGAATTTTCGGATCATGAGTGGTCAATAGTGTTGGACGAAAATCAGACCCTAACAAAAAAAAAAAAAAAAACTTTGTTTCAATCCTTACTGAGGATGACTTTTGAGAAAGTCTTCAGGCCGGATTCATGTTTTCTTTTTCTGTTATTTATTTATTTATTTTGCTTGTGTTCACCTAGTGTTTTTTCTAATTCATTATACTTCATATGTAAATAAGTGATAAATGAGATCAATTCCCATTTTTTTGAACTGATTAAGTGTTTTTTTATTTAAATATAGAAACACACACACACACACACAAATATATAAGAAATTCTAACACCTTTCCTGCATTTTATCATGGTTCTTTCACTCCAAAATTTTTTTGATAGTATAAAAAATAAAGTAATAGAGATTTCGTTATGTCTTAGGTCTATATAGAAGAAATTGATACAATAATACTAATAAGCATTAAAACGTTGCATTACACAAGAACAATAAGTGAAAAAAAAATCTTAATAAATGTACTTTTTTCTACTCTGCCATGTTTAAGTTTTAAAAAATGCAGTTTATTCAATTTTTAAAAAATTTAAAAAGAGCCCAGTAATTATTATTTAAATTAGTTATGAACCCTAATGAATTTCACTTTTTTTTTCTCTTATACGTAGTACAGAGAAAATATAATAATCGTCAAGAAATTCAAACTCCAGATTTGAAATAATCTCAAAAGTTTCAGACCACTCCACCAGAGTTCGAAAAACCCATTTTTAGAAAATGTCCGTCTGTCTGTCTATTTGTGACAAAGATATAAACGCTTTCAGCTTGTAGGTGATAGAAGGTCGCGATACGAACCTGCGACGTTTGGGCCTGTAGCCAAGTATCATACCGATCAAGCAAAAGGGAACCTTCAGCTCGAAGGATATTATCTGGCTTATATAGTAATCACCACAAGCTAGATGGACGAAATTTGGTGTACTGTCTTTTTACTCATTTTGTAGATTTCTATCAAATTTTGTGCAAAATTTGATAGAAATCTACATCCGCCTGCTCGAATACAATTTAACTTCATGATTACAAAAGGATGAGAAGTAAATAGATAAAATTTAATGCATATTGTAAAGACTTGACCTTGGTCGGTCAAATAAAACGGTAGCGTGTTACACACAAAGAGTTTATTTACAGCTTTATACAAAAAAACTCGTCATCTAGATTAGATACAGGAAATATTTACAACGGATTGTCCGTTCGACAGCTATGCCGGGGATTCACAAGCTGTCTGCGTATTCAGCTACTGCCTGTAGCTCCAGAGATCTACGGATTACTTCCGGTAGATCTTTCCAACAAACTCGAGATCACGTGGTATCTCTTCAACCTCAGCACTCCTCACAGCTCGTCTCAGCCTCCGGATCAGCTTGTCTCCTCTCCTCTTCTTGGCTTCTCGAATCCTTTTTTAACGGTATCGAAGCTCCACCTCTCAGGCTGATATTGGCGCGCAGGAGATGCCGATTGTCCAATCATTCTACTCCCACTGGCGCGCCATCATGTCGTGGGAAGGTTTCTGAGGCATCCACCCCTTATCAGAACCTTCACACTACCCGCTGTTCGCATCTGCATTCTTTCTTCAATGGGTTTGAGGAAACACTAATTTCTTCAACGGGTCGTAAACAGCATCTGCTATTCGTTATCGGAACCCTTCCCAGCTGGGGTGGTCCATAGACGAAATAGTCCCGTCTTGTATTTCGACACTGTTTACTGCTTTAATGAGCCGGAAACATGTGTGATCCCTTATCTGTCTAAGAACGGGAGAAACACAATGGGCAACAAAGGACGAATAGCCTCACCGCTGGATAGGAGTATCATTGTTCGATCAAGTGTCTCTTCCTGCAGGAGACAAAGTGGCGACTTCCTTACAATATAATTAACATCTGTAGTCTAGACACCTGTCAAATTCCAGGTCAAGTCTAAACAAGGATTGACCGTCTGTTGGTCCGTGCTTTTCTAAAAATGTAAACTCGAACCGTTAAAGGCGTAATCACTTAACTATATCAAATTTGTTATGTGATTTTGTGATTACAATGTAGTTCTGTGAGAGCTTTTTGTTTCAATTGGTTGAGAAAACGTTACTACTATCAGCCCCAGGCTGAGCCGTGATGGTCTGGTAGTAAGGTTTCGGCTCGTGAGCCGTAGGCTTTCTGGTTCGAGACCCGATTCCACTGCCAAATGTCTGCCAAGACCCGCCAAATGTTTTCTCGCTGGTGTGTTATAATGTGGAGTACAATGGACTTTAATATAACTAAACTAAGCCAAACTTTAAACGCATGTCAGCAAGTAATTGCTTATAACTCGCCAAGGATGACGCAACAGATGCAGTAAAATGCCAAATTCTCACCAAAAGTTAATATATTTCATAACTTTTGCACGCCAATACCACTCAAGAACTTTTCACGGAAAACACCTTTATTAGAAAGTACGCCAGAGCATTTTAGGTAGACTATCCCCACAGTTTTTTTTTCTTCAGAAATTCGAGCGGAAATAAGCTTTGTCAGATCTTGTCGCACATTAGGACTGAATGGCATGGGAGAAGACGGCTTAAAGATGTCGGATGCGTTTGAAAACAGTTTGAATTAGACCATCCATTTTTTAAAATTTAAAGCCACCGGTTTTTGCCGCTGTTGTTATTCGAAATTATATTTTTGAATGAAAGTAAGAAGTTTTAGCTTACAAGGAGATAAAAAATTGTTAAGATATCTCTATCAAATTAAGAAATTTTAAGTTTGTAATGGTACTCAGGTCAAATGCCTCGCTTGCTACTATAGTAACAAGGAATCCCGTAGAAGAAGGGCCCGATAGGAAATGGTCGGTTTAATCTGCTAAAAGATATTGTACAGGGTGTCCCACAACGGCAGCAGAGTCAAATATTTACAGATTCGAATAGAACACATCAAGACAAGTATTTTAATGTATAACATTTGGGTCCCCGAATGTAGCATCATAATTTTATTAAGGTGAGAAACTTGTGTTATAAAAACTTCAAGAAAAGAATAAAACAAATGAAAATTTTATTGTGAACTTTCAGTACAACAGATTTCAAAAATGGCCATTCGAACAAATGGCAGGGCGTATTCTGCTTGCTTCGCATCTGCTTTCTGCAAAATATCTGTTCCAATTTCCTTGCCATCAGTCTCAATTGCAGCTCTCTAGTTATTTAATGTTAAGGGCTATATGATATACAAAGTGTCTTTCATATTTTCCAATAAGAAAAAGAAAGTCACACGGGTTCAGATCAGGGGAGTTAGGTGGCCTCTCCATACCACTGCATGTTTTCGTAATGGAATCTAACTCGATCAGTATTTATTTAAAATGATTCGCAACGGGATTGCAATTTCGTTGCGCGCGTTGAGATCAAGCTCTAACTTGTTTAAACTAATAATCACTTATCTTGTTAATGCAATGCAAGAATGGGAATTGTTACTCATATTTGCCTATTTCAGAATCACAACGACTACATACAGTACGTAGTAATTTCATAGCAAGTGAGCGCTACTCATTCCCATCAAACCTGATTTCTAACCTTGTATACCGTGGCAGGGATTCACAAATTTCCATAGTCACCTAGGTGAGCAAACATAAAATTCATACAATAATCGCCTCTCCTTTTACTAATGAAATCTTAGGAATCAAAGAAGCTCTAATCCTCTACCTGAATGACTTCAATGAAGCTTCAACTTCTACAGAAGGGTTAATAACCTTTTCTGATTATAGATCGGCTCTCGAAACTATCAAAAAAAGAGAGACCAACATTACATTCGACGTTATTTCTTTCCTTGAACGATTGCCCATTGAGGGAAAATCTTGCGTACTGCAATGGATACCATCACATGTGCATATCGAGGGAAATGAATGTGTGGACTTATTAGCCGAAGAAGCCGGAAATCTCGACAAAAATTGTACCACTATCCCACTGGCAGATGCAAATGCAGTGGCTAGACGTATGTTAACTTCTCTGATATATAAAAACCTCTACTTACAGAATATGATTTCCCCAGAAACATTTCATCAACAATTGCCAGACTTAGAGCGGACCATTATCGGGGAATGAAAATCCATCTAGACAACACAAGATTGTATGCTCCATGCAACATTGTCCTGGATTACGTCCAAACATGCATTCGAGTGCCCAGCAGCCACCTCAAATATCATCAAAATAGGATTAGTTCCAGTTAGATACATATTACAGGAGACCCTATAAGTCCTTAGCGGAGGCAATAATTAAGACTTTCGAACGAATTTAATTGTTAATCATATTTTTATCCCTTCAATGTGAGCTATCCTTGGAACGCGAGAACAAAAACATAGGGTAGCTTCTATGTTCTTCAATAGTCATTTGCGTTGTAATTTGGAATACAAGCTACCGAATTCCTGTTTAATGATCGTCGTGTAATTAGATTGTGACGTTATATTCGGGGAGCCCATATGTTATGCATCAAAATACTCGTCATGACGTGTTCTATTCAAATCTGTAAATATCAGACGCTGCATACCTTGTGAGACACCCTGCATTAATAACTAACATTACCCCGTGCCCGTGGCATAGCATCCAAGAAGAAAAATTAGTTTTAATTTTGTCACATCTCCACTGGATATAGGCATATTAGGCAACGTGAAACAAACACATAAAAATATAATTAGAAATTAGCAAAAATAGTCAGAAAACCATTTTTTATATCACACATGCAGAAATATATAGACTGTTACAAAGGTAAAAATATGACATGTCCGTAGACAAAACACTGGCGATCATTTCTCTACTCAGGAGATTCGTTCTGTCTCCACAATTCATTTGTAGAGGGATTTAAAGATAAACGGTTATTTTCTCATGAAAAAACTCTTCCACCCTAAGTGTAGACATTATTTCTCTGATATTCGCTAACTGAACGTTGCTTTCCACTTCATTTTCCTTATCGCGCAACAAATGAAACTTTTTGGCATTTAATGAGTTCCCGCAAAGATTCAATTTCCTTTTGGGGGGCATAATGAGATTTGAATCGCAGTTTTAAATCAGACGTAAACAAAGAAAGGCATCTCGTATGCATACCACAGTTCTTGCTATTTGCACATGCGCAGTTTGAGGTTTTCGCGTCTGCGTGGATAAATTAAAATTACAGTTATAAAACTCTCCTTTTTATTTTGATACGACTTTAATGTACTAAAACCTTCCCCGGTAAATACTCTACAAAATGCTATGAATATCTCCAATATCCGTTAACTATTCCTCGAGTTTTTGAGGTTCAAAAACACAGACGTTTTCAGGAGACTTCATTTTATACTATGTATAGATATAGGAAGGAACAAGATAAAATTGCGAAGACTGATTAGCTAAAAAAGATGAACATATGTCGGCATTAGCTACAAAGAAGTGTACTGATTAGCACCCTCTATGTACAAACTCAAAAAGAAAAGACCAGAATAAAAGTAGCGATGATGGAGTGACCTGAAGACGATATGTGTGTGACGTGTTTCGTGGAATATAGACTCAGAAAACTGTTAACAAACGGCCCATTGAATGCTGAAGTAACTTGATATCTTTCCTATACGTGTACCTGGAACGTCCATCTTGCATGAAAACTGAAGTGTGAGAGGTCCGATAACATGCTTGATTACCGGACAGTTTTATGCATCATCTATATTAATAAAAATACAACTCGAAATTCGTTGCTAAGCGCAAAACTGGAGAACGGCTTGGCCGATTCGGCTAATTTTTTAAAAATATTTTCGTTAAGACACGAGGATGGTTTTTATGGAGAGAAAAAATTTTAAAAATGCGTGGAAAATAGTTAAAATGACACTTTTCTTACTTTCCCGCGAAAAATCTTCATTTCCTTCCCCCACACCAATCGAGTTAGATAGCAGGAAGTAATAAATTATGATTTGTTTAGAAAGAAATGCGCGAAGTCAGTTGGTTTTCATTCATAGATAACGGGATGTTTAAAAAAGAAAGAAAATAGTTGCTTTTATTATTAGTCTGTATGGATATTTAATTTATGCCTCCTCAAAATAGAGTCTGAGCAGGGAAGAAAAAAAGTAATAACAAAATGAAAAAAGGGTTTGTAGAAAGAAAAGTATTGGAGAAAAAAAGAATAGAAAAATAAAGAAAAGAAGGGTGTGTGTGTGTCACCATTATTTCGTCTGTGCGAGGCATTTTCCAAGCTGTTTTTAAGCTTTTGCATCTCTTGAAAACCAATTGTGTCTTTATTTGTTTAGTGTGTTTACATTTATGAAAATTTGAATCTCATTATTCTATAAACACGTAGAATTTTAGACCTTTCCCTCCACCATTTAAGTAAAATATCAATTCTGGGACAATCATTGTTCGGATAGAAAGAGAAAGACGAGTAGTACAGTGAACAGATCATCCGAAGAAAAGAATAATAAATAATACTATAAATGAATTTTATGATTATCAAAATTTGTTTGGTTTAAAAATATTTTGGTGAAAAACCTGTTATGGGACACAACTACATAAAATATTAGCGAACATTAATACTGGCGAATCGACTCGTTGCTAAAGGTGGCTAGTTAAGAATAAAATTGTCCCGGATCTGCAAGCACGTGATTGCCTTTCGTGCACAATATTCAAGCAAGATGGAACTCCTCCACACATTAGCCGTTGTGTACAGGACGTTCTCCACAATCATTTTACAGAAGAACGTGTCATCAGCCTGACTTTCTCTATCTGTGGCCTCCTCGTTCTCCAGACCTAATTCCATGGGACTTTTGGCTTTGGGGACATTTAAAACATCTGGTACGTGGTGATAATCCAAAAAAAAAACTTTACCTGATTTAAAAAGCAGCATCCTAGAACACAGTGCGGTCAATTGTGGAACATGCTATCTGAAGATTCCAGAAGGGAGTGGAAAATGATGGCCGTCATATTGAATATGCTTTGCAGTAATAAAATTTGTCAAAAATATGCTAAATGTTTAATTCATTTGAAAAACTGCCTTTGGTGGTTAAATGTTGAATTTTTTTTTTAATTTTCTCAAAACAAATTCCCATCCCTTCATTATGTCTTATACAAAATTTCATAACCTTTTGAGCAATATTTTCACCTGTAGAGATCTTTAAACTAAGTTTATTTAACTATGGACACCATGTACATAACGATATTTTTTTTAAAAAAAGCAAGTAAAAGCAGGTAAAAAAAAAAGTCACCCTTAAATTTCAGAGACATCAAAACCTCCTAACCAAAAAAACATCATGTTCTCACATGATAAAATTTTTTCATTACATATATAGAGAGAGGGGGGAGGGATACATACCTTTGGAGGAGTCTCAAGGGTTCTGTGTCATTTGCGCTCAATCCCATTAGAGCTAACTCATTAGA
>JAOUZG010034892.1:1769331-1809651 GCA_026289955.1 Argiope argentata
CTAATGAGTTAGCGTTAATGAGACTGAGCGCAAGTGACACAATCCCGTCTCAAGATTCTTTCAAATCGGTCAATGACTTAAATTAATTAAGTCAACTAATGATTTAAAAAATAATAATTTTCTCACATGATAACTTGAAACTTGCGATCGGAGATATGATTTTCTTTTTCCTTTTTTTAATATTTCGCATTCAGTGAAACTAATATTAATGCAACAGATCAACTGATCATTCGTAGAAACTGTTTCAGGATTAGCATCTAATTTTGGGGAATTTCAATAATTCCAGAAAACTATTCTGAGTGGGTGTTTATTCTTCTTCGTGTGAATAATCAATTTCTAGTCTTCGGTGAGAAGAGGAAAATCGATTCTCCGAAATGGGGCTGTGAGTCAACCGTCTTGATTGACTCACGGCCCCATTTCATTCCCATTTGTTGAGTAAGATGAACATTTCGAAGAAAAGGAGGAAGAAATTCAAAAAAATGTAACAGATTTTAGTTTTCCTGGTGAATTTCGGATGACGAATTTTATTTATCGTACGCTATTTTAGAACATTTTTTTAACTACACACTCCCAAAACGATGTGTAGAAAAACAAAATGTGTTACCGAATCTAAGCTTAAAATGGGACAAACTATTTACTTCAGTAAATCTGAAGAAACATGTGTAATTTTTTATGACATTTCAAAAATGTCAGTGTATCAGTTATTTTACTTAATATTCTTTTAATTTCTAAAAACTAGACAAAAAAATTGAAAAAAAGATGCGTTAAATTGAATTGAAAAAACTGTAACTGAAAAAAAAAAGGATTGAAGTTGAGTTGAAAGATTATTGAGACTAAATTGAACTAAAAGATAACCTCAAATAGAAAAAACTGAAAATAGAAAAATAAATTAAATTGAGGTGAATAAAAAATTGAAACTGAATTGAATCTCGAATTGAAAGAGGAACTCAAATTGAAAAAAGTTTTAGAAGACAAAATGAATTATATTATTACAAATCTGTGATGCTGGTGTAAAGAAATCGTTAAATTTGTCTCCCTTTGAAGAGACACATGTGCGAACATTGTTACTTCTGACCAGCTGTAAAGGGATTCTTCCTTTGCTGCGCATTGTGTTTCTCCCGCTGTGATGTTACCCTTTGGACTTGAAGAGAGTCAGATAATAGAGAACACATGTGATGCGGCCCTTTGAAGAATGGAACTGTGTCAAACCCCCAGATGGGACTATTTCTTCTATGGACCACCCAAACTGGGATAAAGTTCCAATATTGAACAACATATGCGCTTTACGACCCATTGAAGAAAGAAGGGCTAAAACCTCCAGATGCGAATACTTGTGTATTGTGAAGGTTCTGATAAGAAGGTGGATGTTTTGAAAATATTTCCATGGCAGACGGTCGTCCAATGGGAGTATTTCTGAAGAATTACTGGATGATCGGCATCTCCAGCGCGTCGAAGCGAGCCTGAGAGGCGGAACTTCACCAATGTTAAAATGGAAGGTTTTGGAAGAAGCGGGGAAATAAGCTGATCAGGTAGACGAGACCAGCTTATCTGGTTAGAGACAGGACGAGAGCTGATAAGATAACGAGACGAGCTGTGAGCAGAGCTGAAGTTGAAGAGGTACCACTTGATCTCGAGTTTATTGAAAATATCTATCGGAAGTAATCCGTAGATCTCTTGAGCTACACGCAGTAGCCAGATGCACGGCCAGTCTGTGAGTTCTCGGTATTAGTTGCCGAACTGACAATCCAGTTGTAAATATTTCTCAGCATTTAACCTAGAGGACGTGTTGTTATTTTTGTTATTGTATAAAACTGTAAATAAAACCTTTGTGTTTAAAACGCTACCATTTTATTTGATCGACCAGGATCAAGTCATTACACTGCTTTCCGGCATGGTAGGTTTAATCATTGGAAAGACCGTTTTACGGTCAGATTCGTTGGATGCTGATCAGAGTCAGTGATCTCAGGACTTGGCGACCATTTGACGAGTTGGCGACTCATTTAGTAACTAAATAGATATTATTGAGAAATTTCTGAATTTTAGTGATTCAGTCAATGGGAACTCATTTGCTCCAGAAACTTCTCGCCTCACGTCCTGGAACAATTAAAGGCCGGCAGTCTCGAGCCGAAATTAATCGTGTGATGAGTCTACGGTTATTAGTAAGGATTGTAGTGGGTTTGTATTATTTCCAATCATCAAATACACCACTTTACAAAAATAATTTATTTAAAACAGACTTTACTTTTTAGTTTAAAACGAACAGGACGGAACAGGAACACGAAAAAACATTTACAACGATCTCAGGAACCAAAACTACTGCACGCGCTTTCTTGTTAAAAACAGTTCTATTTCTTGTTAGTTCACTCCACTTCAATCCGACGGTGTAGGCGTTGATCGCAGTGCCACAAGGATCAATCCTGCGATGAACTCAAGAGATTGAGCTTTGTGCCAATTCCTGACGTTTTATTGCAGAAGCAGCATCGAGTCGTGTGAGGAGTAGCTAGTCGCGTAGTAGTAAATCGGCAGTTGAATACAGCTAAAGCGAGGAGACAATGGAGATTTGCAGACATTTGGAGAGGCCGTAGAGTGAAGCAACGTGAATCCCTAAATAGCTTTGTGTTCTGTGTTTGCTATTGTTATCGATTACTTCTTGTGGGCTGCTGTGTAAGGCGATTATTTGTCTTGGCTGTATATTTGTGTTAGTAAAAGGACTTTATTTCATTGACCAACAAATCGTAAAAGAAACGTAACGTAAGATTAAATCCGTAGCAATATGTAACGCTGTTTCAATCTATAATTGTATTATAAAATCAATCAATGAATCAATCAGAATCAATCAATGTATTACATAAAATGTTTTATAATTCTAATTAGTTTTACAACTCTTTTTCCTATCAGATGTATTAAACGAGATAATCTTGACATACTAAAATTCTATGCTCGAAAACCTACATTTGCCTTTAAACCCAATTGAAAGAATCTGAAAGGTCTCGTATCTTTTTACTTAACACTCGCAGTACATTTGCAGTAAGTATGGTTTTGCTAAACGGATTAAAAAGAAAATGCTATATCTTGTCAAAACTGACCAAGTTATGAATCTATGAATTTCGTTATTTTAGACCAATCAACATTCATCTCAGGATAACGGAATTCAAAATGATTTTCAAGGCATCAAAATTCTATCAGGCTTCATCCAAAAACAATTTTTAATTAGAAGAAATATTAGCGCATTTTTCTAACTTATAAAACAATGAAATTGCACAAAAATTTTAGATTTTCTTTTTCAGAAATGCATTTATTGATTCACACAAAATTAGAAAATAATGCTTTATATCGAGGATTCCCAAACTAGTGTGTCACGTTTAAAAATCCTATAATTTATCCTTTCAATTTCGGAGCACAAAATTTTGTACAAAAACGGATCTTTCTAAAAAGAGGTTTTATAAGTTTAAAAAAAAAACTTTTACGAGGGAACTTTTTAATTAAATATAATAAATGTTTACAGAGATGATAAAGAAAAGATTCAGAATCAATGTGTACGCAAACTTAATTAAACATTCTTAATGAAAAAAAGAGCCTAATTCGATAGATTGGATATGAAATAATGTGAAGAAACTAGCCTTAAGCGTAGCTCAAAATTGAATCAATAAACGATACGACAGATATATCGTTTACGGAACCCTATTCTTTCCGTTGAAAAGATACGTTATTTATTCATCTCATGATATTCAACACGAGTCGTTTGTTTATATATTGCTCAATTTTTTTGTCATGTCTTGAGTGGCTAACATGAAACGATGAAGATTTGAAGTCCACATAACGTTTTTTGCTAATTGTGGAAGGATATAAACGCATATAAAATCTTGCCGCATCTAGTCAAAAATTAACTTGCAATGACCTCAATTGCGAATCGCAAGACTTTTTCAGTTCAAAATACATGCTTCCCTCTAAAAGTGCTGAAATTAGCTATTGGAAAACGATTAAAGTGAACATACTGTAAATAAAACTCTTAATGATAGCGCTTGTCTGCATATTCCCTTTATGTAAATCATCAAAGTTTTTTTTTTAATAATCTGAGACTGTCGGCCATTTTTAATATAATATGTCCCTCGAACTCTTCAAAGCGGGACAAATATTTCTGACAATTTTTCGTCACAATCCGGAAATCGAAGACCAAGCAAAATTCTGACGTTTGGTATTGGATAATACCTCATTTCTTATTATTACCTTACAAAAAGGGCTTTATATCCTCTTAAGGCTAAAAAAAATTTTTTTTAATACACCAATCTAATTGTGGTGGGATTTTTCTCCACTTTTCCATAAAATTTTAGAAATAACTTTATAATATCAAAAAGGTTACATGCTCCAATCACGTCCAGATTTCCAGATGTAGATGAGATGGTCTTGCATATATATTCATTTAAATGGCTCAAGTGTACAAAAAATAATAATTTCATTTCAAGTCATCTATACTACTATTATAAATGTGAAAGTTTGGATGGATGGATGATGGAGTTCAATCACGCCAGAACGAAATTGGATGAAATTTAGCAGAGATAGATTATAATCTGCAGAAGAATATAGGCTGATTTTTATTCCGGTTGATTGAGTGGTTAATTTTTTATTAATTAAAAACTAAATTTTCCACCAAAAAATAAGAAAAATCTGAAAACATCTGCCTGAGCTTTTTGAATCGTTTGTTTTTATTTTTTTATTTCCGGTGTTCATTTTAATATTATCTTATTTAATGGAATTCTTTGTGATTTATTGTAGGATTTCCCGACAGAAAACCTTTTTCATCAGAACAAAAAATAAAATAAAAAATCCAATCGCTTGTTTTTATTTTTCTGTTTCCGTTTTTCATTTTAATATTATCTTACTATTCTAAAGGAAGGTTTATTAATTTTTTTTTCTTACGCTGTTCTGGTGTTATTATAATTCCATATTTCCTGTTCATTTCTCTTGGTTTTTTTCCTCGCTGTATATATTAATTTTGCCGATTTTCATCATTTTCGATTAAGTTTTTAACAGTACCTTTATAGTCTCAAGTACATAGATTTTAAGTAGTTTCCCCCCCCACGCTAATGATGATAGACGTAACATGTTTTCGACCGGTTATTTCAAACGATTCTGTTTATTTTCGTTAAGTATGATAAATTTAAAATTAAACATTGTTAATTAATGGATCTTTTGATTATGATTTATTTTTATTCAAAAGCAGTATCAAAAGTAAAGATTAATTGAAATTAAAATTTTTCAATCTGCATTGCGTTACCCCAACTGGTGCTTAAAATTCACGTCTTTGCGTTGTTCCAATTGCATGCATACGGTTTTGATAAAATTGTACATTTTGATTAGACTGTCAGTTCTCACATATACACATCAAAATGTCCATGCGTACGAAGTCGCGGGTAAAAGGTAATAATAATATAAAATGAAAAACTATGTATTAGAGCTAACAGCAGCTATATTAAATATTAATAATCAAAATAAATAAAAGAATAGGTTAGATGTCCGTTTTAAAAGCAGCACAAGGGCTATTTTGGAATGAATCGTGTAATTTTGAACCTTGGCCAGATGACGAAGACTATATCTGAGCTAATTTGATCATGACAGTTTCCCGTTAAATCTTTTGCTCCGATTGGTTTTTGATACATATTTTATCCTTATACGTGTCAGGGCCTTCTATGTTTATGCATGTCAGTCTAGTCCATGTTAGTATGTTTATAATAAAAAGAGTTCAAAAGCTAATGACTATTGACTAATGTTCTTAAAATCAAAACAGTATAATGCTTAGTTCGAAAAAATTATAGTTTTCTAAAGATAAAGTCCAAAACGATATAGAAATCATATTGGGCTATATTATAAACCTGTGAAAAAAAAGGATTCAATTATTATTGACAAACGTTTTGAAGTATGTTGAAATTCAAAGTTTCTTTTTTTCACCGGTGAAACAGTATGGTAATACGAATAAAACATGATATGGTATTAACATATGAACAAAAAAAAAAAAATTTTCCAAATTCAGAAGACCCCCCCCCTTTTTTTTTCTGAAAACTAAAAACAAGAGAAAGAATAATAAAAAAAATACATACATTTTATAACAGATTTTTATTTAAAATAGTTCTAAAAATTTTATATCGATAGCAAAATCCAATAAAAAATCTGATAACATACAAGAAGCCAATATAATAAAAGCAATAAAATCAGCTTTTCCCTAAATTTATACATAAGAAACAAATAAAATGCATTTATTGTAAATTTCAATTAAAACATATCTATTCAAAAGCAACAATTTAAAGCAAATTACGGAGATTAATTTTTGTTTGAAGTTGAATTTTCTTACTTTCGAACAAATATTGAGAATGAATTTTAATAATTATATAGAAAAGCATAACGTCAATTGCATTTATTATAATTAAATTCGTTCATGATGCTGTGATTCATCAGTCTTCGTTTTTGGCTTCACAGTTGATAAGTCACTGTCACACTTACTCTTTCCAAACCATTGCTTCTATCTTGATTTTCGATATTCTATTCCGCAAGGCTGCTTCTTCCTTTGGACGAACACGGTTATAACTTATATCCAAATCTTCAAAGAAATTTTTTTTCTCCATCGCATCCAACAAGTCATCGAACCCTTCGGTTGCATCATTGAAACTCAGATCGATTCTTCTTATATCCGGGCAACCATCTTGAAAAGCTGCTGCCAACAGTCGAACGTCTCTCGAGGTCAAGTAGCATCTTCTCAAACTCAAAGTTTGCAGTTTCTGAAGGCACAGGAGACAACGAAAAAGGACGATTGCCACGTTTTCTGTCAATCTGTTGTCGTCCAGGACTAAATCTACCAGCGAACGATTCGAATAAATGGCAGTTGTTAAGTCCACAATGCCGTTAAAGCCTATACGATTTTTGGACAAATCAAGAGACGTCAGGCCTTTCAATTTCTCCAATAAAGTCGAGAGAAGCG
Organism: Argiope argentata; assembly: GCA_026289955.1. Classification (NCBI taxonomy): domain Eukaryota; kingdom Metazoa; phylum Arthropoda; class Arachnida; order Araneae; family Araneidae; genus Argiope; species Argiope argentata. Next base: position 1,776,302 of record JAOUZG010034892.1, read on the forward strand.
AGGTTCCCTCATTTCCTAGCTGGTTATTGCGATATTCGAATTTCTTCAATTTCGTCGGTTTACCAACTTCAAGACCCTTTTCGAAGCACTTCCATATGTATCCAGACACCAGCTGCACTCCAAAGTAGCCCAGACAATTGTTGCTCAGACGAAGTTCTTGCAGAGTTGAACAACATGGAGATTCAAATAGGTCTCGAAGACCGACTATTGCTTTTGGACCCAAAGCATTGTCAATCATTTGAAACTTCACCAATTTAGCATTTGCTCTAATTATACCGTGAGACATGCAAGTTAAGATTTGTATCATTTCATTATCGTCTATCGTGTTAAATATGTTGATCCATATTACAGTCTCCAAACTGGACTGACCTTCCAGCGCTTTGCCGATAGCTTTTGCAGCAGCAACACCGATTCCGTTTCCTTCCACGTGCAATGTTTTCATTCCGGGACATCCACGGATCCCCCGGATTATCTTTGCAACGAATACTTCAATGCTGGAACAAAATTTAAAATAAACTCTCACCATTTTCGCTCGTTCGTCTGCAGTTTCGGTTGCAGAATTTTCCATCGTGAAAGCCTGACTTCAACTTTCTGAGCGGAATCTCCCAGAATGAAGTTAAAAGTTACTTAAAAGATGATCCCAATTACTATGTGTGTTGCCATTCAGTGGAATATAAAATGTCGAAGTATTCTGATTCCGAAAATATTGAAACGATTGATTTAATCAGTTAAACAATCGAAAAATATCGAAGTCCACAATGAGAACTGATATATTTGCTACAATATCATAAAATATACAAGAAAAATAAACGACAATGATAATAAAAAAGAAAATTGTTTCATTTTTTAAATTTTTAATTTAACTAGGAATAAAAAGAAAAACCAACAGTTAAAGAAAGATCATAACTTCAATTATCGAGACTTTCAGTTTCGTTTCGTTATGCATTAACGTCTTGTTTTAAAGCGTCTTTAATCTATTTTGGAACGGATCTCGTAAATCAGAACCTGTCAGATGTCGTGGATGACAAATGAGCTGGCCCATTCCTCTCCAAACTACCTCACCAAACCAGCAGGAGGGCATTTGGGCGCGCGCCCTAGACCTTCGAGGCCAGTGTCATGGTATAGGGTTAACACGTCTTTCCCAAGATCTAGCTATCCCGAGTTCGAGCATGGTTGTTCTTCTGTGTTCTATTTGTAAGGTGAGTGAATGCCGGCTTTCTGGCACAAAGGTAGCGTGTCTTCCTCGTGTTCTGTGAGTCCCGGGTTCGAGCCCCGGTTAGGTCATGGTTGTTCTGCTGTGCGCCATCTGTGAGATGTGTGAATGTGCCTCCCTGTAAAAAGGGGCTGTGCAAACAAATGTGATGAGTGTGTAGCTAAAGTTGTACTCTTGACCCTTGTTGGCGCTACTTGAAACAAAAGAAGCTCATTCTTCGGCTTAAAATCTGCTGATGTATCAGCGGTGTCTTGTCTATGGCAAGTGCCATAAGTAACAACAACCAGATGTGTGAATGAGCCCCCTGTAGAAAGGGGATGTGAAAACGATTGTGATGAGTGTGTAGTTAAAATTGTACTCTTGGCTCTAGTTGGCGCTATTTCAAAACAAGAGACGCTCCTTTCGGCTTAAAATCGTGGATACCTCAGCGAAGCTTTTCCATGATAAGTGCCCCTAATAACAACAATAATAGACCTTCGGGAGTTTCTCAATAGAATCAGATCTTGAATCTGGAGTCATCCGCCCCTGAAACTGAGACTTTACGCTACCCCTATCAAAGTTCCCAAGAAATGAAAAAAAAAAAAAAAAAAAAAAAAGAGGGGGGTCTCCCCGCACATGCCCCCCCCCCCCCCCCCAAAAAAAAGAAGAAGAAGTCATCCTAATTTTTCCACATAAAATTGTGGACTTTGGGAAACCCTATAAACAGCTTGTATGACGTTGGTTAAAGATTGTCGCGGAATTACAGATCTTTGGCTTAAGTCTAGCATTTTTATTGAATCTCTCAAGAGAATATATATTCTGGATGTTTATTAAAAAGAGTCACATCAAAATTTGGCACAGAACTTCACTTGTCATCACTAAATAACATATCAAATGTCATAAATCTCTGGGTCCATAAATTATTGAATTTACCTGCACAAACCAACAGACAATCAACTATCTGACAGATTAGGTTCAAACTTTGATAAGTATCTATATTTTAGATGCTAACTTGAATACAGAATTTTAGATATTGTTACAAGCGAGCAAAACGCACGCCAAAGGTGAAAACGTTGGCTGCGCTTCACAGGATTCTCCGCGCCAGCCGGGTTGACTTGGCGGGAAGAATGTTCTGGTAACCCCGAGTCAATTCTGGTTGAACCGCGTTTTCTCCCGGCGCTTTCTCCCGGGTATATAAGAGGCGGGTTGCCTCTTCCTGGCAGTGAATCTCTCGAAGAGAAGCGTTTCGCTTGCTTGTAGCTGTTCGCTTAGTGAGCTGTGTTTGCGTTTGCTGTTAACGCTGTGTTATTGAGCTCGCTGTGATTGACTGTTGCTGTGCTATACAATAGCTGTTTTGCAAACCGTGTTTATTGTGCGTAGGACATGCATTTACGCTGTAGGTGACTGATTATTGCTGAATTGTGTTTTCTGAAGTTTTACTTTTCCAAGTCGTCCTGTATATACCTGTAAATAGCTGTAAATAAATTTGTTTGTGCTGTCCTCAAATAAGGTCCATTCAATCCGAACCCGCTAAGCATAAAAACGTAACAATATCTATTTCTTACTCCGTCTATTTCTTTTGGCAGTAACTGCCAAATACCGATCCTTATTCGGCGTTTTAACCCCTTAACTGATTTGCCCGTATGCCGTACGTGCATCGATTTATCGAATTTTGATAGTTGTAAACAAAAAATAAACCATTCATAGCAATTATAATTCAATAATTAAATGACTTCGAATACGTAGATAAGCCAAGTATTCCATGGATTTCCATTTGAATAAAAATAAGAAAATATTTCCAAAATAGAAGGTGTCATCTTATTAGATAGTAAAGAAAATGAAGCAGTTAAGTGGTTAACTCGGGGGCAACCTGTGCTGTAACGTCTACTCACATTACCATGATTTTAGAATCGTTCCCAAAACCTGGAGATGGCACTCTGGACGATTCCAAGCTCTTCGGATACTTCCAACTGGGTACTCCCACATTTCAAACAATCCTACCACTTAAAAAATCATACAGAGGCGTCCTTTGTGTCATAACTAAGTGTTGTTGTTACTTATGGCACTTGCCATGGACAAGCCCCTTGCTATTACAGCAGCAGATTTAAGCCGAAAGGAGCGTCTCTTGTTTTTGAAGTAGCACCAACTAGGTCCAAGAACAACTTAACATACTCACCGCATTTGCTCGCACAGCCCCTTTTTACAGGGGGGAGGCACATTCACACTCCTCACAGATAGAACCCAGAAGAACAGCCATGCCCAAACAAGGACTCGAACCTGTGACTCTCACAACACGAGGAATAAGCTATACCTCTGTGCCAAAAAGCCGTCATAACTGTTATTCACTGAAAGACTTATAAAACGCTTGCGAACAATTTCACTTCTTTGCCTGTATTCCTTCATGCATCACTCTCTTACACTCTCGTCATTGTGACGTACTGTAGGTGTTATCTGGGGGCTACCTGCAATTTGCGTTTGATTTTTGAAGATGTGCTTAGTCATTTTTAGAGTTAGATTTCCACGTGACTCTGAATTATATTTAATTTATGGACATGAGTGTATTTTTAAACCATGAGGTAAGGGAAAGAATAGGCAGAATTTCGCCAAAAATTTCATGGTTCTTGCTATTTCGATAAATTTGGTGAGATTTTTTGAGAAAAATAGATTAAATTTTGAACAACAATCCGTTCATGGATAAAACTTCGTCCCCTTTTTGTGAGGTAATTCACCTCTTCATTTCAAATAATTTTTGAATGTCCTGGAATGAATATCATATGATTTTTTGTTTGAGATTTGTTCTAATTAGAATTTGTTTTTGACTATTTTATGAAAAACTTTCAGAGATTTGAAAGGCTTATATATTTAAAGGCTTCAAGGCTTGAAGAACAGAAAAAACAATCTTTGAATAATAGACGATTGCAGTCATACAGATAAGGAATTTAAAAAACCCATCAATTTTGTAGTGTCAATCCACTATATATTGCAGTTCACACCACTAAACGCATTAATTTGTAAAGAATGTGTTTAATTACATTAACATTCTGTTTAAATACAGCTCAAGGAATATTTAGATACGGAACTCACAGTTTTGAACCGTAGTCAGATAATGAGGATGGCTTTTAACCTTTTGTTTTTAGAGAGGTGACTCATGGTCACCATTCAAGACGATGCATCATTGATGCTTTATTATTATTTTTTTCAATTTTGATTGTAAAAAAATTTCTACGGAATGTTAAAAAGATGCAACGGGAAATTGAGTTTGAAATAATTATGTATATTTATTTTTTGAAACAAACAGCGAGTCCTTATATTGAATGAATAAATTTGCATCCAATTACTTTTCCGAGTGCAAAAGGTTAAATTAGCATCCCCAACCCAACATTTAAGATGGCAACTTTCGCATCACATTTCTGTGCCTATCTTGCATAGTCATAGACCAGAAATCTCAACGACCTCAAACACTTAAAAGCAATTTTTTTTAACAGTTAATTTGAAAATCTGAATACAGTGGCGTTCATGCCAATTTGTATCTCATAGAAAATTAATATTATGACATTCATCTATTTTTAATCGTGTAGAAAACTAGCAAGAGTGATCCCCTCGATATTTTTTTGCATAATTACCTAAAAAAAGTATTATTATATTTCCAAAAATTGCAGTAATTGGACAAAGGCTATATATGCCACAAGAGATTGGATTATTATTTTCAAAATCCCAGGTCATGAGGACCTTATATTAGGTAGTATGATTTTTTAACGTCCTTTTGAAAGCAACTCGAAGGCTGTTTTGAGACAGATCTCATAATTTTGAACCGCGGTCGGATGATGAGGACGACACATGGACTTCCATCCCCCATTCGAGTTTAGTTTAGTTCAGTTTAGTTTATTTATATTAACGACCCGTTGTAAAGTAATACTAGGGTTATTTTGGGACAGACCTCATAATTTTAAACCACGGTCAGATGACGAGGAAGACACCTGAGCTGGCACTCCCCTCTCCACATCATACCAGTGGGATGATGCTTGGCCCTGACAGATTTAACTTGCAACAGATCTTCTTATACGATGGTTCTTCAGTGGAATCGGGACTCGAACCTGTAACCCTACAGTTCACGAGTCGCGAACTTACCACCAGATCACCAAGGTCCCATCCCCCTCTTGAAACGTAGCATGAAGAAAATCTAGCATATATTGTGGACACTACTTTTATTCCGATCAAACAAGAGCCAAAAATTGACCCGTAAATATACCATATGAAAATACTGCATCGAAGTCAATACGATTTTGTGCTATCACGTTTACATGCTTGCGAAAGTACAGACACAGATCGTTGAAACTTTGGCGGAATTGCTTTAAAATTTGGCGCAGAATCTGCTTTCAGAACGCTTAATCAGTGTTACCATATTTTAAGGAATTTTGTTCATGCTCTGTTTTTATCGCATTCTCAAAGGGATGGTAAGAGAGGCTTTCTACACTGTTCAAAACAATTAAAGGATAATGCGGTTCTGGGCTGATCTTGCACAGGGAGAATTGTTTGAATGACCGATACATACAGATGCAGCAAGTAATAAGAGATAAAAATGGCATTTATTTGACGAAAAAAAATACGTTTTATAGAGCATTTGTGTACAAAAGGTTAAAATAAAAGTTTTTACATATGAGAAAAACAAATAAGGAAGACATTTCTTTAAAAGAAAATCGCATTTAGTAGTGGGTATGCTTTCTCCGGACGGCTAGAAATGTTGGACGCCTTTGTGGCATCGAGTCAATGAGGTTATTAATAAAGGACCAGGGTTCTCTGTCCATTCCTCCTCCTATAGAGCTCTTTCCAGTTCGTGGAGAGTTTTGGGGATGGTAGGCGTCCAACAATTCGTCTGCCTAGAATGTTACAAACATGATCGGATGAATTATCCATGTCCGGAGAATACCAATCCATTCGCCATCCTTTCTCCAAAGAGAAACCATTCACCAAGTTAGCACGAAGAGGTCTGCAATATTCGTCCATTAACATGAAGTCGTCTCCAATTGATGTAGCATAAGGGAAACTGGCCTATCGTCAGGGAAAAACCCTGAACATGGTTATCATAGGTAGATGAGTCTAATTAAAGATGGAAGTAGGCATTAAAACAGGCAACTATATTTGGCTGACTAAGAGAGCTTCATTTCGCTTGTACTCATGCAGATATATTTATATGACAGTTAAATAAAATTAAACTGTAAGCAAACTTAAAAATTCTTTATTATTTGAGTTTTAAAATAATGTCTTGAATGAAAAAGCCTTCAACCATATTTCTTCAACTGCTTTTGTATTGATTTTTTTTTAAACGTGCGATTGCCGTTAGTTAAATAAAAACCATCGGATAATAACAAAATAGTTTGATATTTTCTTGAAGATCTATGTGTCTTTAAGAGTGGAAAGCTTAAGTTCAAACATAAAATCCACAGTTATGTTTTTTTCACCCATGCATCTTTTTACTGATGACCATACATATTCAATGGGACTCAAATCGCAATTATAAGGAGGCAGTCTTTCAATTTCATGCCCTGTTTCGAATAAAATTTGGTCCAATTACGTTTGAAATATGCATTTTTAAAGCGTTAGTGCTTGTCTCCTGTTCAAAAAATTCTGTAACATTCTAAACTACAGATCGTGCTTGAGAATGCAAAGTCTTCCCACTTTTAGTCATTGTATAAAGCAAACCTACTATGTAATTAAAACGAATGGCAGGCTCTCCTTCACAACTAAGATCAAAGATTGACGAAGTAAAACATGAAATATAATTGATGCGAAAAATCACAAAATATGGTCAGGCATGGACCGAAGTACAAAGGAAAATCAGGCTTCTAATCAGTGATTCTTTTAACTGTAATGGTTCTTCAAACCTGTTCTTTTGGCACCAAATAAAATACAGTCCTTTTCGTCAATCCCAAAATGTAATACAATGTCTCGTTTCCAAGGTGACGGATTCCTACTTTTAGGGTTACTAGGGTTTTTTTTTCCGTACAGTAGGACAATACTGATGGATTTGCATTAATTATCTCAAAAACATAATATTTCATCTCTTGTTTTAGGTTCTACCGATTGATTTACATTATCTCAAAAACATAGTCTATTTCGCGTTTTTAGGCTTTGCGAATGGATTTACATTAATCATCTCAAAAACATAAATGCCATCTCGCGTTTTTAGGCTCTAATGATTTAATTTACGTTATCTCAAATGCATAACATTCCATCCCCTATTTTCGATACTTAAAAGAATAAGAATATAACTATGAAAAACATGACTGGAAGCAACCCATGAAAAACTTATCTTTGCTTCATACTCACTTTAGTTACGTTTTCAAGAGAAATGAACAGTAAATAATTTTAAAGGAAAAAAAAAACGTGAATTTTGATATTGTGTCATGATAAATAAAATTTATTTTATAATTAATAATAATTAAAAATTTCACAAGGCAATTCTTTTTCAAGTTTCTTCTTTAGTCAATCCATCGTTGCTAGTTGCTGTCAGAATCTGATACCTCCATGTCATCTAAAAATAGACATATTACACAGTTAAATTAAAAAATATATAAATTATATAAAATAAAATATGTTTACATTTAAACGATATTCACAACTTAAATCAAATGCATCTTTTTCAAAGCACCCCAAAATTGAATATATGCTTTGCATGTTATTATTAACCTTTCGGTCATTATTTGTTTATTTTTATTTGGCGATTTTCATATTACTCCAAGATTGCCAAACTTCATGCACAAGATGAGGGCTTCATTCACTGGTTACTTGATTTACAGATTACATTAGATAACGTATTTAATTGGCGATTTTTAAATTAAACCAAGATCGTCAAGTTCAATAAAATGCCAACTTATCGCCAGGCTCCATTACGCCTAAGAAGCTAAAAATTTCTCGAAGATGGTTGAATTCCCCTGGTTTAATTTCCGATTTACTTTTAGTCGCCAAGCTTTAGTACGCATAAGACATCAAGATTTTGCCCAGATGATTAGCGAGGGCTTTGTTTATGGGCGATTTAACGTGTAACAATAAAAGGTACATATTAATGGTGAAAGACTGACGTTTCGTTGGCGAAAACAAATGGCGTAACAAAATGCTGTAAGAAACAAAACTCGCCAAACTATAAACAAATTGTCAACAAAATGTACTTATAAACAGATGCGGCTACTAATTTATACGTGATTATTAAATAAATATGATAAGAAAACAAGCCGTATTCTTCTCGTAAGTTAGAAACGCCCTCTAAGGTGTGCAATATCAATTTGGTTCGAGTTCTACATTTGGTGGGTTTTGGCTCTCTCTCATCCATAATTAATAAGAACCATGTAAAAATACATTCACAGATCCATTGGAATGAATAAGCAAAAGTCTCCGCAAAAATGGTCACGAGTTGCATCCATTGCTGGAATGGATTGATCCAGAAGAATTAATTCCTCATTATCAGAAAACCTTACTACAAAACTAATCACATTTTTTTTAATAGCAAGCATCAAGAATCTCTTGGCGATATTCCTACCATGTTTTTCCTTAATCCATGGCTCAAATATAGAAAAGATACAAGTGCGTGTCTTTTAAACCGAAAGGCTAAAACTCCAGCTCTGTTGAATACATTTGGGCTACATAATTATCCTCGCTGCTAAGTTTGGAATCATGGAAATAGCACTGAAACATATATTTTTTTACACCAATTACTCAACTAATAGGTCAGAACTTCTTGCAAAATTTAATATTGATTTATTCTTGTTCATCTAAAACGTTTATTCCAAAAAACTGTTTATAATAAGGAGTATCTTCGGATCCTCTCCCAATCTCTGAGGGTTTTTTTTTTTTACATCTATTGAATGAACTCTTGGCATTAGAGGATCACGGTCTTAGTTGTCAAAAATCCCATTCTCGTCCCACTTCAATCAATCAATCAAGTTTGTGATATTTCACATATTTAAAGTGTAATTAAAGAAATTCTAACAGACCAGCAGAATCAGGTCTTCGATTTCACCTACACCTAGACTATTAAACACAAATTTTTCGGGTTTTTTAAGTCAAAATTGTTTTTTGCGCCTCTTAAATAAATCACGGCGATTAGGGTATGAGAAAGAGAAGCAGCAAAACATTTAGGGGCTTGGTTAGGGTCCGACTTAGCCTAGTTGGGGCCTGGGGCAAAAACTTCTTTGGAGCCCCGTTTAGCTTCACTACTTTAGAAATGAAGATTCATTTAAAAAGGAAACGTAAAACAATTTATATTCGATGTGGGGCCCCATTTATGTGGAGGACCAGGGCAACTGCCCCGTATGCCTTGCCTTAGGCCCTGGGCATGGTGTCAATTTTATGAATACAGCAGCAGCCAATCCGAAATTAAGAGGATGGCAAGGGACTTTAGAGGGCATATTATATAATATGGCAAATAGGATGACAAAGAAAATATAGAGTACTTGTTGTCATCATGGCCTGTCAGTGGCGTAGCGATTGGAAGGGGGAGGATTAAAGATCCGACAGGTGCATGTTTTATGCAACGCCAGCGACAAAATGCGAAAGTGTCCATATCGCCATTTAAACAAACTTATGAAATCATTATTTGTGATATATTTTTGAATATAGTAATAATATTTAATTGCAATTGGGAAAAACGTGCCTAGATTAATTGACATTAATTGTTTAGAGGACAAGAGAGATTTAGAGGACAATTGACATTAATTGTTTAGAGGACAACAGAGGTTTAGAGGATAATTGACATTAATTGTTTAGAGGACAATCCTCCAAACAACTACCTAAAGGTCTCCAATTCTTGATATTTCGAACCTCGGCATGCAGCATCGTTTAGAAAGAAATCAGCACCAGTGCTCTCCCCAAAACTTTCTCGCATATTTTCTAATAACTGTCATTCCAGAGAACGCCTTCCATGACAATCAGGGTCCGATTTAGCCTAGTTCACCCCGATTGTCCACAGCAAAAACTTTGAGGCCCCCTTTGCTTCATTACCTTAATATTGAACATTCATTAAAAAAAGAAACGTAAAATACAATTTCAATTCGATTTTGGGGCCCTCACTTATATGGGGGCCCGGGGCAACAGCCCCGTATGCCCCTACCTTAGTCAGGAACTGATGACAATGGCGTAAAATAGCTAAGAAATATTAACTTTAGGCTTGAATTAAAAAATTTTACTGAATCTGTTCAGTCACCTTTGGAGACTAATACTTAGCATGCAATAATAGTATCCGAAAATCGAAGAATCTAGGCACGTTTTTTTACAATCGATTGGAACAAAAACATGACTGCACTTGTAGTCATAATTCCAAATGTAATTTGATATAGTCAATTCGCCGTGGTTTTGAATTAGCACGTTTAACCCGTTTCTGAAAGCCCAGAAGCAACAGATAGTCTATCCAATGTTGGATTTGGCTTATAAATTTGATAGATATCTACACTATAGATGTTAAATATGTGTACTGAATTTTATATATCTTGCTTTTGTCCTTTTATAGAGAGAAAATTCAATCTAATTACCCGAATTAGCGCTTCATTATGACTAACAACTTTTGCACTTTAAATCTTTCGATAACTACAATATCTTAGAAATTAGAGAATGAAAGAAAATCTCTCTTGCAATCTTGCCAGGTAGTAACTTAGATGTACTATTGCCTTCCAGATTGCAAGAGATTTCCTTTCAATTTGATCATTTAACTTACAAAAGGTAAAAGTTCATCATAAACGGGTGAACAAAAACAATATTTTAGCCAGATTCTAATTCCCGTAATGTTCTTTTTGTCGGCAGTTAGTCGAAAAAGAAATAGAACACTTTGAACTTGAACACTTACCGTCACTCATCACCATTTCCGCTCTCATTTTCAGACGAAAAATACTTTGTACTAAAGACAATTCCTTTTCTTCACTAAAATTATTCCAGTTTATGTACAGATCTTCAAAATATTTCTTATTTTCCAACGCCTCCAATAGGATCTCTAAATTTGAATCGATATCATTGAAACTCAGATCGATCCTCCTTACGATGGGACAGGATTTTTTCATGGCAAGGGCCAAGTGCAGAACAGCACTCGATCCAATGCGGCAGTGTTTAAGGCCCAAAATTTGCAGTCTCGCCAAGAACTGAAAACAGTTTGAAAGACGGCTTACACCACTTTCGCGCAACTCATTGCCACTGAGAATTATTTTTTCTAGCAACACATTTGAACAAAATACATGCGACAGTGCTGCCATCCCACTAGGTCCAATCCCATTATTGGACAAATCAATCGATTTTAAACTGCTTAAATCCTCCAAGCATTTTGCGATGAGTATGGTTCCCTCATTTCCCAAGCCATTATAGCTACATTCAAAAACCTTCAATTTCATCGCTCTGCCTTCTTCAAGGTTGGTCGCAATAGACGTAGACAAAAACTCCGACAGCACTTTCGCTCCTTCTTTACCTAAAAGGTTAAAATTTAAATTAAGTTCTTCAAGGTTGCAAGAGTAAGGGGATTCGAAGAAATATTTTAGACCCCTTATTCCTTCCGCATCTAAAGAATTCTCGCTCAGATTTAGAACAACTATTTGAGCATTTGACATTACGAAACCTTTAACCAAATAGCTTAACGTTTGAGAAACTTCGCTTGTGTCTGTCAAATCAAACATGTGTCTCCAAAGCACTCTTTCTAGATTCGACTGACTTTCGAGCGCTTTGCCGATAGCTTCTGCTGATTTTAAACAAGGGCTGTACACTTCCAGGTCCAAGCATGTCAAGCCAGGGCAGTCTTGAATGGCCTTGATAATCTTTGCGTCAAGTTCTTCACTTTTGAATTCTGAAGATTGTCCAAAAAAACGGATTATTTTCTCCACTTTTGGAACGTCGTCTGTAGGAGCAGCTCTCGTGGAAGGCATGGCTGTTCTTTTCTCGTCTTTGCAAATTTTCTGATAATCAAAGTTTGCAGATGATGATGTTGGCAAGTCCTGTTGCCATCAGTGAAGAAATGTCTGAATATTTTGATAGGCAAAAAATGGCTTTTATGTAAATAAATATTTTTTTTAAAAAAAATAGTTTATTTAAATATGCTATTTTCATAACGACTGCACCAAAACTTAAACCTTCTTATGGGATATTAGTTGTAAAACATTCAAAAAAGGGTTTCTAACTGATAAATGGTCAATCTTAATGAAGGTCCAGCATTCATTCCAAATTCTCTTTTATGACACAACCCTTCAACCAATAATATTCTTTTTTCCCCCAGTTACAGAATGAGTCATGTTGTAGTAGTTTTTTTCTTATGGCACTAGCCATGGATGAGCTCGCTAAGATAGACATCGATTTAAGCCTAATCAGTCTTTTATTTTGTAGTAGCGCCAACTAGGGCCACGAATACGACTTTTGCTACATACTCATCACATTCGCTAGCACAACCCCTTTTTACAGGGGTGCACATTCACACACCTTACCGATAGAGCTCAGATCAACCATGCCCGAACCGGGACTCGAACCCAGATCACAAGAAAAACCTGCTACACTTATGCCAGGACACCGGCTAAACGAGTCATAAATGCAAATGGTGCCAGACTCACTCTTTCGTTTTCAAGAAAGTTGCACCAATTGAAAGGAGGGTACTTACGTATTATACCGTCTAATTTTATCGCAAGTTTTGAAGTAGTCGCCAATGATTACCTAAACCGCCAATTCTGGCTCTCCGGCAATGGTGTAATCCATTGATCTTTATCTCCAAATTTAAATCCGTCGCCAATGAGTTACTAAACAGTAGGCGAAGACGGTATGATACGTATGCATCGAAAAGGGATGCGACAAATGATAGAAGAATGGATTGAATGAATTATTCTATTGCTGGGAGTGTTACAATCATTCAGGTGGCAGGTGATTTCAGGTCTAAGAGCAGAATACAAATAACCCATAGCACAGAAGTAAAATTTACCATAAAATTTCATCTGTTGCTGCTCTCCAGATCTGCTTGGATTGGCGAACATAACTTATCTTTATAAAACAAACTTTCTTTTTCGCACCTTTGAACAGATTGCTATTTCTATCGAGGAAATTGATTGCTTTGTTCATGTTGCAAGTCAGATTGTTCGAATTTTTTGAAACTCAAAGGCTTCCAATTCTCAAATGCATGCATCAGATAATGTTTAAATACTATATACTCAACATTTTGGATTCATTGATTTTACTACGCATGGAGCTGTTGTTATCGTGTTCCGCTTTACAACGAAAGGAGAGATACAGTAGCTTCTGAGGGTAAGTCATAGAACAGACTTTCCGACACATCACGAAGGCACACTAAATAAACCTTAAAACTGAATGACCAGACCGCTGCAACAGCAATTAGCGGGAACTGTGGTTGAGTCCTAATGGCCATCACCGGCCACGGTACAACCCTCCCCGAAGGGAGTACGTCCCATCATTGATGGGGGGAGCCTAACCCCCACCTGTTAGTGTACCCACCGGGTTAGCGAGATCCAACCACCATACCGGAAGCATTTCATCCCCAATTACGAGGTGGCTCCTGGGGGGGGGAGCTTCTGAGGATACTCGGGTGCTCAGGGGTCCATACCCTCAGAAGCCACTGCACCCCTCCCCCTGTGGTAAAAAGCGGACACGACATCATCATCATCATTCCCAAGTACCTTTCATATCATTTGCGTATAATAACCTTCTGAGCTTATGAGGGTATAGACACCTGAGCACCTGAGGGCAGAAGTCTGATTTCTAGCTCACACACATCACAAACTCTTTTTACTGGACAGACATCATTCATGCATTTAGCCACAGTAATTCCATTGTATGGCCTCTGGCTATGATGGTTTCTTTTCCTATTTTCATCAATAGTTAAGTTTAGTTATATTAACATCCCATTGTAAACCAACGCTAGGGCTATTTTGGAACGGAACTCGATAATTTTGAACCGTGCTCAGATGACGAGGGTGACATCTGAGTTGAAACCCTTCTCTCCACACCAACGGGAAGATGTTGGGCCTTGATTGATTTAACTTGCAACAGACCCCCTCACACGACGGTTCTTCGGTGGAATCGAGTCTCGAACTTGAAACCTTACGACTCACGAGCCGAGACCTTACTAACAGGCCACAAACAGAGAAAAAGTGACAATGGCTCCGACTTCGATTATTACCCGATAAAGACAGTAACTGTCTCCACGTCCATGTCCGTAGAAGGACAACGTATGCGTTGCAAAGAAGCATTGGAAGTCTTTAGCCACCAGACTTCGAATATTAAATCAATTTCACTATAAGATTGATGGTCTTTACGCATCTAATTGTGCGTGAACTGATCTAATTGTGCAATAACTGAAAAGCACAAGGTGGCTAATATCAAATTCATCACATAGTCTACACTCAACACTTGTCGATGTGTGTTTTGTAAACAAAATCGATAATAATAATAATAAAAAGACAGTGGCATAGAAAACAAGACATGCCAAGGCATGATTTTTTAACAGAATCATTATCTTGGTTATCTATCTAAAATGATATAAGCCAACATGTTTTGTTTTCATGCCAACTATACCTCCCTAATTTTACACCATTTACGAACTTTAACTCGTTTTCTGTCAATCGAAATAAGAACGTTTTGCTGTACTCCGTCATTGTGCGAAAAATGTATTTAACTATTTTTTACTTCATTCCATTTTCATTGCTGAAATTAACTTAATATCTCTTACTTAGCCTATACCAAAATTGCCAGTCACGAGATATCTCGTAGATGGTAGTGAATGGGTTAAAATACTATACAATTTTGCGTGCTTACACAATATAGAACATTCTGTATAAGATGCGAAAGAAACGAATAACTTATATTTCCTAGAAATCAAGCTGTAAGGCAGCATGATAACAATGCTTTCTCTATACTTTATATAAGAGAAAGTAAAAATTAGACAAATATTACCGTATATATATTACACAATACATCTGTAGCTCCAATGTGTGACTGTTAAATCCTCCTGTTGGTGTGATGCAGAAGTTAGGAAAGGTGGGGAGGTGTACCAGTTTATTTCAGGCAGAAGTGCTTTAAGATGGTTGTAGAATATTGTAAAAGGTTGGCGGACGGATATGTGCTCAATTTTTTTCAGATTCTCTGTCAGTTCTAACAGCTATTCAATCATTTCACAATAGAAATAAGAACATATGAACGATAAAAGAAAAGATAAAAAGAGTAAAAATTAAAAAAATGGATAGAGTTGAGTTGGTTTAAGGCCCATATTCAGATATATGATAACGAAAAGGCGGATCAGTATGCAAAGATGGTGGCACAGGAAAAAGTGTGGATACAGTTGTCCCCAAATCAAATGGTGTCTTAAAATGGGGATTGGGAAAAGAAATTAAACTACAATGGTTTGACACATGGTATATGTCCAAAAAAGGAAGAGTCACCTACGATTTTATTCCTAATTCAGAAATAAAAATAAGAAGATATCATCCAATGGTAATCCAAATTATATCAGTACATGGAAGATTTCCTGAATTTTTCCAAAGATTTGGAAGAATGCAGGAAAATAAATGCATTTGTGGAGGAATCGGTACTGTTTAACACTATTTAAAGGAATGCACAGAAATCTCAGATCATAGAAAACATCTCCAAGTTGAAAACAATGACTTGAGCTCATTACTGGTGATACCAAGTAATCTTGGGACTCTGAAGGACATGCCTAAAATTGTCAGTTTTTTTGCCAACTGTTTGAAAGTTTGTAGAGGAGGAAAGTGGTCAGTTTATGACCACTTTGGGGTCAATTTTCTCGTTGAAAATATCAGTTTGAAAGATTCGGTCAATGTAAGGATGGACATTGCTACAGTCCAGTTGGCCACAACAAATCTTGTCGATACTGCTATGTTCAGTGATGGCTGTAAAATTGCTTTAAAATGGGAAATTAATAAAATAATAATAAAAGCCCTTAAAATGTAGTGCAAATCCTCGTTTCCAATAAATTAAATTCCGTTTCTTTATGCAGATAAATTTAATAGTGATTCGTGAAAATATTTATTCATGTAAATATTTATTAACTTTCTTCACAAAGCTCCTTTGTGGGCCTTAACTCTTTTTGGAAAGTAACTTGTGATGTTCCTTCCTGAAAAAGTACGATGGGAAAGTAGGTAGGAATATTTCAAACCTTGTTCTAAAGTAATTGAAAAATTTTATATTAAAGTACAGCATTAATTTTACATTTTGATTCATTATGTTTCAGAAGAAAAAAATCTGATTCTACATTTCTCAGAGTTTTATGTATATACTAGCCGCCTTTGGCGACCAGTCGGTTCGCCATTATTAATGCTCGCTAAAATTTTCATATAATATTTTATGTAGCTGTGTCTCATAACAGGTTTTTCACCAAAATATTTTTAAACCAAATAAATTTTGATAATCATATAATTCATTTATAGTATTATTTTCTTCAGATGTTCTGTTCAATGTACTACTCGTCTTTCTCTTTCTATCCGAGCAATGATTGTCCCGGAATTGATATTTTACTTACATGGCGGAGGGAAAGGTCTAAAATTCTGCGTTTTTATAGAATAATGAGATTCAAATTTTCATAAATGTAAACACACTAAACAAATAAAGACAGTTGGTTTTCAAGAGATGCGAAAGTTTAAAAACAGCTTGGAAAATGCCGCGCACAGAGGAAATAATGGTGACACTCACACACCCTTCTTTTCTTCCCTGCCCAGATTTTATTTTGAGCAGGCATAGATTAAATATTCATACCGACTAATAATAAAAGCAACTATTTTCTTTCTTTTTTAAACATCCCATTTCTTTCTAAACAAATCATAATTGATTACTTCCTGCTATCTATCTCAGTTAGTGTGGGGGAAGGAAATGAAGATTTTTGGCGGGAAAGTAAGAAAAGTGTCGTTTTAACTATTTTCCACGCAGTTTTTTAATTTTTTCTCTCCATAAGAACCATCCTCGTGTCTTAACGAAAATATTTTTTAAAAAATTAGCCGAATCGGTAGAGCCGTTCTCCAGTTTTGCGCTTAGCAACGCATTTCGAGTTGCATTTTTATTAATATAGATATATATATAAAGAGAGAGAGAGAGAAAGATTGAATGAGCCCAAAAGGCTCAACTGTTTCATGTTAAATAAATAATTGTTGAAGTTTTGAATCCTTATTATTTAAAAGCAACAGATTTTAATTCTAGAAGAAAAGCTTCATACAATTTTCCTATTCAAACTACTTTTTAAATTTTTTACAACGATATTTTCATCAGAAAATTTAAGCCCATGATTCCAAAGTTAGTAACGAAATAAGAACATAAATATCTAATGAATTATAATCATTGAATTAATCAAATTAAAAATAGTTACTTTCAAATCTTAACACAAGCCTTTAAATTATTTTTATTTATTTTTGTTTGTTAAAAACACTGTCACACTGTTCTTATGTCAGAACATGATGTTTTTGGTGCCAGTAAAAACCCGTAAAATTTTTATTATCAGTACAAGCATCCAAAAAAATCAACTTTTAATAATGTGTTGCCATTGCATTTACAAAATCTCTGATTACAAAAAATAAGTTAATTAATATAGCAAATAAAACCTAGAAAAATGGAATTTTCAGCATGCAATTATATGAAATGAAATAAATAGGAAACATGAAATTTTTAAAAATAATTAATGCGAGATAGTTTTTTGGATTGTTTTCAATACTAAAGTGACTCATTCAATGAAGCAATTAAAATGAAAAAAAAAAAAAAAAAATGTAATTTAACTTGCACGAACGTGTGGTGCTTGGCCATTCAAGAAATGATTTTCTGACATGATACATTGAAATATGCATAAATTTTATTTTAATCTTTTTTCTTTCTTTCTCCCAATCTTGATTGTTGTATTAACACAACCATAATTTGAATTACAGTTTTGCATCAAGTTAGATTCAAATTATATTTATGTAATAAAAATATAGAAAGCAAATGTTATTGATTTCTTTTATTTATAAAGATGATTGCAATATACATTAGGTTTTAAAAAGCAGTAGTCACTTTAACAATAAATATTAAGAAACTGCTATGAATCTGACAGAACTAATCGGGTACAAAACTTACTATGGAATGTCAAACAAATATGGGTATTTGTACAAGGGCACGGAAAGTACAGCAGGTGAAAAAAAAAGTTTTATTTTTCGCAACACAATCAACATTGATACAAAGTTTTCATTAACACGTGTTTTGCTTTATTTCCAGCTGTAGCATATTGCAGTGGTTGAGATAAGAATAATTGAAGCAAGTTTCTTGTCGAAGCCTGAAAATAAGGTTGCTTCACTGCATGCTCTATTACCAACAGAGGACCACTGATGTCTAAACCATACTTGGGTTTTTGGTCCTCTCCTTTCAGAAGTCCAATGGTAACCAAAAACTGATTGTTGAAATCTGTTGCATCCTCTGAATCAAGACTGTAAGCTTTTGATAGTAAGTCATCTGCATACTTGGAAGCTGCGGTTTTAGCGCTGTCATCCTCCAGGGTAACAACCAAAGATATTGTTAAGAACAATTCAAGACAATCTGTAATCGTTGGCTCTTTGGGAAGGAGTGACATGAAATCTTCGTTAGCCTTGTGAAGAGCCACAAGTGTTTCAGGAGTAGGTTTTAAAAGAAAATCTTCAATGGTGACCTTCGACATGGGGCTTTTATGGCTGGCTTTCGCCTTCGGACTTGGATGAGCTTGGTCTCCCAACGCCCTGCTGGCTTCGTCCTGTGAATCATCATCGTCGTCGTCATCATCATCATCGTCTTCATCAATGTCTTCATAATCCTCGTCTTCGTCATCATCAGGTTCTTCATCATTCTCACCTAAAATAAGTTTTTATGGATTTTATTATAACAGAAAACTAAACATTTTTTTTTCAATCAATACAGAGCATGTAAAACAAACATCACATTCAAAATTTTAAATTGGCTTTTGAAGATAGCTCAGGTCTTTGATAAATTTCGATGCACTTAAAACACTAAATTTATAAATTAGTCTCGTCATGAAGAACTTATGAAGTTATTCTCTTTGCTTTTATATGCAAATACATAGCTAAACGCCAGCTGAAAATTTGTTAATTCATATTACTTTTGAAATGGAAAGAAGTGGTGTAATTATATTAATTATAACAAAGTTCTTGCTCATAACATTGGAATGTCAAGAATTTAAAAAAAATTATTGTTTTTGTTTCACATAACAAAAAAGTTTATTTTTTTTAAAAAGCCGGCACAAGCGAAAAATTGGCTAAGAAATTTGGCAGAATTCTACATTATTTGGCGATTTTTTGCTTGCGCGAGGTTAACTAAAAAGTACCCCAAAAATATTTGCTTGTGAATGGTATACACTAATATTTAGTTAAATAATACCTGATAAAATCACAATGAATTAATTATCAACAAATTCTAAGCTAAGCAGTTCCATGTTTTAATATATAACTAATTAATAACTAATTTTTAATAAACAATTTCTTTAATATGAAAATAATTAAAAAAAACAATTATATAACTAATGAGAGGAAATATTTGCAAGAAAGATTTTTATACTTTTTGCTAAGTTTTGCCTTTTTGATTGAATACATTATTTTCAGGTTAATTTTTAGAGCTTTTAGAAAAATCATTAATTTGCAATCATTGAGAATATAAGATCCAAATAATTATATAAAATTATCAACAAAATTAATTTTTTTTAAAATTACAACATTTAGTTTTTTTATTTTAAATTTATATTTTAACTTTATGATAATTAGAAGAGGGAGGAGGACAAAAAGAAAAAGAAAATTGAGTATTGTTTTATAGCATCAGATTACCAAATCTTTCTCATAACTTTCTCAAATGCAAATGTTAGTGCTGAAACAGAACAATGTCAATTCTACAGTTGACAATGATGAGGATTCTGTTAATGGGAAAGTACAGAAATTTGAATGAATTTTTTTGATTAGTTGAGTTTAATTGCTTTATAAATCATAATAAGCACACAAATGTTTATTATGTTTGTTTGTTTTTTGGCTAGAAATTATCACATTATATACATGCATCTGTCCGCAAGCACACACATAGTTTATAGATTAACATTACAAATATAATTAATTGTAATTTAAATGTCAATACAATTAATTATAAAAATGTATAATCTTCCATAAAAAAATTCACTGAATTGACTTATATAACTTATTGTATGACAAGACACCTTATATTAACAATTCAAATTTAACATAAAAGAATTTATTTCTATTTGAATAAAATTATATTTATAAAGGTCTAAATTTATTAACAGAATACAAGAACATCTTTATAATTTGAAAATAAATTTGTTAATTATATATACCATAGTAAAATTACCAATTTTAGCTTAAACTAAAGGTACCTTTTAATTAGCCAGGCAGCAGTAAAAATCACAAAATATTGTAGAACTCTGCCAAATTCCTTAATTATTTTAAAAAATAAAAGCCAAATAATATAGAATTTTGTCATTTTCTTTGGTGATATTTCGATGCTGCCCGCCTAATGGAAAAGTACCCAACAAAATATTCATATTAAATTTATAATTCTAAAATTATTTTTTACTAAACAAGACTTGTTTAGTGAGAAGGGGGATGCCAAACACTACAGTTTTTTAATCTGTGGAAGTTTAAAATACATGGCCATTAGAGATTGATTCCTATTCAATTTTGCATACTAATTTTACATACTCAATTTTGCCTTCTTTCTGAATGATAAGAATATCCATCATGCACAGTTTGCTACAGAAAGATAAGGGGTATATATGACTTACTACTTCACTAAGCCCATCAACTCAGACCTGCTGGACAACCCCAGATAGCTGCTACACAATTATCTTCTTGAGCATTTCTTTGCCATTTGTTAATTACATCTTGGTTATTTTGATAACAAATATGTTCAGCTTCCGAATAGCTGTATGTTGCTATCAATAGCGTTTATAATAATAACTGATTATCCAAATTAGTCATTTTGAAGCAAAATTAATGCTCAAAAACAGTATAAACAAATTTTTTAAATTTTAATTTAGATGCAATGTTATGTTCAGTTGTAATTTTTCAGAAGATAAATGTTCTCACTTCTGATTAGTTGTTTGATGCAATTGCTTGTTATGTCTTTTGGGATTTGTTATGTGTTATAATTTCATCAGCTTTTTACATTATATAGAGAAATGTTAATTAAAGATGTAACAAATAGACACTTCGGGGGGTTTGAAATCCTAATGATTTCTGTATAAAGCATTCCATTCATTATGACTCATATAAATCCCCACATACAAGAGAGTATAAATATCTAAAAGAGTATCAACATTTTCATTTCATGATCTTCTTTCTCATCAAAATATTGTGATAAACAAGAAACATTAAATATCATACTGTTAGACAAAGGTTTGTAAAGGCCACTGCAGAGAAATGCGGTTAGAAATGTCACAACATTCACACACACACACACACAAAAGTATGTGATGGGGGAAATTCATGGCCAAAAGTGAATATTGGAAATACGCTTATTCCCCATACCTCACCCTCATTTGAAGGAATCGTCAAAATGGGGTAATCTAAGAATCTGTTGAGAAATAGAGGAAATATTTTTCATATTCCAATTTAATGTTTAGTAAAATTTATTCATTCGAGTGTATAGCCTACAATATTTGCTATCTATTTTTTAATTTAAAAAATTACCATCAGTATATTGATTTACTTCAGGATAGAAGTAAAGAAAGTAAGAACTGATTTCTCCTTATAATATTTTTATCTAAAATTTCAATACTTAATATTTTTATCCTAAATTAATAATCTTAGTACAAGGTGATATATGGCAATCAAATCATATTTCAATCACCAGTCCATTTATTTATGCATTTTAATAATCTGTTTTTAAGGATTCAGTAAAGATTATCTTCCATCAAACTCTTAGAGATGAAGGTTACCAGGTTTCATACTCAGACAGACAAATGCATTTGCTCCAAGAAAGTATGTGTGTGTGTGTGTGTGTGTGTGTGTGTGTGTGTGTCTAAGGGTGTGGGGAGGAGTATGAAAAGGAAAGCAAGTTGCAGTGAAATAAGAGAATTGTAACAAGTATGATTGTATTGATCCATTGTCATTAACTATCAAACTATTCTCATCCAGCATCCTGTAATATTGATTTTTCCTCTATCTCCTATTAAATACTATACTTTTTAAATGGCAAGGTAGAAATGAGTAGTAAATTTCTTCAAAATCCTCCAAACCAAATAGAATTTCTCAATAAATACAATGATACTTGAATTTAAAATCCTTCAAGATTAAACCATTTCATTGTGTTGAAAGCTTCATAGGCCAGATAACAGCTACGATACTCAAATATATTTTTGTGTAGTGGTTATATTACTCAAGTACAGGCTCTAGCATTGCATGTTCGTATCGTGACCATCACTTGCTGCAGCTATAAAAACAAATTTGAATTGCATCCAACCATAAAGTGGATACAAACTATGACCTCCAAATATTCTGCAAAAATAAGAGCAAAAGAATATACATTATCATAACCAGATAGCAAATGATGAACTTATTGCTATTTGTCATTTCAACATGCTAAATAATATATGCATGCATGATGACAAATTATGATAACCATAATAGACATTGGACATTGCTATGAAAAGAACTTTATCACTTATTTTAATTGCATATTAAAAATAAATATAAGGGAGAATTGGGAGGAATGGGACTAACCAAGAAAGAGATTTATAGAAATCTAATAATATGTTCTAATAATTTGTTCTTCAACAAAACACAAAAGACTAGCTTTATTTTCATAGTCTAAAATAACATTTTTGTCTTACACATCTCTTATATGAGGAAAGTAAAAGTTATAATAAATAGCTTTCCTAATTTAACTTCATTTCTTTTCTATAACTGAATATTTATTACACTACAGTAGAATTTCACTATCTTTAATTAAATGGTAAATAACAGATTTTACTGTAAGTTTTTTAAATGTAAAATACAGAATGATCTACTGTATACATTTATATGACATTTATTAACAAAAATAAAGAATAACAAAATATGTTTAAAGATATTAGTACTTTCAAGTAAATTTTTTTTAAAAAAAAAAAGAGTTGATTTTTTTTTATCTTTGGTTGATGGAAGGCCAGTTATTTTTTATTGTTGCACATATTTTCACTTTAAATTATTTCAAAATATATAGGTATTATACAATATAATAATGTACATAAATTTATACAATTTAATAAATTTAAAATCATCAACTTCACATTACAGTACTTTTACATTAGCCAGATGCCAGTGAAAAATCGCGAGAAATTTCGCGGAATTTTACATTATTTGGGGATTTTTCGTTTTAAAATTGCTGTGAGAAATTTGGCAGGATTTTACATCATTTGGCGACTTTTACATTATGACACCTCAATACCAAACTTTATAACACAATATTAATGAAAAATTACAAATGTTAACTGTTTTTATACTTAGCTAATTAGAAAATGTATTGAAATATAATTACGCTTATCCCATTTCAAAGTTTTCTTTTTAAATGTATATCAAATAAAACATAATACATTAAAAAGTATTACTCTATTGTCAGTTTATAAACAAATTAACATTTAAATTATATATATATACACACACATACATTCAAACCGTAAGTTAATGTTCAGATAACGAAAAATCATTTAAAAAAATGAAATCTGCATCTATTTCTAAACATACTAATATTTTTTTTTTGTTTGAAACATAAATAACATAAGTCTGAAACATAAGTCTGATGCAATATTTAGGATCAAGCAAAGGACTATAGCTTTTCTTTTAAATAGAGAAACAGAAAATATATTCTGATCTTTTATTTATACATATACAAAGCTGTTCATTCCTTCAAACTCTCCTCCATGATATAACTTTTACTAACTCATCATTGTAAATGAAAATAAACTGAATTTGTATAAAATCTAGAATTCACAACCAGTTTTAAGTAATATTTTTGAACATTTATTTCAAGCAGTATTCATGTACAGTTCAAAACAAACCCTTATCTAATAACCAAATATTTAAAAACAGGTAGTACATAAGGTCAAAATGAAAACAATGCCATTGAATCAAATTTGTATGTTGATTATAAAGACATTTTGATACCTCTTATTTTTATGGCTCCCTACAATAAATCACTTTAAAAAGCAAAGCGTATTGAATTTAGAAAAGTTAGATATAAGACAACTCTGTATTAGTTAACTACTTATAAACCGAATCTAACTAAATAAATACTTACATGCAATCAATCTTAAGTGTAACAGAGTATCTTTTGTATAGCAGAGGTTGGCAATATTGGTAAAATTTGAAAATAATCAAATAAATCTAGAAACAATAAAAATACACAAGAACTAACATTCTATAAAATTATATCCTATATTTATAATCACATTGTAAAAACTTAGTCTTAGAATAGTGAGTACTTCTCCCTTAGCCATTTGTAAGCGAAAAATCAGTAAAGAAATTTGGCCGAATTCTACATTATTTGGCGATTTTTTTACTTTAAAATCACTAAGAAATTTGGATGAACTCTACATTATTTGGCAACTTTTTTGCTTACGCATGACTAACAGAAAAATTTAGAATAGTGCATTAAAGATATACAAAGTAGAAAGTATTTTAGCAGCTTCTAGGTTAAAAATTTTAGAATTAAGTCAACAATAGCAAATTATCCTATACATAATGTAAGCAATTTAATTGGTGAATATAGAAAGCTGTTATATTATATAAGTAAAAAAATATAAAGATCCTACAGAATTTCCTCCCTCAAACATTTCAAATTTCAACAAAAGTAATTATTAAAAAAGATCTATCTTTTAAAGGCAAAATAATTTAAGATGAAACAAAGAACAATTTTTATACATTAAAAAAAAACAATTTTTTTAAATGCTTTTAAAAAATAGAAAAAGGCGATACAATCAGGATTTGTATAACAGTTAATGTTTATGCAAAGAAAATTTTCCTGATATACTTTCTCAAACAACCATAGGTGGCTAAATTTAAAAAAAAAAAAAAAAGTAGCAGTTTAAGCTGTATTACAGAAAAAAAGACCTAGTATTTTAAAAGAGTGATTCAACTAGAACAATGCAAGACCACATTATAAATTTAATAATCATAACAAAGTAATCACAGACCAACAAAATGATAGTGAAGATATTCTTCAACAAGATTCTTATGGTTGAAATACAGATTAAACCATTTACGAGTAATAGAATTTTTAAGGGACAGTAAACATCATTACACTTATACAAAACCACAACAAACAGGTCAAATGAGTTACTAATGAAGCAATTTATCTCAAATATTTGCAGGTACTGCTATTATTTACCAAGATTTTGTTTAGTATAGTTAATAGATCAACAGAAAATGTATCTTTGAATAAAAATTTTCATACTTTCCCATTACATGGGTGCAAGCGAAAAGTCGCCAAAGAAATGAGGCAGAATTCTACATTATTTAGCGATTTTTCGCTTTAAAAATACAGCTAATGAAAAAGTACCAAAATATTATTCTTTTAAAAATATATTAGCTTAATTTAACAAAAATATATAGAGTACAAGCACAATTTAACCTACTAAATTATTTAAAATAATTCACATCATAAATAACATAAAACTAGTTTTTACTTTAATAAAGAAGAACCTGAATATAAATTTTCAAATATATTCCCACAATTTTCTAAATCATCAAAAAGCATACATTATCTATAGTGGTCAATGCAATAATATGAAACAATTTCAAAATATGGTCACAAAATATATGTAATTACTTTGATTAAATTGTAATAAACAATTGTCCTTACTATATCAGGAACATCAAAATAAAAACTCTTAAATAAGGTAATGTGATGCTGGGAAAATGATGCTTTGGAAATCACTATAATAAAAGATATCTCAAAAACCTTAAATCCAGCAAGCAATTGTTAAAAGTACATAATAACAACTCTTGAATTCTAACAATTTAAGTTTTTATATCATTTAACATTGCAAATTAAATGAAACAATATCTTACCTTCATCTTCGCTCAGTGATCCTAAAAGATCCAACTTGCCCAATTCTTTCATTTTATCCCTTAAGAATTGGCAACCATCTTCTCCAAAGTAGTTTCCATTTAATATAGCAGTCTCTAAAAACTCCTTGTGCTCAAGCGCAGAAACAATAGCTTCACCTCCTGTTATGTCAATTTCATTGAAGCCTAGATTGATATTTCTTATTTCAGGACAACCATCTTCAAGAGCATTTGCTATGGAGAGAGCACCTCCTGTTCTTACAAGACAGTCACCAAGATTCAACATCTGAAGATGATGTAGAGATGGTAAACAATCAGCTATGTATTGTGCCCCTTTTTCTGTCAAGCTATTATCTTCAAGATTGATTACTTTTAATTTAGGATTTGCAAAGAATGCATCAGCTAAAGCCTTTATACCAGGAGAATAAATTCCATTTTGAGGCATTGCAATCGATTCCAAAGTCCCCAATTCTTTCAAAAACCCTGCAACAGCAATTGCTCCGTCATTCTCCAGTCGATTGCGACCACAGACGAAAATCTTCAACTTCATTGGGGTACCTGCACGCAGGCTGCTTTCAATACACTGATGTATAGATTCCGACAGTAATCTGGCTCCTTGGATACCCAAACCATTGTTATTGAAATGAAGTTCCTCCAAAGTATAACAGCAAGGAGATTGTAAAAGCTCTTGAAGACCAACCAATCCTCTTGGACCAAAAGCATTGTCACTGAGGTCTAACACCACTAATTTAGCGTTTGCTGTCATTATACCTTTACTCAAATGACTTAAGGCTTGAGGAATTTCAGTCTTATCTCTTCTTGTAAACATGTCTTTCCATAGTGCTTTTTTAAAAGCAGACTGGTTTTCTAAAGCCTTCCCGATAGCCTCTGCAGCAGGAATACCAATTGTATTTCCTTCAAGCTGCAATGTTGTCATGCCTGGACAATTTTCGATTGCCTTCACAATTTCAGCAGCATCTTCTGCGGTGTCTAATGTTAAGGCTTTTCCGACAAAACTTACTTCTTTATCCTTGTCTTCTTCGTCAACAGATGCAGCTGCAAGTTTTTCAATTAAATTATCAACAGAAGCCATGTTGTAACCAAATTTCTTTAATGAAAGTACCACAAAAATTGTTGTGAATCAGATTCAAATGTGGATTTGTTGCAAAAGACGGTTACAGTTGCCGCGAAGGGCAATGCAGCCAGATTTCTGATTAGAAAAATAGGAAATAAATAAATGGGCAGACACTGAAGATGGAAGAAAAAAAATTATTACGATTTCAAAAATTTTAACATCACGAACTTTTACGATTTAATAAACAGAATTTTTGTAAATTATGTTATTTTCCCCTCAAAAAAAGACAAATAGAAATTCTTCTTCCATTTCTCTATATTCTTTTCTTTTTTTCAAAAGATCATGTCATCATGTCTAATCTTTCATTTTGTTAACCATTTCATCCAATTCAGTTTTGAAATGAAACGAAGAAAATCTTTTTTAAAGAATGATCTAAGGCTTGCATATAGGTCAACTCATTTTTGTCAACTAAGAGAGGAATACCTTTCACTTGATGAGAGAAAATTTATTTTAAGATTCAAAGGAGCAGTAGTCACAAACAAATTCTATGGTCTGACCATTGTTAATATGGAACATGCAACTCTTTTTATTTGCTGATAAACTGTAGATGTTTGAAAAACGAGGTGGTGATTTTCAGTCTCCCCCCCTCCCAAATCGACAGCTTTTTTCTCTCTTCAAAGTACATAAATAGTTATGGCAAATCACCCGAGAGAGATGTTGAGACAGAAAAAGTTATAAACTCAGTTTATTTTCGTTTATATGACGGAGTTCTTGACTAAGAGTCCATTTCCAACTGGGTCTATATCACGTCATAGGGCATAGCGACTGGAAGGGAGAGAGGCACGTAAATCAAGTATAAAAATCAAATATCAATCAATGTACAACATAGTATATCACTATATTGTATCATATTTTTTACAGTATTCAAACAAAGGAAAACGTAACAATTTGTTGTTAATACTATTAACAAAAACGTTGGATGAATATTTTATAATATTAACCGAATAGTGTACAGTTTAGAATCAACATTGTACAATATCCACTCTTTACCCATATTTTAAATATCGTTTGAAATATTATAGAACTAAACTCAATACTCTATTATAGTTCGGGAGGGGGGGTGTAAACTTTCATATTCGCATCTTAGCTCTTTTTGAAATGGCAGTTGTTAATTTTGTCACTTCTCCTGTTGCAGCTTACTTTGAGATTCGAATTTGAAACATTATACTCAGCTAATCGAGGTTTTAATCATTGGAGAAGCGAGTTCTGGAATATAACTTAAAATTATGGCAATCTGGGATTTGTTAAAGAGTTTAGCTAAATTAAATATTTATAAAATTGTTGTTTACTGAAATTCGAATGATTTGCTTTCAAAAAATTTGGGACATTCTTAATATTACATTAAGAATGTAATAATAATCGTTTCTTGACTTTAATATGGATATTAAAATTTTAACAGTACGAAAACAGTCAAATAGAATTCTTTGTAAAATACTAAACATTAAATTCGGGATAAATTGTTCAAATAGAATAATTATAAAAAGTTTTAATCATAGATTATCATTATAACACAGTATGATAATCTTATTTTAATATAATATTTATATAACGGCAATTCCTTTATAAAGAATATTTGAAATATTTTTCAACTTTTAAAAACACAGCAAATTAAATAACATTAGGGCAATTTTAAGATTTTGTCAGTGCATCTAAAGAAAAATTAAAACAATAAAAAGTTAATTTGTTAAGAAAAATCCAAGTTACAAATGAGGAAGAGTTTTTTTTTAAGGTACCTCATTTATATTTTTTGGTTTGGTTTTTTTAAACAAGTTTTTAAAAATTTGTATAGGGTTGAGAATTTTACTTACATCGACTGTTTTTAAAGAAAATGGAAAAAGAAGTTTTCAGAAAGAATATTTACTGATAATTTTCAACAATCAGCCTATCGCTTTTAATATATGCACTTAAAAAAATTCTCAATATCAAAAAAATATTCATCCCCCCTGCTACACTCACTCTACAGATTGTGTCATTTTTTTTATTTCATATGAAACGAATGCCAATAGTCATATAAAACTCTTTTACTACCAATCAGACTTTCATATCAATCCAAAAGACCCTTCTTTCAACCACCATGCATTTTCTAAGGAAATCTTACAACCTTTACTTCATTGTTATCTTCTATATGAGAAAACTCTGATAGAGTTTGTCAATCACCTCTGCTAAATAGAAATATATCATGTGTTATATTCATCAAATTTTTTTTATTTCTTACTAGCCGCCTTTGGCGACCAGCCGGTTCGCCAATATTAATGACGACTAAAGGGTTCAATCATTTTTTTATATAACTTGGTCTCATCATAAGTTTTCCAGCAAAATATTTTTAAGCTTCAAATTTCGATAGTCATATAATTCACTTATACTATTATGTAGGTCTTAAGCAGTCCTATCTTTGAAGTCCGCATCTCTCTCTGATTTTCTATCAGTGCACGTAAAATTAACTTTTAAATTAAATTGAAAATAATGAAACTTCAATTAATATAAAGACCTCTTTACTCAGTCCAAACATGTCTTTAAATAAAACTGAGAACTGAAAGCAGAGTAGTCCGACATTGAAGTTTTATCTTCACTACAGAAATTGAAACGTTATAATTTCCTTATAATTTATAAGATCTCAAGGAATTATTTAGCAAAAATTTCACTGGTTAATTGAAACCTTCAGTTTTTAATTTTATTTTTAGATGTATATAAATGCTTTTAATAACATTTTTTTTAGGTTTATAAATATATTTCAAAAAATTATGGTTTAAATTCCTTTGGTCTTATAGATTCATATTTGTAAAATATTCTTAATAATTCAACTTCTAAATAAATAAACATTTCTATCTTCTGCGATCAAATCTGTCTGATTTATTCTGTTCTGAATATTGTAACTTTAGAACAATCATCATTTTCCTAATCTATGCCAATTATTCTAGAGTAACCCTGATTGGCTTCTTTGATATCTTGATAAAGTGATCTAAAATCGCCAGTTCTAATAGAATAGTTATATTGAAATTTTCATAGATCGATCAGCTTTGATGATTGATTTAGTTCATTGGAGTGCCACTTTTTTTATTTTAAGGACTTATTGTCTCCAAAATATTTTGTTAAGTATGATTCACAGAGCAGATGATTTATGTAAAAATTTAATTCATCAGCATTTTTTCTCCTCAATCTACTAATTATATATTTCACTTAGACCATTTGTTAAGAGATGTATGTCTCTCCCAAAAAAATTAAGAAATCAGATGTTGGGCTCCGATTACAGAAGATGCCTTGTAGATGTTAAGCCATATTTGCCTTAAATAAAACTGTTTAATTGGATTAACAATATATGTATTATAAAATATCACAGAAAATGCTTCATTGCATTTATTTTCTAAAAATATCCTATTTCATATTTGTTTTATTTTATACAGACACGTGACGAAAATGAAATTTTTATATGCTTAATTTGGAATGATAGTTGATTTACTTTTTCTCGTGAGAGAACATGATATTGTTTTGTTAGAAAGTTTTTATGTCTCCGAAATATGCGGGTAAAAATAGTTTTATATGCTTTTACAAATTTTGCATTGTTAATTATTACGTGTGATTATTTGAAAGAAGATGCGTTTTCAAATAGCTGACCTGCTTTTATCAGTATAGCTTTAATATTACGTATACTTCGTTGAAAGAAGATGCGTTTTTATTTCGAAGGATTCATTAAAATGCGGAGATAAATTACAATCACAAAGGCGAATTCTTTGATTTGCACAATCCATCTTTTTCACATAAGTAAAAGGAACAACTTAAAATATGTCTTATTGCTTGAAAAATAAAAAAAGAAAAACAGGAATGCAAAAATATTTTACTTCTACTTAATATCAATTGCTTTTTGATCGTTGTTTCTTTGAAATAACGTCATCTTTTCGTTTAAGATTTCTTACTTACTTTTAAATAATTAATCTCGCTCTCAGAAGATTATCGTTTGGTGCTTTTCTAAAAATTCTTTTTCAGTTTTAACTGTCGCATTTTGTAATATATTTGTATTTTTATTTATTTTAATTCTTTAATTGAATTAATAATTTTGATATTGCAAACGACCAAGAAAAATTTTCTATGGCATTTATTGTTTAAAAAATATCACATTTCCTATTTATTTCATTTCATATTATCACGTGATGAAAATTATATTTCTCTATTTTATTTTTGGTAGTAATTAACTGATTTTTTTAATCAGAACTTTTGAAAATGTATTGGCAACATTTTATTAAAAGCTGAATTTTTTTCGAGATTCTCTTGAAAATAAAATTTTATTTTTATTTTATGCGAAATAAATTGTTGAAAAATACAATTAAATTAAATGTTTAAAAATTCATTAAAAATATAATTTTAGTTTATACGTCAAAATATGAGTATCATTAAAAAGCTAATTTTTTCAGCTTTAATTTGATGCAAAAATCAATTTCGTGCTGTAATATTTTCGGAAGTGATAGCGAAAAAACGTCAAAATTTGACTGCTTTTTAAATTAATTAACATTTTAATTAAAAATTCGAAAAAGGGCTCCGAGGTGCACATTCCCGACACCCAAGGTATACATATACCAAATTTGGTAGCTGTATGTCGAACGGTCTGGCCTGTACAGCCCCAACACACACACACACACACACACACACACACATTGTGCTTTATTATAAGTAAAGATGAAATCTCACTGTTCTGAGAAATCATAGATTAGGGATCAACTTCCCTTCCACTTCCATTTTCGACAGATATCTCAAAAAGATCCATTCCACCCCCACCCTTAATCTCAACAACTAGACCTATTTAACGAATTTTTGCAAAATTAATGCGGCAACTTTTCAAGCATAACCAGTTAAACAACCAGAATGCTTTATAGCAGCATTTAACATTTAACTTTCGTTTAGTTTAAAAAAATATGTTCGATTAAATTTTTTTGAAATAATTATATTGCCATTCTAATACTGTCACTGAAAATGATTGGTATTAATTAGAACAAGTATTTAGGTATGTCAGTTGGCCAATCTGCGTTGATGAATTATCTTGAATCACAACACACACACACACACACATTTGTGCATACACTACATAGTCGTCTTCCGTTCCCACTCTCTCCTCTTCTCGTGAAAAGGAAAAGAAAGAAGGGGGGGGGGGATAAATAGGTAGATGACCAGTGATAGCTTATGGATGAGTCATGAGCCTTTATTTCAAATAAAGCCATTTATTTCATACTCTAGAAGCACACAAATATTGTACAATATTGATCTATATTCGCAATATTGTTTAATATCATATAATATTACACAATATTGTACAATATTATGCTACAGAATGTGTGCTACCTGGGTATAAAACATTTCGACTCATGTAAAAGTACTTTTGATTAACAACTCTGATGAGATGGCGGGAGGGTTCAGTAAAAAATGCAAAATTTTAAGATTTTTTAAAAAACAATTTCTTTTGGTTGTAAAAAGAAAGCAAACGTGATGATATATTTAGGGATCATGAGCTTTTATAAGAATTAAAGTGTATTGAAATCGTTTAGTTTTGGTTGATGAACATTGTTGCATGATTTTCCTATAGGGAAAGTAAAATAAAATCTTGTATCTTCAATATTTTCCTTCGATATGGAGGATATAGAGGACAACCGATCCATAAATCTATATCTAGGAGCTAAAAATATCATTCATATGAAATTGTTTCCATATGAAATATAAATTACGAAATCAGACCAGTGATTGAGGCTAAGCGATTGATTTATTTCACTTCGTTGCTATTTTAGAGTATATAGATTTATTTGATTTAAGTTATGTCAAAATTATTATTAATTTCATTTTTAATATTTTCAATTGTTCAAGAAATCTTAAATTTCATTGAAATCAGTGATACTGAGAAATTTTTATAATAAATAGCATATATCTACATCTCTCTCTCTCTCTCTCTCTCTCTCTCTCTCTCTCTCTCTCTCTATATATATATATATATATATATATATATATATATATATATATATAT
>JAOUZG010034892.1:1809661-1819867 GCA_026289955.1 Argiope argentata
ATATATATATATATATATATATATATATATATATATATATATATATAATAATTAAATATAGAGAAAATCATATTTTTTGGTTAAATAATTACTTTTGCCGTAAAAAATTTATGCCACCTTCTGCTACTTTTATATTATCGTTTTATTTATTTTTTTTATAATTTTTTTCCAAAATGGAAGATTTTTTTAGTGTGCGAATTTTTACAGACACTGCTAAATAAAATTTTTAAAAAAATATTTTTTATGTACAGTAAGACCCCGCTTAACGCGGGGGATACGTTCCATCAAAGTAGAGCGTAACGCGAAACAGCGCTAAACGAGGCTATCTTTACAAGTAAATATTGGGGTTAGGGGAAGATGGCTAGGAAATTGGTTAGGTATTAAATTAAAAAAGTATGTTTTTTTAATAAAAATAAAACCAAACGTTTATTTCTTAAAGCCCAAATTAATACCACATTATTATTTCTTGCAAAAATAAAAACAAAATATAAATAACAAAACGAATATTCTTTAAAAAAACAAGTAAAATTCTAAGTCAGTCATATTTAGTTAGCCTTCCACTTTTTCAGTGTTCTGCCTTTTTGTGACAAAAGCATCTAATGTTGTTTGCCTTTTTCTTTTGCGTTGTTCTCTTAAAAGTTTTTCATAAACGGATAAATTTGATATAACGCCATGGTCCATTGGTTGAATTAAGGCTGTTGTGTTAGGCGGCAAGAAAACCACTTCGACTGGAATGCATGTTGTTAAGTCAGATAAATTTGTTGGGTGGCTTGGAGCATTATCAATTAACAGAAGTGCTTTCTGTTCAAGTTTTTTAATTTCGCAATAACGTTTAACAGATGGGCAGAAATGTTCAGTGAACCAATCCCGGAAAATTTTCGCAGTTATCCATGATTTTTTATTACACTCCCAAATTACAGGTAAAGTTGATTTACATATGCCTTTCATCGCTCTTGGATTTTTGGAATGGTAAATTAGTGATGGTTTTAATTTAAAATCTCCGCTTGCGTTACCACCTGGTAGAAGGGTTAAGCGATCTTTTGCAGCTTTAAATCCTGGTGCCCGTTTCTCTTCACGGGATAGAGATGTTTGTTTCGGCATTCTTTTCCAAAACAAGCCTGTTTCATCAAATTAAAAACCAATTCTGGAGGATAGTTTCCTTCTTCAATTATTTTTTTTAATAACACTGGAAATTCAGCCGCCGCTTTTGTATTACCACTTGCTGCTTCTCCTGTAATCTTTATGTTGTGAAGGTTATTTCGATGTTTAAATCTATGAAACCATCCTCGACTAGCAACGAAAGTTTCACTTTTGTCAATTGTCTCAGCCTGAATGTAATTAAAAATTCTTCTAGCTTTTTCCATTATGATAGATTGGCTTAATTGCATATTGCGGTCAATTTCGTCGTCATCCATATAGACAATTGTTTTTCCATTTCCTCTATGATATTATTTCTAGAACGGGTAATTCTAGTTGCAGAGCTTGACGTAGTTGCAGTTGCCGATGACAGTATTTTTTCTTTATTCTTCATGATGGTCCTTATTGTTGAAGTTGGCAAATTCAACGAAGCACTAATTAGAGTTTGACGTTTACCAGAATCTAATCTTCTAATGACTTCAATTTTAGTTTTGAGTGAAATGCTTTTTCTGGTTGCTTTCTTTTCTTTTTCCTTATCACCCATAGTAAAAAACTAAAGATCAAAATATTTGACACTGTAATATAGTATTAAATATGTAAATTAATACCTACTTAAAATAATGTCAACAAATGTTTCCAATAATAAAAATATGTCTGTACAATACCGCACCAAACACGAAGTACAAGTACACTCTTTCGGATATGTATTTGAAACCTATCGCTGCATAATAGTTCGGGGAATCCCCGTATGCTGCGAGCGATTTCGTGGAATCCCCGGGTTGAAATAAAAGAGCGCTAAACCGAAACAGCGTTAAGCGGGGTCTTACTGTATCTCGATATAAACAAAAAAATTATGAATATTTAATAAAAAAATATTAGGTGATGTAATTATTATATTTTATTTGTTTTTTTCGTAGGGAAAAGGGGAAGAAAATGTTAATTAATTCGATTTAGTGTATAGGACAACTGAAAAAAAAAAATGTTTGTATATGGTGCAAAAAATTCTGAAGTTTAATCTTTTCCTACTGGTCACTCCAATGTAGGCTCCAGATATAGAATGAGAGGATTTTCAGTAGTTCTTCCTCGCTTCTCTTTTGTACGCAGTAATGTTGTGGAGTCGAGTGACTGCCACTCCAATGATGGAATATATTCCCGAAGGTTTCTACCGTGTTTGGTAATAGTCCAGTTGGTTTCTGAAGTTCTCTCCCACCTTAGATATTGAATCGTTTCCTACTGGTCACTCCAATGTAGAATGAGAAGACTATCAGTGGTTGTTTCTCGCTTCTTTTTTTTGGGTGCAGTAATGTTGTGGATTCGAGTTACTTCCACTCCAATGATGGAATGTATTTCTGAAGGTATGATTGGTAATTGTCCTTAGGATTCAACCTCTGTTGTCGCCACTTTGATAACTTGAATAAAGCCATTCAACCAGCAACTTCAGTGTGTAGTTATCATGTTATCCAAATAGACACATTACCTTCGAAGTAAGTGAATAACGAACAGGATTTTAAAAATATGGAAATGAAAAAATACTAAAAAATCTGAGTAAACACATAAAAAAGTGGATGGTCAATTTTAGATAATAAATAATGATCTTGTAAGGATATATATCAATTTTCATATAAAAAATATTATTTTTTAAAATAGAGAATGTATACAACTAACAACTATAAAATAATAATAAATCAACTATCAGACATTTGATGGGAAGTATAATTCGCTTCGTGGCAAACGATAGTAAGAAGAAAAGAATGTTTGACTATTAAACATAAGAAAGCTCGTAGTTTTGCACTACGAATACGCATAATAATATTATCAAGGGAATATATTTATCGGTAAGTAATGTTTATATGAAACCGAATGACTTCTTGGTGAATACATCACACATATACCATATGGATAAGCTGGCTCTTTTCTGGATGTCTTCCTCTCACAATTCTATATAAGATCGGCAGATGAATCAATGACAACATGATTTTGCTATTCAGCTCTTTCAAGACTAAAATGATTGCATGCCTTTAATGATAAGCATCTGACTGTCCGAAACAGGAAAATTCGTCATTAAAGGGATAACGTATGGAATTTACATTGCATTCTGTAATGAAAAATTGTGTTCTATTTTGGACTGAGTAATTACAAAGAAAACTGCGCAGTAACTGTGACGACATTTAATTAAATTTGAACAAATGGATCATTGTAGATAATAGCATGGGAAATGTGAGTTTCTGTAAATAGATACTATGCGAAATAACTAATGACTCAAACTTTCACAAAGAGTACGTTTCTTCGTTGGTGATCCCTCGGAGGGCACCTCGTTATTCAGGATGAGATGCTTCCGGCACGCGGTTGTATGACAGATGCGTACAACTTCTTTGCGTACAGGTCGTAAAAGTATAATATAACATGTGTAGCTCTTTGAAAAAAAGGGGGAAGGGAGTAATTAGTCTAGGTTTGTTAAAACTTATGGTATTTGTTGGCAAGAGTATTTGGCGCGGAAAAGTATTGGATTTTTAACTAAATTTTGAGGCTTAAACACAAAGAAAAAACTTTTGTATTTGTGTGCATGTAATGGCTCTGTACAAATAAGACCAGAAAAAAAAAGATTTTTTTTGTTTTGTTTTGAAATTTTAACTAATGAAAAATTAATAGAAACATTAACTTTTTTTAATGATACCTTTCTAAAATTTTACAATAAAAATAATTTTTACAATATTTTAAAATTAAAAAAATTTAATGATATCAAATTTTTTACCTTATTATTTTTTTCATACTTAATATGTATATCAAAATTTAAAGTCTAAGAACGTTTTGTGGTGGGGACAATTGAAATTTTCATCAATCATTAATCATAGCTTACTAACAGGATGGCGAAAGGTGGAAAGTATAAAATATACGACTAAATATATTAAGAACGCTTGCAAATCATATCAACTATCAGCACCATTCCTTCAGAGTCAAACTATACTTAACATAGTTCTTAAATAAAAATCTATGAATAAAAAAAATCTAAAATAACAAAAATCAATTCTAAAAATGTGTCACTGAAGTGCACTTCTCCAAATATTAATTGCACTTTCACAAAAACATCTTTGTGTTAAATTTATTATCTCTACGTTCAAATGTCTATGTTTTAAATAGGCAGATAGACGAATATATATACTATTCACTTTTATTTTTGGAAGAAAGTCTTATTTTGTGAATTAAAATTTTTAGATTAAAGTCAGAATATTCTACACTTGAATTTTTGAATAATTTTAAACGAAAAATTTGGAGATACCTGTCAAATTTAAAGCATAAGCTCATGTGTTAGAAATTCATTTCTCTCTCTCTCTCTCTCTCTCTGTGTGTGTGTGTGTGTGCGTGCGTGCGTGTGTGTTATCTGAAAGTTTATTAAGTTCCTGAAACAGTTTTTATGTTATTTTATGAATTAAAATTGAAATGCGAGATATTTTAACTGTAACATTACAAGAAAATTGTGTAATAATATGGTAGAAAGCCCTTTTTTACTACTTTTTTAAAATTTTATCCATTTACTATTTATTTCATTTTTATAACATGGCACTGTACTGAATATTATTTTAAAATATTCTGAGTGAGATTTCTTTTGTCTTTCATGACATTTAATTGAAAACCCTGCATTCTCTTGATTTTCCGTTGATGCTGTGAAAGTAGAATGTTTAGGAAGCATATGAAGAATACTTATAATAACTATTAATCACTAAATGCATATGCAGATAAGTAAACATAATATTCTAGTTAGATAAAGAAGTACTTAAATATGACAAATCTCAAAAGAAAGTGATTAGTCAAAAAAAATGTAACTAAGAAATGTACACCTCAAATTAAAAATTGAAAAAAGAAATCAAATAAATCTGGGAGAACAGAAAGAATAGTTTGAAAAATTGGGAAATGCAGGGAAAAAATTCTTACTGTGATGTGTAAATTAAAATCTTAAAATTTATTTCGGTAAAATGTTTTTTTAATATTTTTTTTTTATTTTACGATGACAAACAGAAAATTTTAAATTTGTCATGGTACTTCCACTTTGCAGCTGATTTTTTAAAAACTTATATGACATGGAAAATTAAAATCCGTGGATGAAAGCTTTTTTTACTACTTACGGCATATCAAGAATAGCTTTTGTATTTAATTCCTTCTTACAAATCATTTCAATAATATTAACCTCATTTATTTATACTTCCAACTTAATAAACAACTTATATTTAAATAACATAGATTTCAGTGTCCAAACCTATTGAATTAAACAAATGAATCAAAAAGAAACAAAATCAAAACTAATGAAAACGAAACTCTTTCGTTTAATGCAAATCGTAGAATTTATGTAAAGTAAAGTATTTTCTAAAATCTAGGTTATTTTTTCGAAGGGGATGCAGTATTTATATGAGAAGAAATTCATTGATTTTTATCATACATTTTTGACTAAATTCATCTAAAAGCAATTCATGTTTCATCGGAAACAAAGTGGAAACTTTGTTTAATGAATTTTAAAATGCACTATACTGTATTAAACAATAAGTCATTAAGTATTCCAAATTGAGTTAAACACCATGCTAACTTTCGCCAAATCTGACACTTTTAAGATAACGTTTAAAATGTTGCACCCTCTTCTAGAAGTGATCCTTTAACAGTAACAAAACCGCCTTGGAAACAAGACCGTTGATTGGCAGTTTTACGACTGGTACGCACAACAAGTGTACGCATCTGTCCCACTACGCCGGCACGCTGGTTGGATCTCGCCATCCTGGAGGGCACGCAAATAAGTGAGGGTCTGACTCCTCCCATAGATGACGGGGCTTATTTCCTACGGAAAGGGTAGTACCGTGGCCCCTTAGAACAAACCACTGGTTCCGTAGGCGTTGCTGTTGCGGAGGTCCGGTCATTCAGTTTTATGGTTTATTTCATGGATTTTCGGGTGGTCGCAGAATCAGTGATTTGACTTCTTCATTGGCGATAGCTCTATTATCCGACCACCAATATTATTGAGTCTCCAGAGGATCAGAGAAGCTTCTTATTTTAAAGGAACTTCTCTTCCTCGTACTCATGGTGCTCTTTCCCACAGAAATATTTTACCAGTCATATGACTAAAATCCACATGAATTGCAATCATTCGTGTACATACCATAACTTATGCAATAGGCAATATGGCCATAATCAAATATTTCATAGACGAAGGGGAAGGAAGGATAAATGCATGTATGCAAGGGAATGAAAATAAAGTTTATTACATTAATTGTAATTTGACTCAGAACTATGATCGAGGTCACAAGACAAAGTGATGAATTTCATTCATTTAAGCGCATGCTTTTATAAATTATCACTTTTATATGAATCAGAAAGTACAGACTGACTTATGGTCAACCACTAGACAAATCTGGATAATCATTTGATGCGAATCTCTATTTTAGATGCTAAGTTTTAATAACATAGCTCTTCGCATTTTACATTTGAACTCAAACAGCTGGATAAACCCAATTTCTGTGACAGATTTTACTCAATATTTGATAAAAATCCACAAATTTGATGAAAAAACCATATAAGAAATTTCATTTGTTTTGCTCAAAACGTTTTAAAGTTATCTTTGTGGCAGGTATATTAACCGACAGCCATAATTCCTAAAATCTGCCTTTCGGACTTCGGAATATCGAGTTTCATCCAAATCTCAAAGTTGGACCCTTTGACGATTACAGTACCTTCTGTAAACTTCATGTACAAAACCTTTTCTATATCTCTCTGTTCGTATAGAGAACCTTTTCTATATATTTCTCTTTGCATACAGAATCTTCTCTATATCTCTCTCTTCGTATACAGAGGCTTCTCTCTATATATATCTTCGTATACAGAATCTTCTCTCTATATATCTTTTCGTATACAGAACATTCTCTATATCTGTGTATGCGTATATGGCACTAGCCTTATAAGCCAGATAATATCTAAGATGCTTTTGTCGACTTTTGGCGTAGTGGTCATGTTACTCGGTTACCGGCCCTAACGTCGCAGGTTCGTACCGCGACCTTTACTAGCGACTCGTATATAGA
Organism: Argiope argentata; assembly: GCA_026289955.1. Classification (NCBI taxonomy): domain Eukaryota; kingdom Metazoa; phylum Arthropoda; class Arachnida; order Araneae; family Araneidae; genus Argiope; species Argiope argentata. The sequence continues at coordinate 1,816,855 of JAOUZG010034892.1, forward strand.
ACCTTCTCTATATATCTCTATTCTTCTATAGAACCTTCTCTATATTTGTCTCTTCGTATACAGAGCCTTCTCTATATATCTTTATTCTTATATGAAATTTCTCTATATCTCTTTCTTTGTAAGCAAAACCTTACCTTCTCTATACTTTTATTATATTAAAATAAAAATGAAATATTAATAACCATAGATAATTCTGATATTGCTAACGAATAATTCAGCATTTATTACAAAACAAGTAATATAAAAGTTCAAATATTATAAAAAATAATATACAAACCTAGGCTTATAACAAATTTTATATTATAGAAAACCTTTCAAAGTATCTAGGAAGTGCCAATAATTTGCGTTAGTCTCGCGAACTGAAAATTTATCTTGCATTTTAAGTCTATTTGAAAGAATTAACTATCGTTTGCAACTCTTCTTTCAGTTCATTGCGAACCACTACCCTTTTATAACAGATAGTTCTAAGTTATCGTATGATTTTTTATTATAAGAAAAAAAAATCGTCTGCATTCAATCAGAGGAGAGAAGTTCTTAAACCTGCAACGAAATGTGCATCAAACAGAAAGATAAATCTAGCCCGAAAAACAAACTTAACCGTCAGCAGATTGATAATTGCTTTGATTTATCTATAGATATAGATGATCATATTTTTTTCATAACAATTATCTCCCGAAAGTTGCTTTTGTATTATCATTTTGCATTGTTTCAGTACAATTTTATTTCTTTATTTTCAATACATTTTTTATCATGTAAGAATAGGATGTTGTTTTGTTTAAGGTTTTTTGAATAATTGAAGCTCGAAATAGCGTAGGCAATACTTAAAGCATAAATGGCAATATTCATCAATATCTTTCAATTGCATACATTTTTTACCTGCTTTTACCAGTATTGAATTATTATGATGAATGCTTCTTTGATAGTAGATGCTTTTTTAAAAATGTTGGCGTAAAACTATGACATGGTAGATGTTATTTCATTTCAAAATCGGTCGAGCTCCAAAACTTTGTTTGCCAACTAGAGAAATTGAAAATGGAAATAAAAAAAACTATTGTTATATTTATACATACTTATATTAGAGACCGATAGAGAAGTCTCATGATTGTTTTAAACCGATTTAAGCTGGTTAATGACTTAAACTAATTAAAACAAATAATTACTTAAAATAATAATGTTCTCAAGTGATAAAATGAAATTTGCGACAGTAGATTTTTTTAAATTTTTATTATTATTTATTTATATTTATTTTAATATCAACATTAAAATTTTGTAATATTATTAGAAAATTTAAACACATCCCTCCCCTCAAAAAAACCCCAATCAAATGCAAGCTTTTGCTAATGTTAAAATGAGCGTTAAAAAAGGTTACTTTCTTTAAACATTGAATGTGAAATAGAATTTTGGCTACATTGAAGAAACTTTTGAATTTTTAAAATTTCGATTTATTTCATCATAATTTGTTGTCGTTTTTACTCACACACTTGCCATGGACAAGCCCGCTGATGTAGCAGCGAATTTAAGCCGAAATAAGCGTCTATTGTTTGAAGTAGCTCCAACTAGGGCCAAGAGTACGAGTTAGCTATATACTCATCACAACCCTTTTTATGGGACGGACTTCAGTCATGCATTTCATTCATTCATCCACAGATTCGTAATTTAGATCTGAAGCAGAAAACGACCGCTTCTGACCAATTACCCCCAGTGATATAACTCTCAACATGGGGGACTTTGTGACCACGACAAATTTAACACGACAGCCACCACTCACTCGAGGAATATTGGGCCGGCGAGGTTTGAACCCGTAACTTAAGGAACACGAGTCCATCGCTCAACCGATCAGGCTATCCCTGCCTAAATACCCCTACCTCCAAGAATTTACAAAAAATAAATGTTAAACATAGCGACACAACAGCTGAATAGACAAAAGCTTTTCTCTTTGATCAATTTATTATGAGATTTTGATGGAGATTTCTTTGTCACGTGCTGATTTTGCTTAGAGGATTTCAGGCATCTTTGGGAGAATGTTGTAAGCATTAGAGATTTTTATCCCTTCTCTCGGAGCGTGAGAAATATTGTGATCAGCAGGTTCATTGAGCGTGCGCAGAATTAATAAAAAAAATGGGAATTGGATCAGGAAATAAGAGAACATTTTCCAATGAAGTTAATATGGGATAAATTAAGCTAAAAATCAGGAAATTAATTAAGATTAAAATTAGGTGAAGGGATATCATTGCACTGTCATGTATATAAACATATCTTCAAATAAAGTCATATTTTTTAGGCTTATCAAATAAAAAGATATATATCTTTTCTTTTTCAGAATTGAATTCCATATATACTATCTAGCAGCTTAAAATAGTTAATACAGTTAAGCAATTGGTCTCAAAAGGTGGCTAATACAAGAAAAAACAAAGTAGAAAAGAGAAAGTAAATAAAAATTTTAAAACTCTACGTTCAATGATTCATCTGTAAAGTGCCAACATAGATTTTTAAAGATAAAAAACAACCTGAAGATTCATCAAAATCTACTGTTCAAATTTCTGTTTTTGACGATTACATACGTTCTTTTTGCATACGAAAATGTTGAAGTACAAAATTAAATTTAAAAAAAAATTGCTGTCCTTTTTATATTTTTTAGCACTTACAGAACGTACCTCTTCGTCATTCTTTTAGTACAAATGCAAGGAAATTTCTTATAAGCAACTCTATAAAGAGCTACGCGTAACCTTTTTCTCTCCAGAAGAAACAAGCTTCCAACTTTTCCAGACAGAACATTCCTTATCTTGCTGAATACCATCTCGTTTCCGAGCGCCGGGGGGATCTGCCTCATACAGATAAAAGTTAAGGAAAGTTCCATTCTTGTTTAGCGGAACAAAGAAGAAATCCGAAGGAAACTACTGTTGTCTGAGTGTCAGTGACAACTGTTGAGAGATCTTGAGAATGAAGGATAAAAAAAATAACAATAAACGATGACGCGATAGATTTCATATCAAAAGATTTGAAATTAGATTAC
>JAOUZG010034892.1:1844166-1857919 GCA_026289955.1 Argiope argentata
GAGAGAGAGAGAGAGAGAGAGAGAGAGAGAGAGACCAGAGCTTTTAAATTTAAAACTAAGCATATTTGCAAATTTTCTAAATAGAAATGTGAAATTTTGTAAGTATAAATGAAAAGAAAAGAAAAATTGTACTAAATCACTCTTGAAATTATGATGAACATATAAAAATTCATTTTTTGAAATTTTTGTTCAATTGCCTACTTTATTTAATGAAATTTTGTAATTCGAAGTATGTCTGGATGCAGCATTTAAAAAAGAAAAAAAAACTTATTCCTAAGTGCAACGATGCAATGTTTTTTTAGAAAAAAAGGTGACTTCAGAAACCTTACTGATATAAGCTATGAAATTAGTCTTATCTTACGCCTTAGTATTTAAACATTTATTATTGTAATTTCAATTTCGGTCACAATAAAGGTTCAATTTACATGAATCTATGCTTTTGGCAAGAAATTCATGGACGAAAAAAGAAGGGGGAAAAAGAATGAATAAAATATAAAGTAACATATTTAATTTCTAGCTTTCTTTCATGCTCAAATCTAGGATAAATTGAAAATTGTTATTAAATCACTGGTAGCTCTTTTAAGAAAATTAGAAAGAAATTTACTACTTGCTTACCTACGAATAAAACTTTGGTACATGATGCTGTATCAGAGAGCTAAGCATTTTAATGTAGTACGTTTAGATGCTGCATTTAAATATTGTTTGTGGAACATTAGTTAAATCTGACAGTAAATAGTATAGTTAAATCTGACAGTAAATGAGCTAGGAAATGAAGTAATGTATTTCGGATGTGAAGGAATTTCAGTAATTGTCAAAACTTTCGATTTGAAAATATTCTTTTCTCCCTTTGAGAATTAACTAGCAGCTGTTTTTTTTTTTAATTTTAAATATGATTCTTATAATTTATTATAGCCGAAGCGCTTATTATTTTGCAAAGAAATATTACTTATTTGAACAACTTTAACGTAAAAAAGTAAATTAGCTTATTTCAAGAATCCATTTGTAGAATATATATATATAAAAGCATACATATTGAAAGAACTAAACATTATTGATATCCATTTAAATTTGAATAAAAAACACTTTTTATGTTTTTTTTTTTCATTTTGTTAAATAAAATTAAACTTTAAGACATAAAAAGATAAAATCCTCCTAAAACTAAAAAATATAGTTCACTTTGATAGATTAAATTTGGATTACGTGCATCAAAATTATAATTTTTATAAATGTCTTCAGTGTAGGAAAATTATGAACATGTTCCTTTATAGTAAATTTTTAAAGCAAATTTCGCACACTCTACTTATTACTTTTATCTTTTCCCACGGCAGCCTTTTAACGTTATCAGAGATATGGAGTGTCATTCTCACTGTGACGATGATTGATTACCATATGGCGCAGATTGTAAAATCGCCAAATTTTACATGCAAAGATAATAGATATAATGTGGTACCCTTTTTAAGGCTTGAGCGCAAATGACACCCTCTAATGAGTTAGCGCTAATAAGAGTGAGCGCAAGTGACACAGAACCCCCTATACATATCTTGTTCAAATTCTCAATCGTTGATAAAATTCTTTTTATTCATCCACTCCAATTCAAATACATTTTTTATACTTATAATGGATAAAACGTGATGTTAATGAATATTTTTTCAAATATTTATTCATTAATCTGGTTTAATTTTTATTAATTAAAAACTAAACTTCCTGAAAAAAATCCTAATTTCCCCAACTTCAAATGAGTAAGACTTCAATCCCCCCCACGCCAATGAGGTTAGGGTGAACATGTTTTCGATCGTTTATTTTCTTAGTGTTTGATGCATTTAAAATTAAACATGGTTAATGAATCGATTTTTCGGATTAATTTCGAAGTACTTTTGAATAAAAATGAAACAGAATAAAGGAAATCAAAAATTACTATTCTGCATTGCGTTAACTCAAGTCAATAGAAAATTGCTGAATTTACCTTGCCCCAATTGGCGTTGAAAATTCCCGCATGCGCAATGTGTTTCCGATTATTGACAATTGTATTTTCAACGGAAATATATTTGATTTTGATTAATTGTTTTGTTTTATTTCAGGTACACACTGTAAATAAATTGTTTGTAGGTTAGTTGTGTGATTTTGTAATTAAATTGTATTTATGTTAGTTACATATTTTTCGTACATAACTAAAATAAAAAATTTCTCTATTGACCTAAGTAGGAATTGACTTATTTTTTTTTATCTTACCTCTTTTATGTCTATTTAGTTTTAAAAATTTCGTTTGTTCTCTTTTAATAATTAGCACTTTCAATCATGACCGAGTTTTACTTTTGAAGCCACAATGTAAATTAATATCGGTATAAATATCTATAAACTTAGTAACTCATTATCATGTCAGAACATGATGTTTTTGCGATGAGGTTTTTGGCGTCAACAAAAATTCATAGGAGGAAAATAATAAAAAAATTATTATCTGCACGAGCATCTCAAAAAATCAGCTTTTAATAGTGTGTTGCCGTTGCATTTACAAAAGTTCTGAATTAAAAAAAAAAGTAAGTTAATGAATACAGCAAATAAAACCTAAAAAATGTCATTTTGAGAACGTGATTATATGAAATGAAATAAATAGGAAATGTGATATATATATTTTAAACAATCAATACGATACAAAGTTTTTTGGATCATTTGCAATACTAAAGTGACTCATTCAGAGAAACAATTAAAATGAGTGAAAATATAATTTAACTCGCACGAGCACGTGGTGCTTGGCCTTTCAAGAAATTAAATTCAGAAATGATACACTGAAATAAGCATAGAGGATTTCGTTTTAATCTTATTATTATTTTGTTTTAATTAAATCATCCAATTGTTGGTAAATAAATTTTACGTTTTCTTTTTTTAAAAGTAAGAAAGAAGAAATCTTAATATATATAAATTACGTGTCACGTTGTTTGTCCGCGATGGACTCCTAAACTACTGAACCGATTTTAATAAGATTTACACACAAGTTCCAGTTTGATCCAACTTAAAAGATAGGATAGTTTATTTTTCGAAATATCAATTAGTTCGGGAAAAATTAACTAACCCCCCTTTATTTCTGTGAAATTAAAACCTGTAATGTTACTTTTCGAGTGAAACACGGCCTTCCGGAGAAGCGATCGCTCATGAGTACCTTTTCGTCCAGTAAAATAGCGTTTTTAAAATTGCCATCGTTACGCGTCCGTTCAACTTATACTCAATATCGCAGTGGAATCGGGTGGACTTTCTATCGTAGAACACGGAGGTATAATTTTTTTTACGAAACATCGACGCAAAAATTAAATATCGATTTTTTAAAAAAAGGTCAATTTTGACGGGTCTATTTCTTGAACGACCCTGTAAAATAGACGCTTAGCTGGAAAAATACAGAAAATATGTTTCCTGGAAGACAATATGATGTAGTATTCTGCAATACAATTAAAAAAAATCGAATTTTTAAAACTGAATTTTTGGCGAATTTTTTAACGAAGAGGCGAAATTTCGCTTTAATATTTAATTACGCTGAAACTTTTCAAGATAACTTAATCAATTTTTTTTACATAAAATTCGATAAATTTTTCAAAATCGTGTGAAATATTGTAAAAATCTGATAGAAAATTGCGCATTTAAAATTTTTTTGTCGTTTATTGGGTTTCCCTCTTCAACATTACAAATCTAATCCATTGATAAATAAAAATGAGACTAAATTTTTTTGTATAATTTGGCATTGTTTTGGCACACCCTGATCAATTTTGAAAACAATCCTGCAAAAATTATGCGTCTTATGAATTCATTCCAGGTTTTCCACCTCATATACTTCACCTGAAAGTTGGGACACCAGTAATGCTACTACAAAACCTTTCTCCACCTAAATTATGCAATGACACCAGGCTACAAATGACTAGACTTAATAAGTACGTAATCGAAGCTACGAGAATTACTGGATGTGCTCGACGAGTTAGTTTTAATACCCCGTAGTCTACTAATTCCGTCGGACTATCCTTTTGAATTTATAAGAGTGCAATTTCCTGTAAAAGTTTGATTTGCAATAACCGTTAATAAGTCACAAGGACAGACATTAAAAGTAGTAGGGATCGATTTAAGAGGAGACTGTTTTCCATACGGCCAATTTTATGTAGCTTTCTCCCGAGTCAGTTCATCTAGCAGCTTCATAATTTTAGCACCAGAAAACATCCCCTGAAAATGCTGTATACAAAGAAGTTCTTGCTTAAACGTAAGTATAACAATAAAATGTGAATGACCTACGTTTGCAAAGAAAATCAATACTTTAAAAGGATGGGTTAAGGACAAGGGTATATATATAAGAAGTCCAGGGGCCCTCCCAAAATTAGAAAAAAATTACAGGTGATAAGTAATTATTATAGGGGATTTTCGTAACTAAATGCACCGAGCACTGTTATCCTCCGCTAATTCCATTACCCGAGCAATGCCGGGTGCGGGAATGCTAGTAGTATATAAATGCTCAATTAAGGTTTTCAAAGGAAATTATGAAGAAAATAAAGTCAACGGTTTTGGATATCTCGTTGACGAGACTTTAAAAGAGAAATGCCTGCGTGCCATTAAAAAAATTTCTTTACCATCACAAAGATTCCTAACTAAAATTAGCAATGATAGTTACTATATTTAAATAGTTTGAATTATTTTAAAGTATAAAATATTTTAACTTGCGTTCGTGCAGTCTGAATTTTGTAAAATGTATTTATACTGTTAAAGACGATTAAAATCGTAAACTATACAGCTTAAGAATACCGTAATTTAAGTCGCCAGCTTTATTTTGTTAAAAATTGCATTTAATTCTGTTTTGTGCATGTATAAATTCTGAATGGTTGTATTGTTATTCATGTACTATATATTTCTAGTTAATAATTTAAAAGCAAATTAAAATCCAATATTCATAAAACACAGAAAGAACGAATAAATAGTCTAATAATTATGTTTCAAATCAAATTTTTTGCCTTGCTTACACCGATTTTAATTTTTTATAAGCAATTATTTTACTATTGATTAGCTAACTTAAAAAAAAAAACATCTGAGAACAAAAAAAGTTTCTATTTCAAAGAGAAAATAATGTAAACATCTATTTTATAACAACAAATATTAAATCATTCCTAAATTAGCAATTATTATGTATCTACTTAATAATTCTGAGAAAGCGTTTAGCGGATATTGTCCAAAAAATACTGACGTTCAATATCGACATTTCTTAAGAGAGATTGCAATTTATTTAAATATTAATTCTATTTCATAAAAGCATATTTCATAAAAGTATTAGTTTTTTAATTAGTGTCTGTGCGATTAGTTGAAAATTTGGGGAATTATTGAAAACTGTCGAAAAAGCATCACCACTCGTTAGGATAAACTATGCCCTTCTCCGATGGTCCGCCTAGATGCAATGACTCATTTCAACATCCAGAAGGCCTTATGACTTGATATGCACCTACGGGAGGGTGTTATACCGTGGCTGGTGATGTCCTTTAAGACTTAAAGCTGCCCGGCGGTGCGATGATTTAGATTTTCCCGTCTACCTTCGAGGTGAAACGGAGTGGCTATTTATGGTTGTCAAAACCTTTCACTTAAAATACGAATTTCCGAGATCGCCGTAGAATTTATCTTTAAGGAGCTCGGTTAAGCCCCCCCCCCCTCTCAACATATACAATATGCAGAGAAGAATTGCGATGTTTGGCCGCCATTGGCGACGTCTGAAGAAACGATTGGCGAGATTCGCCTCCGCCGGTAGAGTTTATGTTTATTTTTTTATTATTATTTTTAAAGATATGATTGAAGAGAGTTTGTGTAGTGGAGGGAAGTGGATGTTTACGTTTCTAATAGATTTTAAAGAGATATTTCCTATGACAAGTCTGTGTGGCAAGGTTTTTTTATCAAGTCAGAACATGATGCTGTTTTATGGATGAGGTTTTTGGCGTCAACAAAATCCGTAGGCGATCGTTTGCAATAGTAAAGTTGCTAATTCAATGAATAAAAATATAGTTTAACTTGCACGAGCACGTGATGCTTGGTCGTTCAAGAAATAATGTTCTAACATTATACATAGAAATGTACAGTAGATTTCATTTTAATCTTTTTTTAATGTGTTTTCTTGAAGAATTATAATATGCTTGTAAAAAATATACACTTTTCAAATTTATCATCCCTTTTATTACCATTTAACACACAGCCAAGAGCTTGACATAAACAATTTATAAACAAATTACAAATATACATTTTAGTAGCAACCAACAAATTTTCAATAACAGGCAGGATTTAGTAGTTTTGTAGCAATATAACATAAAACACAATAGCAAATTAACCAAAGTAGCACATTAAAAAAATGAAACACTGAGAGTAAAATGCATTAAATCAATACATATATGAATTATAAAATTAGGTAGGAAGGTACAAAAAAAATGAATTGGAAAAAAAAACTTTATTAAATAAGCTGAGGGTTGTCAAATATCTTAAAGGATAGTAAAGGAATAAAGGATAAATGAATATAAAAATTATGTATCATGTTTTCATGCTGTTTTAATTTGCCAATCATTATATAAATGATTTAAAAAAAGGTAGCTGGAATTGGTTTGCTAATGCAATGATAATTGTTTAAAATGAGTAGCATTAAAATACAGATTAAATGACAAAAAAAAAATGAAATTTTAGTTTTACTGTAATTGCTTGATAATGAAGTTGTGTTTAAGTAAACTTTTTCTCAACAAGCATTACATTTAAAACTAACCAAAATTCAGCCACCCTAAATACTGTTGAATCCTTTACTGTTTACTCCTATCAGCACTTTCACCTTTAAAAAGTAATTGCAAAACACAATTGAATTGCCTTATTTTTCGCTTCCATTTGAATCTTTCATGGTCTACAGTATTGCAATCATGGTCTTACAATGCTTATAATAAATTATTTGTATGAAATGAGATTGATTGATTGAAAATATATACTTTATAAATGAAACAGAAAATAATTTAAAATTTGATAGCATTAAACCATTTTTGATGGTATGACAGATATGTTCCTGAATAGATAATGATATAATGAATATTGGTTTACTATTAATTCAATCGATGTTTAATCAGTTATTTTCTTACTATTATAATGCTCTACAATTGTTAAGTAGTTTAAAACTCTAAATTATGCCCTTGATAAATTTTGATTTCATTATTAAAAATATCTGGTTCTACTACTATCGTTTCTAGGTAAATGCTATAATTTTCATTCACTTTTATCGGCTTTTAAAGTTCTTCTTGCATGTATGGGGCTTTAAAATTATCCAATATATAATATTTTACTGAGTCAAAAAAAATATTTGAATGTTAATATTTTTTTTCATTAAAACAAATTTTATTGCAGTTATCAGCAATTTATTTCAATCGTTTCCTGATGCAGCAACATGATTCTTATCTAATAAACTATAAATATGACAATTTGTATTTGAATTTAGTTTGAAACAGAACATGTGGCAACTCTTGTTGTGCTATACAAAACATTCGCGTTCTACTGTGCATGTAGAGTAGCAAAACACACCAATTCTAACATTCACAATTCTAGAGAAGTAAATGCATTTGTAACTTACTAATACGACAGAATGTCATGCAAAGAGAAATTTTTTTAAAAACATTCAACTACTAATACAAAGTTTGCAAAATTTCATAAATATCATACATAATTTTGGCACAAAGTTTATTATTTTAAGTATATTAAAAGAAAGGAACATATAATCTGGAAGTAGAAAAAGAAAATATCCATGGAGAATCAAAACGCAATAATAGGCATTCAAAAATATTTTAACGTATAAAACTAACAATTTTCACACAGCTTTGATTCACAATTACCAAATCTATTTTAGTAACCTTATACCACTCTATTTATAGCGTTATTCAAGAGTTTTAGAGCTTACCCATGTTATTCATGTAGTAAAAGAACTATTAGAAGTCTTATAAATATCTAAAATTCAAATAATTTGAAACTATGGAAAGATGACAAAGTTGATATCTGAATCCCTCTTCACTCCACCCCCTTTAAAAATCTCATCATTGAATGATAATGAAGTAATGGAGGACTTCCAATCAGGCAACTACCTAGGATCATTGGCTTGAGAAAGGGTCACAGGCAGGTCATTTTAAAATTCTATTCTAATTATTGACAAATAAATAACAAAATGTAAACTTGTGTAAAATGCAAATTATGTGATTGACAATCACCAAACTGTTTCAAAAACACTAAGTAAAAATGAAGAAGGCAGGCAATTTTGAGTCATAATCGATAAATAATAATAATAAAAAAAAAACGTTTAAATTCACTTAATAACTAAACATAACAATCAAGTTAAATAAAATAATAAATCAGTGATATTAAAAATGTCTAAATTGTAACACTAAATAAACTGTTATTAAAATAAGGGTATCGTAAAGGCTCATAGGACTTCAAAATACTTAAATCACCATTAGAAGGAATGCAAGATAATGCCAAAAGTAAGATAATACCGAAACATTTATATTTATTTTTAAAGCAAGATAATACCAAAACAAGTATAGAAGAAGGACCTTAATTAGAATCAAACCCTGATAGAAAGTAAACAAGCCTGGATATAAAAATTTATTTTGTATCTATTATTAGTCTGCACACATGTTTTTTTTTTCTTTCAAAAATAAAATACTTAAATTTTAAAGGGTTTAAAAAGATAGTTTTTGAAAGCTGTTTCATAGAGTTTAAAGTTTTCATAATTATTAATAAAAGTCAGCCAAATATATAAATTTTGGAAGGGGAGATTAACCTTTCAACTTTTGAACTTCCTTTACAATATCAAAATTAATAAGTTTGTAAAGTATGGAAAATAATATAACAACTATTTAAGAAAGAATATTGTAACAAACACATCTTACAAAACAAATATAAAAACCAAAAAATTTGCCAACCAATCCATAAATCACAGGGTTTTTCTTTCTTTTTTTTTTTTGTTTCACATTCAAAATTTAAGATTTTGATAAATCTAAAATAATGTATATTCATACTCCCACAATGAATATCATATTCTGCAATATCTTTACGGCAAATTAGTTATGCTTGCCATGAGAATAATCTATCATATACAAAAGTACAATAAAAAAAGACAAGAATATAAAAAAATGCAAATAAATACCTAACACTGAAACACTATCAGACATTTTTTTTAAAAAGAAAATTATTGATAGATATTTCACCAATTTGAAACAGCAGAATTTTCTATAACAGTATCATAGTTAAAACCATCATGTTCTTATCTTTTCAACAACTGATATGCATAGCATTTTAAGTCAATATTCAACAATTCTTTATTAGAATCACTTTTTATGTTTTTATTACCTCAACATCACTGATTTAAACGAAAATAAATTAAATTTTAGGGTCTCAAACTCTAAACTCATTATAAAATTTCACCTAAAGTATAATTATCATCGCCATCTTTCTTAAAAACTTCAAAATATATTACTAAGTTTGAAAAGCACCAGAACTTTTTAACTTAAAAGGGAATGAGTATGGATAGAACCTGTTTATTTTATTTAATTCAGATTAATTATCCTAAAAAATTAAATATTTTTTTATCATTTTTAATATATAAAGAGATAAATAAAGATTACAAGTTTCTTCACTGTCACCAATATTTTTGCTGGAACTTGAGAATTATCATCCTTCATCAAATTAGTCATTTGTGACAAAAGTCACATAAGCCATCATAAGGAAAATGGTATGGAAATATCTATATGTAACTTTTGATAAATAATTTGACATCAGGAGAAACCTATGAGTAAGTGCCTTATCTTGAAGAAACAAGCATGACAGGAAGTTTTGAATGCCTGTTATCCAAAGATAAAATAAATGCACTGTACTTATTTGATCCAAATAAAATATGTTATGACCAATTAGTAGTTTGATGTCCTTTGCTTGTTCAGCAAGAAATAATATAATTCATTCATGGTTGTAAAATATTTTAAAAGTTCTGAAATTTTTTGAAACATAGCAATATAATTATAAAAAAAATTAAATTAAGAAATAAAACATTATATACAAAAACGAAGAGAAAAAGAAAATAGATTTCCTTATTTACAATTTATATTAAAATTCATAATGAAGAAAATTTTTAAGAATGTATTCTTAACTAAATGCTTCAAGTTCTAAACATTGAAATACTAATTCACACCAGGAAACATTTATTCACACCAAAAATAAGCCAGTTAAAACAAATGAAATCTAAATCTTTAATGTAAAAAAAACAACAGCAAAAACTGTGAAATTAAAAAAAAAATTACATATTAAAATATTTATTTCTGTTTAAAAATTTGTTAGCAATATAGATAAATTTGGTTTAGATATATCATTGCAAGAATCAATAAATTTAAAATATCAAATTATTCAGTAAAAATTAGTAAGAAATAAATATATAAATATTACTAGAAATACTAATAAATAATCTAGAAATACATTTTCAAATGATAACTTATAAATATTCTACAATGAAAATAAAAACTTAAATCAGAAAATAAAATAAATATACTAAAAATCAGCTAGGACACTGTTCTTTGATAGAAAGATTAAATTTGACCTCTGATTTATTTTTTATTAAAAAAATTACTAATTCAAATTTATATTTTTCTTCAATACATAAAGAAATCGATATCAAAATAGAGGAAAGATTTTAATTTTTTTGGCACATGCTATTGCTAGTAAAAGCAAATTTGAGCCAAAAAGTTTTTTTAAATAGATAAATAATTTAATTCAGTTAAAATCCAAATATATCTATATTCCGATAGAAAAAATAATATATAATAGAAAAAATATACTGCAACTTAGAATGCTATCGCATCAAATTATGATTATACCAATATTTTATATGTATTAATAAATTATCTTTCTAAAATATAAATACAAACTGATTTATAATAAATTTGCAAAAACAATTAACCATTTTCACTAAACTAACAGTAATTCAAATACATCACACAATCTAAACATTCATAATAGCAAATATCTCTACAGTATTAAATTACAGATGTTAAGAGACAATTGGCAACATTTCTAAAATATCAATAAAATATGCGATATCTGTATAAGTGGAGGGATTTTAACTGCTATAAAGAATAGACTGCTTATTCTGGAAAATACTATATACAATTGTTAACAGTTAATAAAATATAATCAGTAACTCAACAAAATGCTAATATTAAACAAATGAAATATCGTATTAATAACTATAAAGTTGTGACCAGTGGCATAACTATAAGGTGAATGGACTGGAAAAATACCCAAAACTCAGGGTCAATCAAGAATCTAACTCAAGAAGTTATAATTATGTTGATACGAAGGTAACATTTTTAGGGGGCAGGGTCAGAAAACTGAATTTTAAAGAAGTAACAGTTGAAAATGAGATAAATAATCTTAAATAATTTGTAAAATATAGTTATTTTACAAAAAAATCAAAAAATGCAAATAAATATTCAATTATTTTCTTACTTCTTTGAAATTACAAAATCTTTTAAATCAATAAAAAGAGTAAATAAGCAACTTAAAAACTAAAGTATCTTTACAATTTATTATAGTGATGAGTTTAATTTGCTAAGGTGTATATCCTAAATTTTTTCCAGGCCCTTATATAATATAGTCACACCACTGGTTGTAATCCAGTCAGAAAAAAATGACCGCTTGATGCTAATAAAGTAAATGCAATTCTATGAAATTTATCATTTGTTACAAATAAGCAAATCAACAATATTAATATAAAAGATCTATTTAACAATATGTACATACTTTAAACATTTTACTATCAAGGAAGTCTACGACCCATGTTAAAAAAATAAAAATGCTATATATACAATCTTTTAATACTGGACCATTCGTTCGACCATTTCATCTTATACACACTCGCCTATATGGTGAGAATGTTTCCAAGCTGACAGTCTTTTTGACACCTTTCTCGGCAATTTGTGATATGTAACCATACATCTGACTCTGGATGAAAGTTTCTTCTTCTTCAGCGAGCTTCTCGATAAAAGCTTTGTTGTTGAAGGGACCCAAAAGACCACCAAATTCAGAAGGAAGGATATCGGTAGGTATGTGAGAATGCAGAGTGTTCATGTTGCTTCCATGAGTATAAATCTAGAAGAATATTTAATCAATAAATAGAACTGAAATGTTAACATAAAAATCATTAAAAAGGAGGATTAAACAGTGAAATTCAGTAGATCAGCCCCCCACTGCATATTCTTTAAATAAAGTTTTTATCTTCTACTAAGCAAAAAAATTGTAAATCTTATGTTAGACAGAGAAAACCTAGCATAACACAGGCATACAATAGTTACAAAATATTAATCTTTGGCATAAATTTTGCAATTTTATGAATTTATCATATGAATCTTGGCAAGATTTATGGCAAATATTCCCTGGTAGACAATTAACAGCAAGTGAAAATCGAATTTGTTTTTTAGATACGCTTTTCGCAGTTCACTGAAATCAAAATCTGACATTTTGATTTCAGTGAACTTTTGATGACAACTAAAATTTCAATAAAATAAATCGAATTTTTTTAGATGCAAGACAATAAAAAACATGGACATTTATCAAAATTTTAATAAAGAATATTTTTATAGCTATAATAGAAAACAAATAAAAAAGATTAAAATGAAATCTGCAATGTATATTTCAATGTATCATGTAAGAACATTATTTCTTGAACGGCCAATCACCACGTGCTCATTGCAAGTTAAATTATATTTTCATTCATTTTAATTGTTTCATTGAATGAGTCCATTTAGAATTATAAATGATCAAAAAAATTTTGTCGTGCATTTATCATTAAAAAATATCATGTTCCATATTTATTTCATTTCATATAATCACTTGCTCAAATGTAACACCCCTGTGACATTTTTCTAGGTTTAATTGCTCTAGTAATTTTTTTTTTTTAAATCAGAGCTTTTGAAAATGGGATGTGATTACATTATTAAAAGATGATTTATTACTTTTTTTAAAGATACTTGTGCAGATAAAATTTTTACTTTCTGCTGACAGATTTTTTTTTTTATTTTTCCATTACAGAATTTTGTTGATGACACAAACCTCATACCCAAAACTACCTATGTTCCAACATGATAAAAATTGGAAGAAAAGAGTAAAAAGAATTAAAAAGAGTAGAATAAACAAAAAAACTGTTAAAAAGAGCAGAATAAAACAAAGATTATATAAACTGTAACAAAAAATAGATAGTAAGAATTGATCAGGAAACTCTACAATTAAGCAGTTCCAAATTATTTTTTTCAGGAAGGATGGACAATTGATAGTTTCTTTAGCTTTAATATTTTAAAACCAACAATTCTGTTGAAGGGACACATATAACGGCAAAAAGGAAACTAGATATTATATAAAAAAAAGGAAAAACAAGCTATTAGAAGTTAGTGAGATATAAAATATCACAAAACTTATAAAAAGCATTTAACGGAAAAATTAAATATTAACATGATACCACAATCCTAATCCAGGCAATTGCATGTAACAATGATTTCTTCTATTAAAATAAGACTGTTTTATGATTCCTTCCTTATATTTCCTCCCTTATTTGAATCTCTGCCTGAGGATGACCTTTGAGAAATTTTTCAGAACAGATTCTTATTTTATTTTTATTCCTTTTATAAATTTAGTATTTTTACTAATTTGGTCATATATATATATATATATATATATATATATATATATATATATA
>JAOUZG010034892.1:1858294-1874802 GCA_026289955.1 Argiope argentata
GGTTTCCTTTTCACTCTTTCAATATATAACACTTGGGTCAATAAATATATAATACTTGGGGAAATGCACATGCAAACACCAAATTTTGGTGGACATGAGAGTAAGGATAAGTAAATTCAATGTCATTCCTTATTGCTTATTATCTGAAACTTAGCAAAACACACACACACACACTAGCTTTTACCTGTGACTTCATACACAAGGAAATTTCGATGTGTGTATGTGAGAACTGACACAGTTTAATCAAAATGTAAAATGCTATCAAAACTGTATGTATGCATACATTTTCCACGTCAATTGAAGCAATGCAAAGACGTGAATTTTAAGTATCAGTTGGGGTAACGCAATGCAGATTAGAAAATTTTAATTTCAATTCATCTATTTTATTTTTATTCAAAAGCACTTCTGAAGGAATCAAAAGATCTATTAATTAACAATGTTTAATTTAAATTTATCATACACTACGAAAATAAACAGAATCGTTTGAAATAACCGGTCGGAAACATGTTACACCTAACCTCATAAGCGTGGGGAAAAAACTACTTAAAGGCTATGTACTTGAAACTATAAAGGTACTTTTAAAAATTTAATCGAAAATGATGAAAATAGGCAAAAGGAATATGTACATCAAGAAAAAAAATCAAGAAAAATGAACAGGAAGTATCAAATTATATTAACACAAGAACAGCATAAGAAAAAATATTAATAAATCTTCCTTTAGAATAGTAAGATAATATTAAAATGAAAAACGGAAACAGAAAAATAAAAACAAATGATTAGATTTTTTTAAATTTTTTGTTCTGATGAAAAAGGCTTTCTTTTGGGAAATTCTACAATAAATCACAAAGAATTCCATTAGATAAGATAATATTAAAAAAATGCTGGAAATAGAAAAATAAAAACAAACAATTCAAAAAGCTCAGGCAAATGTTTTTAGATTTTTTTTTTATTTTTTGGTGGAAAATTTAGTTTGTAATTAATAAGAAATTAACTACTCAATTAACCGGAATAAAAATTAGCCCATGTTCTTCTGTAGACTATAATCTATATCTGTGAGAAATTTCATCCAATTTCTTTCAGCCGTTCTGGAGTGATTGACGGACATCATCCATCCATCCAAACTTTCACATTTATAATAGTAGTATAGATAGGTATGTATATTACAATTTTGGAAGTTTTAGAAGAGATTTTTTGAATGAACAGTTTATTTTACCACAGGAGACAATTTTTACACAAGAAAAAAGGTGCATATTTGTACTAGAATACATGATAAAAGTGACAGAATTTTTTCCTTTAGTGGTTTTATAATGAGATTTCAATAGGGATTTATTTGACTCATATATGTAGACATAGGAAAGATAATATTAGGTATCTTTAAAACACCTGCACATGGATACATTCAGTTTTGTAAAAATAGAAATTTAAATAGCTTGAAAATCAGGATAAAAGAAAGAATTATAAGACAAAATGAGTCTGTGCACTTGCTTATTTAGTAACTAGATTTTTTTAAAAAAATTACATTAAAGAATGTATTTTAGGGGGGGAAAAAGACATACGAATTTTTTACTAAAGTTCAGAAATACTGAATGTGCATGCTTATATTTGAACAAAATATACTATTGTTACTAAAGCAGAGTTAATACACCTAATTTACAGCTGATCCTTGTAACTGTCAACTACCTAACACTAAGGCTTTAGTATTGAATAACAGATCGAAAATCTGATATTTATGAATACGAATCAGAATAATTAAACTATAATTCCGACAATTTAACACTGATTTAGGGAAGTTCAAGAAATGTATATGTCAGAGTTTTTAAGGTAAAAGGAGTAAAAATTTAAAGGGCAGAAAAGTTTCCAAAATATTATAATATTAATATAAATTTTAAGTAATTTGAATTTATAATAAAAATTACAATTACAAATAAAATATTATTCTTATTATTAATCCCCCACACATATTTGAGTTTTATTCCAGTGGGAATCTGAGAATCCACTCAGAGGCAATCTCACCATGTTTAGCAATGTGTTCTCCACTAAACATTTATTTACCCTTTTAACAATATCATCATTATAACATCACATTACCTTTAACCCATTACCCTTTAATCATCATTTTACCCTTTTTAACAATATCAGTTATGGGAATATCTTGAATGCAGAAATCACATCTTTTCAATTAAATTCCTTGCATATTTATAATTGTGTGCTCACACAGGAAACTGCGGTGAATAGTTTAACTACTCATGTAAGACTTTAACGTAAAAATCAGACAATATACAATTCTTGAAATTTTTTGTCAGTTGTATTTAATCCAATGGGAAGGCATTTAAAAAGGGGAGGGCGAGAAGCATCCAGCAAAGTAGTTGATTCTTTTTTATCAAGTGGTAAAATAATAATGTAAGATTTATTCCATACATTTCAAATACAAGACATACCACCTTTACTGAGGAGGTCATATTGCCATTGTTGATGATCATTAGGATTGAGCAATAGTTCCCTCAAGATAATAATGTTTATTCATTTTACAGGAGACTTGAAACATGGTTGTTAGGGAATTCCTTTTTTGAAGAAGTTGTCTTAAAAGCCATCAATTACAAGATAAAAAAAATTTGAAAATTATAGTGAAAATTATAGCAGGTTTTTAACAAATAAATATGAAATTCCTTTTCTTAACAAAGGTAACATTTTTGCAGTTTATGAAATTACAAATGTCCGAACTATATACACCAAAACCACTTACTCTCTTCTTCAACTTCTCACTTATGAGTGGTTTCACTATAGTTAAAACAAGGTCAAACAAAGCAGGCTCATTGACAATGTGCACAGCCTTGAATCGAGCAGGGAAGGAATCCTGTAAAACAGTAGAAAGAATTTAACTAATCAATTGTAACAATGCAGAAGGAATTTGAATAATCAGATATAACAATGTCGAAGGAATTTGAATAATCAGATATAACAAAGTCGAAGGAATTTGAATAATCAGTATATATACTGTTTGTTATGCTGGGCAGGATTAAAAATATCCCTGCCTTTTTAGTTTGCATCATTATTAGATGAAAAATTCCAACTTTCCTTTTAGGTTTCAGAAACTGGGACATTTATTGTTTTTTTTTTTTTTTTGTTTAAGTTGACTAATAGTACCAATTTGCTTTATTTGTTTATTTTGTAAGTGTTAACACATTTTTTTTTTCTGTCAATTGATCACAATTTGTTACAAATTGACTTTAGTGAGTGCTTTGTTAGAGTGTTAAAATTAAATGTTAGTCAATAATATGAATAAAGAAGATCTGGGAACAAGGATCTGGAACTTTAAGAGTAAATATATACTTAAAAATCTAAAATTTATTACAAATAATTTTTTTCTCCAATTTCTTCTTTGCTGATATACAATGGAATTTTGACTAAAGCTTTTGTTAGTTAATAAGTGACAACATTTTTTTAATAACAATATCTTGGATATTAATAACAGGATAACAAAACAAACAAATTAACACATTTACTAGTTATTATAAGAACAAGTGAAAAGTTCTTGTTTCAATTCTTTTATATATTGGTATGATATAGAAGAATTACTGATCATATTTTTTTTCTTTGCTGAATTCCATAAATTGTTAAAACTTCCATAGTTAACAATACAATAGGTTAAGAATACTCAAAGTTTTAAATATTGCAATCCCCTTTTTTTAAAACCAAAACAACAGTTGATGAATTGATTAACAGTTGTTATAGTGATATGAAACAAAATATTTTTTTTAAATCATTTATAAACTAATTGAAATTAAAGTACCAAATTTTTAAGTTTCCATAAAAGAACATTAAAAAAAGCAAAGAAAATCTATATACCTTATAGATTTCTGTAATAGAAAAATTCATATAATTTAAATTTACATAGATATAAGAACAAATTTCTATAAATACTTTTATTTCTTAAATGATCTGATTATAGGCAACCAACTGCAAAGATCAGGTAATCATTTTGCTTAATCCACTTAACATATTACTTGGTGAATGTTCTTATATGCAATTTTAAAACTGGAAATTCTGTGCAATTAAAACAAAACATTTTTTTTGTTAAATTTCTATCATTAAAGTGTAGTTATATTTAACAGCAACCCACTTTATTCCATTGCATTGATTTTTTATAAGGAAATGATTTTTTTTTTGTAAATCCAATAGTTTAAAAAACCCTTCATATAAATAATTATTAAATAAAATAAATGTTTACTCAAATAATAATGAACTGTTTTGATGTATGGAAATTGAATGGAATATTCATAGAGAAAAGGAGTTTCTGCTTAGGTGAGAAAAGTCTCAAGTATGTCATGGAAAGATAATCTTAAGTTAAGAGCAACAGATGACTAAACAAATGTATTAGTACTTTACTTAGAAACTATATTTTACACAATTTAAAAATGTGTTTTATTTCTTCATCTGTTAACAAAATACAAATCATTTACTGCACATTTCTTTTGTCCTGTTATTAATATCTGCTTTGACGAATATTTTAACCCATACCATATCACATTTTTATGAATTCTGGAAAGATCTACATATTCAAGAGTATAACACTCACCAAATATTGATTAAAAGTTTAAGAATCCAAGCAGTAGGCAATTGTTCATTTTTAATTTCCAGTTAGCCAGCTGCCACAAATGTTGTTTAATTTAAGTTCAATCTAATTGCTTCTGTTTAACTTGATGTTTAAGTACCAGCAAAGCCTTAACTCTTCCTCAACAAAATATTTAAAGTATCAAATTGTGATAGACCCTATAGACATAATATTTTAATAGCTTTATACTTGCTCTGATCATAATATAAATGAACATTCTTAATAGAGTCAAGTGTCATGGTTCGAAGTAATCGATCAAAACTATCAATTCTCATCAGCAATATTAAATGTTTTCTTTCTTATCCTGCATATAAACTTTTCACAATAGAACTTTAGTTTTTTTTTCTTCTTATTTTTTAACGATGAAAAAAATTTTTGATGACACAATAGCCACAAATTTAATTTTATTGAAACAAGAAAATATCATGGAAATTAAGCTAAAAATTATTTAAAAATTTCAGAAATAAATGTTGTAATAACTTTAGTTGTATTCATAAAAGGTTAATTTGAATTTAAAATGGAGTATTATTCAATACAATAACATTTTAGAAAGTTACTGTGTAAAAACTTCCATCAAAACTGGGCTAAATGTTGAGTTAAAAAATAATTTCTGAAAGCATATATTATCTACCATGACATTTGTCCCACTTTATTATACAATATATCTTTAAAAGCATGAAATTGTAAAAATATTTTTTTTTGAAATTTTATTTAAAATTGCAAGTATGAAATGAGAATATGTACTACTTTTCAGAATAACAAATTATCAATTTCCACAAATTTTTATTTAAAACTATCCACTGTGATTTGAGAAAGAATTAATAAATGCATGTATAAATTTAGCATAAATAAATAAAATAAAAAGATGATACAGAGCTTAAAAGATCTAATTCAATACCATCTAATTTAATTTAAAAGAAAAATTTTAGCTAATTAAAAAAAATTAAACTGGAAATGACATACCAAAGAAAATTATGAAATTAAATCACAACGAATTTTTTAAATAAATAGGGAAATGCAGTAAAAAAACTATTTAAACAAAAAGAAAATTCTCTAAAAATATTAAAAAACATTTCTAAAATATAGTAAATTTTTTTAAAAGTTACCATAAATTCCTTTCGTTATCTCAAAAATAAAGATTAAGGGCAATACTCGGCCAATAAAACTTGACTACTAGACAATCTATGCAAGTTTACAATAGCATGGATTTAGTTTAATCATGGAAGTAAAATGTCATTGTTTCATAAACATAGGTTATTAAATGGTTAAAGCAAGATTATATTAATATTATAAGAAGTCTAGCTTCTCAGTAGCATTAATAAATTAAATAATTATTTGCCTTTTTATATACAAGTACCAATAACATTCCAAATTTTGGAATGAAAGAGTATAAAATATCCGAATAACTTTTACTTAAGGCAAGAGAATATGAATTTAATGTATTCTTCTTTAAAAAAAATTTATTTTTAATCACTAACAATTCTAAAATGAAATTAACAAGGATATTATTACTAATCTATTAATACAATATCAGCCTAACATTTGATTTCCAACTAAATTTGAAACATCTAACAGTTATTATGCAAACAGAAAAATACTGGATCACACATACATTTTAACAATACATAGGTTTAGTAATAATAAAAGTTTAACATACTTGCACTAATGACACAACCTTAAGGGCATGACTAGGTGAAAAGTGCCGTACATGATGAAATCCCAGCGATTTCATGTCCAGTATAGCTACAACTCCATTTATCTGTGTCAAAGGGTCATCAATTTGCTTTTCTAAACAGATCACATTGGCACGAAACAAGTCATCAGCTGAGCAAAGGGAAGGATCCCACAAACCTGCAAAAAGATCATTGCTATAAGAAAAAATCTTTCAATTTTGAATGTAAAAATAAAATATTAGAAGTTAAATATTTAAAAAAATTGCAATAAATTTAATAAAACTAAAACACATTAAAACTTTATTCAGATTTTTAAAAATAATAATTTGTTAGGTGAAGAAACCAACATTTTTTAGTAAAGTGGATACCCCTTAATGTGATCGTGGTTGTTATTTGCTTTATATTATCAAAGGCTCCAAAACTGAGCTAACCTCTTTCTATGCATATAAAAATATTCACTTCAGTGTGATTCCTACATCATTTAACTTAAATGAGATTCAAAACAGAGAATTGATTGATCTTTCTTTTTCAACCAGCATTAAAAATTGGCATTTACAGAAGTTTTTATCACTGTTTGTGAGCTTTCAGCAAATCATTTTTCCAATAGGATGAGAGTGACATCCTTTTACATGGGCAAAAGCAGTATGGATTGATGTAACCATTAAATTATAAAAATAAAAAGATTTAAAAGAGAGAGAGAGAGAAAGAGAGAGGAAGAAAATTAACGTGAGTTTTAAGTACAAGATGAAAACAATTAATAGGTGTGACTATATACTTAAAACAAATCAATACAATGCTGCATGGTAGTTAAAAATTTAACAGCCATTTTTTAAAATAAAATTAAAAAAAAAAAAAAAACCATGCACTTTTTAAGATTAAGATTAAGCAATAAACACTGATAATTTGGACTGGATGAAATGGTTGAAATACATCTCCAGATAAACCAAACCATAGAGAATATATAAATGAGTTATTAAGGAATAATTGTCAATAAGTAACAATTCTGAAATTTTTCAAATTTATTATTGAAATAAAGTATAAAAGCCCTAAAGTAAGTAGTTTTTCCATTATTCTTCTTTTCCTTTGATCTTATAAAAGTGTAACAGATTCTATTCAGTTGGTTTAACATTATCGATCATTTTATTAGCAAAATTCTTAAGCCTCATTGTGATCACATTAAATGGCAGCTATTCTGTTTCTAACTCTTTACATCATGTTATATCTTTTTACAGGATGATTCAAAAGACCTCAAACAAACTTAAATCAGGCAAGCAAAAAAAGATAATTTTGCGAAGAAACACCCAGTTGAAAATGCACTTCAGGATACTACAGGCAAAGAAACAAATAGAGAGGAATAAATAAGAGAATAAAGTTTACGTTTATCATCAAAGAAATCGGCAACAATCACATTAACTTTATATAATTTCTATGCTTCGTTTCAGAGAGATATACCAATCAACATGGCATTCCTTCAAGGAAACAATAACCAATATAAAATAATGAAACTCAAAGCTTCAAAAATTGATATTTAAAAATGTTTATGTATCAAAAACACTGAACTAAATATCATAATAAGACAAGTTAAATAATTTTTTTCAACTTAGTAAATTTTTCAGCAATCTAATTATTATCTCAAACAACGTAATATGTAATTCTTACTTTTATTTAAAGCAACTTCCCAACTAGAAATGCATGTATATTCTTAAAAATTTTGAAATTAACTATTGGGTTATGATAAGAGTGAATACCTATATATAAATCCATGCTTTTAAACATTAGGGTTGTTACAGTTGTTCTAATATTAAATAAAAAAATATTAAAAATTTGCTAATTCTCCCCCTCCTTCCCCCCCAAAAAAAACAATTTTAAATTACTAAGCTTTTTTTCTGACTTGTGTATCAACAAAGATTTAAAATAAAATTATATAAGTCTTTATTAGTGTATCACCAATTTTCTATTTTTTGAATAGATAACGTGTTTCTGTGATGAAGCTATTTTTGAATATTGGCACTTTTCTGTTAGCCTGACAGCAGTAAAAAATCGCAAGATATTGTAGAATTCCGCAAAATTTTTTTGGTGATTTTTTGCTGTTGCCTGACTAATGAACTGAAATGATTAATAATGTTATTTAATTTTCCCATTTGTTAATATTCATTAAAGAATTTTTTTAAAGTAGTTTGATATACAGAATTTTGAATATCACTAATGAATGTTTGAACGAAGATAAATTATGTACATAATAAATTTCATTTAGCTTCTTACAAAACTTCATTTTTTACAATAGATTTTAAGACATTTAGGTTAGTAATTAGAATGGTCAAGAATGAGTAAGCAGCTATATTCTAGTAAAAATATCTTTACTTGCTAAAAACCATGAAATTTAGAAACTGAGCAAAATTTCATTCACATCTTTTTTACAAAAATAAATAAATAAATAAAATAAAAAACTTTCAAATTGTAAAAATTATTTATATAAGAAACTTTATACAATGGAATAATTTTGAAAGGCATTACTTGATTGACAAATATAACAAACTGAATGTTGTGACATGCTTGACAAACTTATGTTGTGACAATTTCATGTGCATTGCATAAGTTTTAGTTAATTGCAAAATAAATAAATTGATAAGAGACAAATTATTATTAGTAAATGTGAGAAATTGAGATGGCATTTGCCTACCTCCTCTGAAAACAAAAATTGCTCTGCCTTCTGGATCTCTGAATGGCAGAAAACCTTGAAGGTTCAATTGGTGGACATGCTTCAGAGCAGAAGGTGTGAAGTCCTTGAAAATGTTGGCATGTTTGACTCGCATCATGTAGTAATTCTGCAGCAAAGTAAATGAACGACTATAGTCAAACTTTCGTGCACGCAAGAATCTTAACAAGAAGGCATCATCTGATCTTGAGACTAAATCAGGATCATCTGGAAAAGACAATATTCATCACTTCAGGAGAGATTTAAGTTAAAAATATAAAATAGATTTATTTGTTAAGACTTTCTTTTTTTTGTATCATATATTTTTTCATAAATATGATACTTTACTTCTTATGAATTAAAATTGAACATATAAAATAAATACATGAATGGATTGTGAAGTAAATAATATATTTATATGAATGATTTAATAAGTTTCAAATCAAAGGAAATTGTAATGAACCTTATGAATATAATTGGAAATAGATAAAGATTAAAAATAGACATCAAATAAAATTTTTTTAAAAAAAGGAGCCAACTTTTTGTTTTAATTATGCAAATACTATCTTGAAATAGACGTTATATTTTTAAAGTATGATCAGATGATCAGAATTAAACTAAACCATTATTCAACCTTCGAAACTTTCACAACACTAAAGTGAAAGAGGATCAAGCCAACAAATCTAATTAAAAACAGATTTGGGATTAATTTGTAACATGGCAAATAATTAATTTGTGTTGCTGAGTCAAATATTAGATATTTTACATTAAAACATCCATTGTATGTTGAAAATATTCCTTTAACACATGAAATTCACCATAATTGTATGTACAGAAAATTTTATACATAACCACATTTCAAAATTGTTACTATTTGATAACAAAGGTATCTTTGAATAATATATGATACATTTTATACACAAGAATAAATTGTGTTTATGCACATACCAATTATCATATCTCTGAGAGCTTGTATATCTCTATCTCTCCATGAAGGTTTTTCCATCAATTCCCTTTCTGCTTTTTCTAACAATTCTTCACTAAGGGAAGAGTTATCAAAGGTGTCATTGATGTCTGTGCCACCTCCAACGGACCGGTTATAAAGAGCCATGATGATTCAGATCTAAGAAATAAATAAACAATTCTTTATTAACACCATCCAAAATTAAGTAAACATCCAATAAAAAGTACAAAATATCATCTTGATAAATTTGATTACTGTAATTATATAATGCATACAGAATAATTAATTTTTAACACCAATAATTCTCATTTCATACTTTTAAATACTCTTAGTTTTCAATTATTCATACAGTTGAGTATCTGCAGCTACAGGTAAGTGGATTATTTAGATAAACAGGAAGAAATGGGGAAAAATAATTTTTAAAATTGCAAAATAAATAATTAATAAACAGAAGATTTTGATACCTATAAGTTTAAGGACTTTTTTGATGGATTTTAAGTAATTTATTTAAATATTAAGATACTTTTTTATGGGACTGAAGTTTTTATTAAATGAGATTTTGATCCTTACAAGCTACAGTTAAATGATAATTTATTGCATATTTAAAATGAGTTTATAAAATTTTTGGAGCTATATATCTCTCTTTTTAAATATCTAAGTTAAAGCTAGTTTAACAATTCTGGTTTGAACTTTGACCTGTTTATAACCTAAAAAACAACAAATGCATGAAAAAAGACAACAACTAAAATAAAGGTTTACCCACAAACTGTGGTTATAACACCTTAGGAAACTATGGCTAACAGAAAAACACTAAGATGTTATTTATTTTGTTTGCCCTCTTTTATGTGACACCATTACATTTTTGTGGTTCATTGATTTTTATATACCCAATTCTGTCTATATTGCATGACACTCATGTAAAAAAAACAACAACTTATTATTGAATATTTCAATATTTATCGGAGTAAATGTAATAGAGAATGAAATTTTAAATAATATTATGCTTTTTTTTTGTGTGTGTAACTGATTGAAGGAAAAAAAATCAAATTATTAAAAAATATATTTTATGCAATAAGAATTCTCATTATTTCATAAGATTCTAAAGCAATAAAGATTTTTTTTAAATATAATTTCTTAAATATGTAATTTTTAACTCAATACAAATGAGTGTTTCATGATTAATCTATTATAAATCCAAAAATCAGTTAATACAACATTACCAGAAAAGCTATTACTTTAAAGAATATAATAAGAATTATTAAACTTTACAATAAAAAATTAATCTCTAAGTTTTTATTCTCCTATAATGAATATGATTTATTTTTGCAAAAATAACGAAATATTTATCCTTTAGTTTCACATTTTATTTCAGTATTTGCTTTCAGAATTTCTTACTATATTTCATTAATATTTAAATTATTTAGAAGAATAAAAATATTTTCAATAGAAAAAACATTCTTAAGTATTGAAATAAAAATCAATTCAATACACAATCAAGCAATGTAACAGTTTCTATTTAACTTTGTCATAGCCAGTCTTTTATCATGTAAACCAAACTGAAATGTAACATACTTTTTTTTATTATAAGAGATTAACGTATTTTTAAATGTTTTTTTTAAACTACAGTTATTTTATGATCGATTAACAGAAATTATAATGACAACAAGCTTATGAAATGTAAACCATTAAACTGATGAAATAAAAGAGCAGTTCTATTTTAAATTATATAATTCAGAATTTTTTTATTTGGTTGAAAACATTCAAATCCATATTCTATCCTTATCCTATAATATGTTGATTTTTCACGATGTAAAATTTTTTTTATAAAAAGTATGGTTTCTGTTATAACTTATATCTTTTTTTTAGTACAATATCTATAGTTAGGTGAAATAAAATCCATTATATAAAGTGTTCTTTTCCACAACAGATCAGCTGAAGCTATGAAGTTGCCAAATACAACTAAACAGATGATATCAAAAGTTTTCATGAAAGAGCTGATGATAAATATTACAATTCAGACTATACACTCATGTTCTAGCATGCTAGATTATTGTATTACAGGGTATCTTGTAAATCATTATCTATTTCCTCCTTATTAATAGTCATCAAGAAATTATTATGAATTTCGATACAAAATATCAGATTCGACAATTAGAGAATTCTTTAACTTTTGCATTCTAACTCCAAATGTGATTCTTTGGAACAATTTAAATTTAAAAAAAAATTATGAGATCTTTTCTGTTACATATAAATACTTGTTGTATAAATTAAAGTTGTATTATATAAAAATTTCTATACTTATAATACAGAGATTAAACTTCACTGATGTTTTGTCAGGCTCCTTATTAAATTAAAAACCTTTAATAATATCAAGATAGATTACACAACCTTCTCATGATGTAAATTTTTGAACATATTTATTATATTGATTCTGCTTTTCATACGACTTACAAAATTTACAATTAAATTAAAAGCTTTCTAAAGTCAATATAAATAATTTTATAACACAGCATTCACTGTAAAGGAAATAAAACTTCCATAACTTCTTGACAGGTTTGACACTATAATTTGATCATCATGAAATATAATAAGATTATAATATCGATCTAAAAGAATAAATAGTTCTTTTTTAATGAATCATTATCACCATATGCTTTCGAGTAAAGCTATTGGCAATTCTAATTAACATCGACATCACTATGGATAAGATTTTATAGAACGGATAAGAAGCATCTTCATGAAAATATTTGAGCTAATCGATTTCATTTACAAGCGGACTATTCAATATGCATTTTAACGACACAACTGAGAATGAATATTGATAAACAATCGTTTTTAAATTTTAAA
The DNA here is from genome assembly GCA_026289955.1 of Argiope argentata. NCBI lineage: Eukaryota > Metazoa > Arthropoda > Arachnida > Araneae > Araneidae > Argiope > Argiope argentata. The sequence continues at coordinate 1,871,086 of JAOUZG010034892.1, forward strand.
TGAACGACTTTTCTATAACAATACAAATACTGTTTTAAATGACAGAATTTAAAATTTTTGAACAAGATGAAATAATATGAAAATCAAACTTACTTAAACCTCAACAAATAAATCTAATAACAACATAAAGAGATATTTATGGCATCAGTTTCTCAAATGTCATTCATCATTAAGCTTAACAGCTTGCAACGAACTTATGTACATAACTATCTTCGAAGAATTACTGCCTTTCTTATCAATTAGTATACAAGAATTTTCGATTTCGATTTTCTCTAAGAATGGTCATTGCCATATTTAAATTTTCAAAAGCAACAAAAACTAAGGGAGACAGTTACAGTTAAAAAAATTTGAAACAAAACAAAACACCCATTTACGTCTCTATCACATATGATGAACAATTTGATATCTACGATATGGATTTTAAAATATTTCTTAAAGACAATTTTAAATTCTTTATTCAGAAACTTTGAATTAAAATATGATTTCACCAGAAAAAGATGCTTTATTATCTGCAATCAAATCAACTCCGCAAAAAAATTCCGCAGAACTTTACCGATGCAGAAAGTGAAAATGATGTTCACTGCATAAATTTAAAAAAAATCGTGGGAGAATAATTAATTTTCTAAATGTTTTAGAAATTCTTTTTTGAAAACCAAAGAATAATTTTTACAAGCAAAATAAATTATTAGAGCTTAAAAATGTTTAATTCTTATTAATGGAGTAAAATCTTTTTTACTTTCCTCTGTATGAAGTACAAAGAGAAAATATTCAAATCGTCAAAAAATTTGACAAAGAGAGTTTGAAGATTTCCAAATTTCAGACTTCCTCATTTCCAAAAAATATTTTTTATGTATTGTGTATTGCTTTCAGTATATCAGACGGCGAACACACTCAAATAATTCACAATGTTTTTGAGTTTTACGGAGGAAGTTTTGAAATATCTTCCTGAAACAAAATTTATAGATTTTAATCGAATTTTAAAAGAAATAAATTTGCAGGCAATGTATCTCTCTGATTGATAGTAAGTGACCGCAGCTGAAAGTGAAAATTACAAAATGTAAAAATTTTGAATTAAATCGATCAGTTTGTTAACCGTCTGTCATTCTATGCATTCGCATTAAAGCAAAAGGGATAGTATAAAAATTCAATGACTTAGACTAATAAATTTTGGTATATGCTCTTGTTAAAAAAAATTGTAATTCTCTGCCAAATTATAATTTCATTTGGAATGTTCTAAAATGGATATTTAGCTCTATTCATGACATTACAAGAACTCACATGCGAAGCTCGAAAACGGAAAGTTTTTACAAATGTGTTGTTCAAAATTTCAAACCCTTCTCAGATAAATCTTCAGCTAGGTCATATCTATTGGTTTACATCTTCAAAACTATAACTTTTTTAAATATTGTATAACCACTGCTTTAAATTTGATGGCTATGCTTTGAACACATACAGGAAATGAGTTGATTAATAAGGCAATGGATTTTATGATTATACCACTAATACAAATAGCATTAATTTTAACAAATATTGCATGCGAAATTACATTTATATTATTACATCTTTATATTACTAAACACTTTTAAACAAATCAATTTTTTTTATTAAAAATTTCGATATGTTTTAAGCAGACATACTTTGAAAATTGTCTAATGCTCTAGCGAAATTTATTAAAAACAATAATTAACTACAATATATATATAATTTTTACTAATCTATAGATCAGCCCAATCACAGTTTCAAAGAGTTTTTGTTATTATTACTGGCACTTGCAATGGATAAGATTCGCCGAGACATCAGTGAGTTTTAAGCTGAAAGGAGCGTCTCAGGTTTTTGAAGAAGTGCCTAATATTACCAAGAGTACGACTTAGCAACTCACTCACCGCAGACGCTTGCACAGCCTCTTTTTAAAGGGGGGGGGGGACATTCATACACCTTGCAGATAGAACAAACAAGCCTGAACCCGAGACGCCAATTCCCGAGGGGCCCAGCCATCCCTGTGCCAGGACGACAACAGAGAGATTTGTGTGCGAAGTGTAGATAAAGTATAGTAATAGCCACAGAAAATTGAAATCGATATTCTGACAAATAGCCTCATTTTAGACCACCATGAGTTCGAAAAACACATTTTTAGAAAATGCTCATCTGTCTGTGTCTACGACAAAGATAAATAAAAAAACGCTTTAAGATGGATAATTGGATAGATAATAGTGATGGATAACTCGATAATTTCAAAACGAAGAATGATAGAGAGATAGAATTAGGCACACAGATTCAGTTTACATTATTAGATTACAAATTAAAATAGAGGAAATTTTGAGCCAAATCCAACAAACAGTCGATTGTCTGTTGCTCTACATTTCGGAAGCATATAGACGTGATTACTCAAAAATATATCAAATTTGAGGTTTTTTTTAACTACAATAGTAGTTATTTGTAAAGTTTCGGTTTCAATCCGATGGGGAAAATGGGTCCAAAACACAAATCAATGTTTGGATATTATTTATTCGGCTCAACAATATATTTTATTATATTCCTCGAAATTTAGAGTACCTTAAAACGCAAAATTCAAATGCATCTGTTTACTTTGAGGGATGAAAAATAATTGAAGACAGAGATTAGCGTAAAAATCATAAATTTGCATTCTAAAAATAGAACTATGAATGAGAAATATATTTAATATATTAACTATATATCGATAGCAATTTTTCAAATATATCCATTCCGAGTTCCTAATGCATCAATGCGATTTTTTAATCACGAGGATAAAACTGCATTCTTAATAAAAATTCAATGGAACTTTAAAATAAAATTTCTATCAAATAAGCTACATCAAAGAAATACTATTGAAACTAAATACAATTTAAATCTCAGTCCACACAGAGCCTTATGGACACACTATTTATGAAAATTATCTGTTCCTCTTTATCGAACGAGATCTCATTCCTCCCTTACACTGTGACCCTCACAATGCCCCGTGCCTAAAGGACTGTTCGAGACCTCAGATCCTGTGACATCCCTAAATGGTCTTAAAATATCTATTGTATTCCCTCCCCTTCAATTCATTAAGATGTCGAAACTTGTAAGGGGAAAGAGATACGTTAAAATGCATCGGCAATGCTACTTGAACAGTATACTTTCTACGTCGTAATCCGTGCAAAACAAAATTGCGATGTTCTTTACCCTACGCTAAAATGAGTGCAACGCGCTTATGGTGACGTCTTGGGGCTGCGTCGAAATACCCCAAGTCTTGGGATCCTTTGCAAGGATTAACCCTTAGAGGGTTAATCCTTGCAAAGGATCACAAGACAGAATGAGTAAAAATGCTAAATTCAGGCCAAGTGTTAACATTTATTAACTATCATATGCTAATACCATGGAAGGCGTTTTCTGTCTTACCCAAGGTCCATAATTTGTGCGAATGGACGGGGGATAACACCATTGTTTGATTAATTGATTAAATTGTGGGGAGATTTCTATCATTGGTTAATCCTCTAATGAAAATCCTCTTTTTTAACACTCAGCCATGAGCTCTCGATTGCTTATTTTCATAAAAACACTTTATTCAGCAATCTATGCCAGATAATAGTATGATAAACAATACTTTAAATAAGAACTTCTAATGTTTTTTTTTTATATAGCAAGTTTTAAATATATATATATATATATATATATATATATATATATATATATATATATATATATATATATATATAT
>JAOUZG010034892.1:1874812-1885249 GCA_026289955.1 Argiope argentata
TATATATATATATATATATATATATATATATATATATATATATATATTGTATGCTTATTTAAATTTTAGCAAAAACAACATTGGGAACACGAATGGAAAACAGTAAATTTCTTTGAAATTTTACAGATGTTTAGCACTTATAAGAATCAATATACGACATTTTAGTCAGTTTTCTTACATTTAATTAATTTATCAGTTTTATTATCCTAAAATGCAAAATTGCACATGAAATTAGGAAAAAGGATATTTTAATATTATTTCTATAAAGCATTTTATTTAAAATCCTAGCATATGCATTACTAATAAATTCTGCTCAATAACAACAAAACTTTTTTTAAAAAAAAGAGTCAAAGTTAATGCACAATATCAATTTAGAGTTTTCTAAAGCAATGTTGCATTCACAAGACAGCCCGCTAAATCAACCGCCGACAAAATTCTCCTCTCGACTTTCTAGCATATTTGCACAATATGGTATGTATAATATTTAGCTTCGTAATATAGCAAAGAAAACTGGAATATGCATTATTTGTATTTTCAGGGCAATAGAAAGTCCAGAATGAAGTTAAACGCTTCCTTATTAGCAAAAAATTTTGCAAGGCATTCCCATGATATTGTTTAACATTCTGAAAATTGAATAACAGCGTGAAATTATTATAACAATATTATGAACCAATAAGAATCACACAATATCCTCTTCCCTTCCCTTTTTTTATCCCAAATTTGTATGTCCTTATTAAACTTTCAAATGGCTTTTACTTCTCTCATTCTTATGCTAATGAATTTGAGAATTTCCCTTTTTACCAAACAGCCCATATTTTGAAGCAAAACTGAAATTCTTCCTATGAACTTGAAGAAGCCTTGTATGGAATTGGCAAACAATAATCATGAAACTTATATTAACCTTTGGCGTAAGTAAAGCCTTCTTTCTGAATCTATTGTGAGGTCCTTGGCGATTTATTTACGATTAATCCCTTGTGTGGGGTTGTCGAATTTGTACTTTAGACACGTTTTCCCCGACCTATTTGAGCAAAGATTTAGAACTGAACTGCCTACAGCTGATAAATATCTACAATACGTTCAATGCTAAATATTTAAACTAAATTTCATTTATCTAGCTTTTTAAATTTTATAATTATTTTATTTATTCACTATCAAACTTCATGTGAAAGAATTTCTCTCAAAACTTGATAGAAATCTAAAAATTTGCTATGAATCCGTTAAGCAACCAAATTCCATCGGTTTAGCTCAAAGTGTCTTGAGTAATCGTGATCCGAGATTAAAGCAATTTTTTGGACTTAGCGTTGGATGTATTTGTAATTTTAATTATAATTGTCTTTATTTTATTAGTTCTGTTCTCATGTTGTTGTTGTTTTGTGTGTGTCACGCAAGTGCGAAAACCTCAAACAGCGCACGCGCAAACAGCAAGAGTTGTGGTATGCATACGCGATACATTTCTTTGTTTACGTCTGGTTTTAAACAGCGATTCAGATCTCCTAAAGCCGAAAAGAAGGAAATCCAACCTCGAAATGATCTTCTGTATTTTGTCTACGGACACATATTTTTATCTTTTTAACAGTCTAACTATTTCTGAACGTGTGCTATAAAAAAATTGTTTTGTTGCCATTTTTGATCATTTGTAAATATATTTTTATGTTTGTTTGATGTTACGTAACATCCCCATGTCATATCAGGTGGAGGTTGGATTTAAGTTTAGAGTTAATTTTTCTTTTTGCATGTTATGCCACAGGCTACACCGAGTGGATACTGCTAGTTTATAATATATAACTTCATTCAATTAAATAAAATTATAAATTTTTTCCTATATGTCATTTTTTTTTCAATCATTCCAAAAAGTTTCCATCTTTACACAATTAAAAAAATTGGTAATATGGATTAATTTTCTACTTATTCTAATGGTAGAAATAGGGTAAGAATTCTTATTATTATTTTCTGAAGCATTTAAAAAGTACACATCGAACAATCATTATTGAGAAGAGGTCATTTTTTAATCTAATAGGTTTTAGAGAAGGAACAATATATTGTCAACTGAAAATAAAACCAATTAGGATCTTTGAAGAGCCTAAAAGCGTACGATTGCAAAAATAAATCCAAACAAACATTGTCTATAACAAGCCGAGGTCAATTCTCGAATGCGGAGAGGAATACACAAGACCTACTTATAGCATCGCCTGAAGCTATGAATTAATAACAAAATTCACTCCGTCTTCCGTTAAAGTAAATTTCAGCGTTATCTGAAAACCGGATCCTGGAAGTGACTGCTGGCTTACTTCCCCAGATTTCAGATTATTATTCGCTTTGGAGATTATTCTTAGAAAGTGTATTTTCTTTTAGTTTTCATTCGTCGAATCTCTGAATGCGAAGCAAAAATGAGACTGAAACAAAATAGAATAATAATAAAAAAAGCAGGAAAAAAAGATGGCGTCTCAGATAGTGGAAAAGTTTAGAATTCTTGTCACGTCAATGGTAGGATGTTTGAGTCGTTGTTAGTTGCGGGTATAGAATATTTATATTATCATTACGAATAAAAGGATGATTTTATTATTAAAAACGAGTAGGCTATATGTGGGATAAATTTTAAGCCAATAAAAAGAAAGAAAGAAAAGAAAATGTTGCACAAAGATTGTAACTTTTTATCCAGGATAAAAACAGAATAAATTTGTCATCACGTGACCCATGTCAATTGAGCAGTTGCAGTGTAATTCTGGAATCTAGGTATTGCATGACCTAAAAAACGCGACAACAAACTAAAATAAATAAATAAATAGGATAAAAAGAAATCGATCAAAAATTTCAAGCTATCATGAGAGAACATTATTATTTTTAAGTAATTATTTGTCTTAATTAATTTAAGTCACTAACCAATTTAAACATGTTTGAAACAATCACGAGAATTTTCTATCGGTTTCTCTCTAAATATATATATCTCTATATATAATGATAATTTTTTTAAAGTTTCATTTTCAATTTTTCTAGATGGCAACCAAAGTTTTGGAGCTTGACCGATCTTGAGATGAAATAACGGCCACGATGTCATAGCTCTTCATCAGCCTTTTAAAAACGCTTCTAGTGTCAAAGAAACATACGTAATAATAAATCAATACTGGTAAAAGCAGGTCAACCTTTTAAAAACGCATCTGCTGTCACAGAAGCATATGTAATAATAATCTAATACTGGTAAAAGCAGATAAAAAAAATTTTTGCTCTTAAATTTCGGAGACATCAAAAAACTTCTAACCAAAATAACATCATGCTTTCACATTATAATAAAAAATGTATAATTAGTTGTTATATGCAAGTTAATAATAATTACTTGATTTTCTCCCATCTTGAGAATTGTTATTTCTATTTGTGTGTATTATTATTTACCTATAATACGAATGATTCTATCTCTTTTTGAAACTCGATCGTTTGAACTAAGATTTCTTTTTTTTAAAAAAAAGAAATAATTAATGTTTTACTGAAATGGATGTTGATATAAATATCGTCTACTCAAAATAAATTTATATCCATTGGCTCCTAAAAGCGACTGGATACTAAAAAAATTTTTAGAGGTAAAAGCCCTCGATGTTAGAATGGTATTCGGGGAAAAATGCCTTCGTTAATTTCTTATGCTATCGTTTAATATGATTCAGAATAAAAATTTACACATATTTATCTTTTTTAAAAATTTAAATACGAGTCTTATTTTTCTTTTAAATTGAGAATGTAAACAAATAAAAAATAGCAATAAAGGCTAGAAGATGTCAACACATTATTCTAATAAATCCATCAAAAAATTATCATCAGTAAAAATGTTTAAAAAATTGTAGTAACATTTCAAATATCTTTTGATTTTTGCCTTTTTCATATATATTTCACAAAAAGTATTCAATTTACCTAATATAATATGCTAATGATAACTAATAATTATAAATATTAATACCGTAGAATTTATATAGTAAAATGTTCTTTGGAGCAGACTGTTCGACCTTTAGTTGCCAAATTCGGTTCAGATATACTTCGGAAGGTGAATAATGAAATCAGACATGTTTTTTTTTAGAATTTTAATTAATTAAAAATGAAATGACATTTTGAAATTTTACCACAATAATTCCCTGAAATATAAATACACGAAACATTCTTGTCCCATTTTAAAATTCTAAAATTTATCAATCAATTATATTGATTTAATTATTCTAGAAATGATTTGTGAAGCTCGGCAGTGTTATTTAAATATTTTTTTCGTCAGATTTTTTAAAACAAATATTATTATTGAAACCAATTAAAATTGCCTTCAATGCTTCATCAATAATTTAATAATCTGTTTTTCTTTCATCGTTAGGAACTAAGGATGAATTTTTCTGGTTTTTAAAATTATTTTTTTATATATCTACACAGTTTGCATGGTTAATTACAAAGTAAAGATATATTACTCCTATAAAGCAAAACGCGATTTGAGGGTAGGTTACCCAAACAGTTACACTTTATGTTATCATGGGACTTTATTTTATAAAGGAATGTTCATGTACAAATTTAACAGAAAAGGTGCAAGGCTACTTTGAACTCCTATAATGTAGTTTTAATATATTAAACAGCTCCATTTTTAAAAATATTTTAACCTTCTTCAGAATCTGCGATTCATGAATTTGGAATTTTGTTCCCTTTGAGTTATAATATTTTCTTTTTGCTTTTAAAAAGATTTAAAATTATTTATATCAGGTTCTAAAAAGCTCCTCTATTTTTTTTTTTTTTTTTTTTTGGAATTTTACATTCAAGAAAAACATTCAAGTCCAGTTTACGATTTCATTTACTTAGAGTTGATCTACATTTATAAGCATTCATTTTCAAATCCTAATTCCAATCATTCTTGAACGCAAGCTTTAATTAATAAGTTTAATTAGTTTAATTCTCAGTTAAACTAATTAGACGAATTGATGATCCACTGAGTCGTTAACTAAAAAATCGAGCCAAATAACATACATACATAAGCCAAACAAGAATCGAGCTTTAGTTCCTTATTTTATTTTTTATATTATGTAATTATATGACATCTATCCCCATTAGTACTAATTAATTCCTTAACTCTTTTTATTTCTATTTAATTATGGTATGCAATTAGAAGACACCTTCTAATTTTGGAATGCGGCGATATTTAGAATCCATTAGTTTAGAATTCATGGAAGATTTGAGAAATTTATGAATTCTTTTTTTTTAAATACCAAAAAGCCTCTAGTTGGTTGATTAAATTGGTTGTTTTTAATTTCAACTATCTCTTATGAGATAGCGACTTCGTACGCATGGAAAAAGCACACTACTAACCTAAAATCAATTTATTTAAAGTGCGTACCTGAAATAAAGCAAAACCGAAAGTCAAGTCCGTATTTCTTTTAAATCATGTCAAGTCTATTCTATTTTATTTATCGACCGACTCTGTGATACTTACAACAGTATTAAAAACATAATTTTTAAATTTTTAATTAAAATGAAAACACAGTTGTCAACAATTACAACACATTGCCACATGCGTGAATTTTTTACTCTATTTGGGGTAAAGTAATACTTATTAGAGATTTCTAATTTTGTTTATTCTGTATAAATTCGAAAGTACTTCAGAAAGAATCGATAAAAAACCCAATTAATTAACAATGTTTAATTTTAAACGCATCAAATACTAAGAAAATAAACAGCATCGTTTGAAATAATAGGTGGAAAATATGTTAAGCCTAACCTCATTAGTGGGGTGGGGGGACTGAAGCCTTACTCATTTGGCGGTGAGGAAATGAATATTTTTGGCCTGAAAGTAAGAAAAATGTCGTTTATAAAAAACCTCCCTGGTGTCTTAAAGAAAATATTTTTTAAAAAAGCCGAATTAGTCGAGATGTTCTCTAGTTTTGCGCTTAGTAACACTTTTGGTGATTCATTTTTATTTATACAGATTTTATCTTCTATAATGTTTGTACCGAATGAAGGTTGCGATACGAACCTACGACGCAAGGGCCAGCAGCCGAGTAATATAGCCACTATACCACATGTCAACTTCGGTATCGTAGATGTTATCTGGCTTATGAAGCTAGCGCCACAGTACTCCCCCACCAGTTAGTCGGCGGAGGGATGAACGATTTTTATATCCAAGCGTTATGGCGAGTTGCTACTTACGGCAAGTGAGTCTGACGACTTTGCTTTTGCTTGCTTGCTTGCGTGCGTTAAGAGTGTCCGACGACTTTACGTTTGCTTGCGGGAAGTGAGGTTGGCGGCTTTGTTTGATTGCTTATTTTGTGTCAAGTGAATTTGACGACTTTTGCTGCGGGTAGATGGCGTCACGACTGTTGCGAGAGGCTGAGTAGTCAAGGTCACCAATGTACCGAGTGAAGGTCGTGATCTGAACACGCAACTTGTGTGTTCAGATCACGTCCGGGTCACCAATGTGCCAAATGAAGTTTGCGATACGAATCTGCGACGCAACGGCCAGCAGCCGAGTAACATGAACACAATATCAAAAGTCGACTTCGATATCGTAGACGTTATCTGGTTTATGAAGCTAGCGCCACATGTTCATATTTCCTCTGAGAAGTATTTTTATGCTTCTGATAGTAAAATAAATTTAGGCCGTTCATTACTTGTGCACACTTATTCAGTTAATTGTCTACATAAACCTCATTAAGTTCTGTGACACCATAATACCAGGCTTTTAGGTATATTTTCAAACTAAATATTTCCTGATAATGTAATCGCATGTAATTCTTATTCCCTCCATTCAGATAATAAACGGATTCCGGCCCCCCCCCATCCTTCAACAATCGAAGAAAATAGCAGGATCAAATGCTTCACGAAGAGTGAAAATAGTTTGAAAGTTAGCGGAACGATTAAATTATATTTAAAAATTGTGTCCATTGTTTTAAAAAAGTTTTTAAAATTTAAGGGAAAAAATGCACCCCAACCCTATTGCCGAATATCGGGGACCTTTCTGCCAATGCTCGTGAGCATGTGCCCTTTGCTCCTTATTACAAAGAGAGAGAGAGAGAGAAGAAGAAGAAGATGAAGAAAAAGAAGAAAATTCTACATCTTCTAGATTTTGTAGCTTTCATGACAGGATAAAGGTTTTAGAAAGCCTGTGTCTGTCTTAAGCCGCAGTTACACGACCTGTGAATCTTCAGACGAGCCACGCGTTTCCCCTTTTTACCCCTCTTGCCGTTTCTTGGGGTGCTTTGACGTCTGTGGACGCGTCCGAATTTTTCCCGAAAATTGTCGGTAAAGTGTCCAGGCAACAAAGGACCCCAAGAAACCGCAAGAGGGGTAATACGGGGGAACGCGTTGCTCGTCGGAGATTCGACGCGTCGTGTAACTGCCCCTTTAGGGGTAGTACGTCTTCCCCAAGAACTGGGCGTCTAGGGTTCGGGTATGGTTATTCTTCTTTGTTCTATTTGTTATGTGTATGAATGTGCCCGCCCATAAAAAGGGGCTGTGCAAGCGACTGTGATGAGTGAGTAGCTAAGTCGTACTCTTGGCCCTAGTTGGCGCTGCTTTAAAAAACAAGAGACGCTCCTTTCGCCTTAAAACTCGCTGATGCTTAGGCGAAGCTTCTCTAGGGAAAGTACAACCACTAAAAACAACAACAGGTTTTTGAAAAATCGCTATTACTCGTGCATTGCGAAAATTCTTAAAATTCTGTAATTTTGTCGCCAAATGATAGCCAGGTTTGTCTCCAAGGACATCCTATTGCGCCTATAAGAAGGACATCCTATTGGGCCCACTGAGCTAGGAAGCAGCATTGCAAGTTCGTAACCGTGTGACTCGGTATGTTAGTGAAGGGATTAATCGAATATTCCTTGTTGAATATATCGTGACGTGTTGTTTACTTGTACTTAGAATAAATATACGTTGGTCACGTGTTCAAGAAATATTTGAGAATGAAAAGTGATATTTCCAGTAAGTTAGAGCACCTTTTCATTAATATTACTATTTTAAGTTTATGATGATGAAATTTTGGGCAATAAATGGGAAGGCTGGTAAAGTAGTCCTTTCACACTTTTAATCGCACTTTACATGAATGTAAAGATTTTTTTTTTGTGGGAATACTTGAAACATTATATGCAGAACAGCGGTAATAATTGATTTAAGAGCACTCAATGATGGATGACATGTTTAAATGTTCAGCGGCATTTGCAAATTGTTTGATTTGTTTTATGAACAATATTTGAACATTAATGTTCAACAATTCAACTTCATCCGATAAATTACAAAATGCTACAGTTGATTTAATTTTAGTAATGAAATTTTGATGTATCATTTTAATTTTTTTTGGTAATAATTGCTGGAATTGTATATAATTTTTTTTTTCAAAACTCTTTTGTATATATGGCTTATACTCGCAAAGACTGAGCATTAAAAAAGCAGTCTCCTATTATACACTTTAATCAAGCAGAGTTTCCCTTCTCTCCAACTAGCCAAATTAATTTCCATCTCCTTTTAGTACCTGCAACGTCACCCAGTGTGTCATAAAAAATTAAATGAACACAGAATGTATGTACCTCATAACTCATGTTATATTTCAGCCTACATAGTATCAAACCATTTTTCATAGAATAAAATCTCTGTAAACTTTTCTCATTATCATATCTCATATTCTTGTAAATTCTGTAAATAGTTTTTTTTTCCTTACTGTATATATTTTATTACTTAAAATAATATTCCCGTAACATGCCCACGAAACCGTGGAGAGACCAGAATGGTCACAGATACGGGGGTATGAGACGGCGTTCTGTTCTGCATATGTATGTGGCTTTCAAATGGCTTTGAAACTGTAGCAAATGATAAGGAAAAATAAAATAAAAATTAATTAAGTTGAAATCAGCTATCTCAAATGTCATGTTATCATTTGAGAACATTATTGTTTTTAAGGCATTGTTTGTCTTCATTAATTCAAATCATTAATCAATTTAAACAGATTTGAAACAATCATGTGACTACCAGAATACGCATGCGACAATATATCGAGAATTGGGTAAATAGCGGACATTCGTGGCAAGATGTAACTTTTTGTTGGTGATAAGTCTCCAAATGTGACAACCGTCTTTACCATTTTCTAATATCTTTAAAAGCGGAAAATGGATGCCTCAAAATCGATAAATCGCCAGTTTTCTGGCCGTTCATTTTGTGGTTTCAAAAACCTCAAACCAATACATCTTGTTCTCATATGATAAAAATATTTTAACAACAAAAAAAATGTAACCTTATTGTTGACTTAAACTTTTGAACAACAAATTGAATTTCTATTTTTAAATGATTTTTGTCAATAAATCGCCAAATGTGACAACCTTCTGAATTATTTTCTAATAACCCTTAAAAGCGAAAAATGGATTTCTCAAAAGCGGCAAATCACCAATTTGTTACCCACGCAATTTGAGGCTTCAAAAATCTAAAACCAAACCAACATCATGTTCTCACATGATAACAGGAAAATTTTAGCTAATAAAAGAATACATAAGAACAGCAAATACTACTGATATAACGTTGGATGAAAAATATTCAACAAGTCTATCAATGAGAGCAAATTAATCGCATCTTCAAGTTTTATTAAATGGATAGAAAAATCGGAAAATAAATAAAGTATTAATTGGTGATAAACAGAAAAAAAATGCATCAGTAATAATATTTTTTTAAAAATATTTAACAAAACACATAGAATATAGTAGTCTCTTATTGTTAATATCTTTATTATTATTTTAGTTTTCAATCAGCAAATTTGTCAGAAACGTCGCAATTAATATATTTCATACTTATGTATTCTCAAGAATGTATAATTTCAAATGTCTAGTAAAGAAAGTAAAATGAAAGAGAAGAAAAGCTAAAATATACCTAATTTTTTATTCTTTTTTCCTTTCAGACTACGAATTGATTCAACTTAAATGCTGGTGGGTCACCCAAAACGAAAATGTCCCGGATTGGCCTAATCCACGGAAAATAACAGCATTCACCTACTGATCGTTGACACTGTTTTAAGAGATGCCAAGAATTCCAGATGATGTTCCATTACAGCTAACATGCTGTTTTCTGCCATCTGCCAATCGTTTAGGATTATTTGAAGAACCTCCTTTTCCCTCCCATCGGTATTCTTTCCATTTAACGTGGTTCTGTATTTGATCCTAGCACTATTCACAGAAAGTAAATATAGACAGATTTTACGAAAGAGCTATTTTATTTTAACGACTCTTTCAATAAATGTTGAACGGAATACTACCTTTATGTCGTTTATGTAACAAATTACACGATTTTTAAATTGTTAAAGAGGACGATTGAAAGGAAATTGAGCCCATTTATAAAAATTAGAATTCTAATACAATTAATAAATAATCTTCGATCGTAAATTTCAAGTTGTCATGTGAGAACATTATTATGTTTAAGTCATTATATGTCTTAATTAATTTCATATATATATAT
>JAOUZG010034892.1:1885649-1911384 GCA_026289955.1 Argiope argentata
AACTTTCATTTTTAATTTTTCAAGCCAGCAAACAAAGTTTTGTAGCTCGACCGATTTAGAGATAAAATAACAGTTATGATGTCATAGTTCTTCGTCAGCTTATTAAAAACGCATTGACTGTCAAAAAAGCAAACGTAATAATAAAGCAATACTAATAAAAGCAGGTCAGCCTTTCAAAAAACGCATCTGCTGTCAAAGAAGCATACGTAATAATAAAGAAATACTGGTAAAAGCAGGCCAGTCTTTCAAAAACGCATCTGCTTTCAAAAAAGCTGACATAATAGTAATGAAATACTGGTAAAAGCAAGTAAAAAAAATTCCCTTAAATTTCAAAACAACATCATGCACTCACATGATAAAAAGATACTATCAAAATCTCATGGAAATTATAAATATTTTATGCGTTTTATGATTTTTGCCTTGGATATAAACGATAACCCATTCCTTCATCATAAAACATAATCTAATTACATTATCTAATTAAACAATAATCAAAAGCTTTACATTGGCAACAGTAATTGGCAAGTGCGGTTAAGTTATAAAATTTTGTTCAAAATAAATGTAAGATTTACTTTTTTCTTTATTCTGTAAACGGAATGGTATAAATTAAAGAAAGATTATAATTAATTCTTTCTTCACTTTGCAAGCTGTGTAGTGTAGAATTCTTTCTTCTATTATAAAATAATTCTTTTTTTTAGCACATGGACTGGTATAAATGCCATTTCATAGAATGTTTCCCTTTGCCTTCAGGTATGTAAAGATGCTGTTTTAATAGAATTTTTTTCATAGCACACGATCGGTTTAGATGGTGTTCCAATAGAACTTCTTCCTCAAAATACAATTCGTACAGATTCTATTCAAAAGAATTCTAGCTCGTATAGATGCCATTTTAGTAGAATTTTTCTCTCTGCCCATGAACTGGTAGTTATGTTGTTCTAACAGAACTTATTCCATAACAAATGAGTTGATGGAATATTTTCCGAAAAGAATTTGTTTTTTCCCCAGAACACGATATGGTGCTCATGCCTTTTCAATAACAGAATTTTTCTCTCTGCTCAAAATTTAATTTATTATAAGTTGACTCAGTAGAAAATTTTACAACAATATATTGACTAGCACAGATGGTGTCTCAATAGAGTTTCTAACACATTATGGTCTAGTACATATGCTGTTCTAGTATATTTTTTTCTTTGTGCATCAATTTCTACAGAGATTTTTACAAGAAATTATTCCCAGCAGCACATGAATTTTACCAAATGGCATCACAATACAAATTTTGCTTCTACTCAGGAGTTGGTACAAATGTTGTCCCCAAAAGAGTTGATTCCTCTGCAGTACTCATTCTACAACGATTCGATTCATTCAGTTCCTAATTTATTGAAACAATTTTTATAACATTTTTTTTCTTTTTGAATTTTTAAGAAGAATTGAAATTTATTTATATTACTGTCTCAATTATTCACTTACAACTAAATTTAAAGATAAAATTTATCATGATCTGATAATGTAGAATATCAATATTCATACTCTTTTTTAGTTCCTACTATTAGTTCCCACTCTTCTTGTATATATCTTGCTCCAATTGTCAATCATTAATAAAATACTTTTTATTCATCCACTCAAGTTCAAAAACATTTTTTTTTAATTTGTAGCAGATGACACTCGGTGTTAATACGGTTTAAACCGTTAATTAAATTTATTTTTTAATGTTTTAAATAGAGTTTTAGCAATTTGTAATGAAAGTTGAAATCAACAGGCAGTAGCTCAATCGGTAAAAAGGTAGGATTTTAGTGTCATTTGCATGAAGGTGAAGAATGCGAGTTCAATTCGTGCGAAAATCAATGATTTATATTAATTATAATTATTTAATAAAAAATGTCTTTGCTGACCTAAATGGGAATTAACTTAAATAATTTTCTTTATATTATTTAATCTGTTGTATACGAAGCATAAAAAGAAAAAGTATTTACTATCATTAAAAAAAATCGATGTTGAGGTTTTGTTGGATCTCTACATTTCAGAGCTTCTTCAGGTCTCAAAACACATCCTTGGAATTATCTGTCTGTCGCTCTGTCTGAAATCTTGAAGATTGAAAACTGCTTTTAACTTTGAAACTTGGTCTTTTAAAGCAAATTTGTAGGCTTTTATTTCATTTTGAATAAAATCCGTTATGTGGAAGTCTGTTTATCTGACTGTCCAAATTCAAATGAGCACTATATCCACAAAACTTAAAGGGCTAAGTGAATAAAATTTGGTTCATTTAACATCTAAAATGTATATTTGTGCAAAATTTAGAACAAAACCCGGCTTTTGACCGTTTGTGAGCTCATATTTTTGTGTGTTTGTAAACGTGATGACTTAAAAATGCAACAAATGAATGAAATTAGGTATTTGATATTGTTACAAAAATTGTAGATTGTGTCAAATTTTGATTTCAATATTTCGATCGTCCAAATCAAACATCGATCTTCTCTTGCATACTAAGAAACACAAAGGTCTCATGAGCATAATTCTGAAAACAGAAATCCGAGCATTCTTAGTACAATCTTCTTCTGAAGACCATGGTTTCATGAAAAGACCATAGTGTTTTGAATTTTGTGTAAATTAGATGTAAATATTTATGAATTGTTGTGTAAATATTGTAAATATTTGTAAATAGTTTAATTTTATAAAATTATTGTAATGGAATCGCGCGCCAGCGAGAAAAGTCCTTTCTAAGAGGATTTACAACAGAAGATCGCCATATTTGACTAATTTAGGTGTGTTGACTATGTGTTTTAATGAGGTGTCTAGCTAACGGTTTTTAATAAATGCTAAAATGCGTAGTAGAAGCTAAGAAATTACGATTTATTCCTAAAGAATAGTGGAGAAAGTTCCACAGTTCCCCGGAAGGTGCTTATCGTTTCTGAATTTTCCCCGCCCACTTTAGTAGGACGCTATTTAAGGCGCTATTCAGTTTGGAGAACGAACTACGTTAGTTGGCTTAGCTTGAGAGAGCGTCTGTTCTTTTTGACGAGCGTTCTATAGTTTTGCTGTTAACCGGAATTAGTGGATTAAATAGTTAATTCCCTGTGAATTTCTAGCTGATGTTACGTATATTTAATACACGTTTTCCTAGACAATAAAGTCTGAATTTTCGCATTGTTCTTGTGAGAATATAAGTATCAATAGTCTCAAGAATTGGGGTTGCACCTTTAAAAGAGAGCTTGAAAAAGAGATAGCTGTAATACCTCTTCTATTGGATGAGTTTAAAATCAGTATTGCTTGTGACGTATTTGATATATGTCTGAATTTTCAAAAATAAAGATTCCTTCAAAATTTATTTCCTTTTTCTTACTTTTCACTTCATTTGACATGTCATTCTGTCCCTGCAATTTCGAACGCACGAGAAATAAAACCGACACAGATTCCACAGAAAATTGCATATTTGCTAGAATTCAATGAGAATAAAACACGGGCAAATTGTACCAATCCAGAAATACAAATCGATGAAATACAGTTAAGTAAATGGGTCAACGAAGCGAGCGGAATAAGTGTTATTATTTTCGAATAAAATAGCACTATTACGTATTTTTTTTCTGTCCGCAGGTGAAAAGAGAACATCTTCCATGAAAATCGATGCAAACAAGTAGAGCGAAACTTTGATTATTGGTGTAATCGGATCACACGAAAACGACAGGAAGTTTCGAACGCATGAATGAAGAATTTTATCACATTACCGGATGTTAAAAAAATCTTTTTAGTTTCTTTTTATTTAAGTATTCGATTTTATTCTGACATTGACATTCTTATTAGTTTTCTTTTTTTTTATCGCCAGGGCAAAAAATATCAGACTAAATGAATCACATTTTGGTTTATTTCGGGGAAAAAAATAAGTGGTTAGAAAGAATGTTTATAAAACAGCCTTTTTTGAAAATTGTCTTGAAAACAATATAACATCAGTCTTTCCTCAAACAAGGGTTGTTTTTGATATAAGCAAGGAAAGAAAAAACATTGTTTAATTCATGGTAACGAAATAAATACAATGAAATAATACAATGTAAGTTTAAACTGTTCCATTCTTATTATTTTTAAAATTAAAGGCAATTCGTCCTATATTCGGATATTTTTTTGAGTAAGATAATTATAATCTTTATAACACACAATTAATTTAAATCTTTTTATTATTTTTTAAAACATTTTTTAGTTTATTAAAGTTTTAATTTCGTGTGAAACATTAAATATCGTTTGCTATTTATGCAATTATCTTCTGTCTTTGTTGGAATTATTATAATTAGTTCTAGTCTAAATTCTGACGATTCTTTTTGAACATGATTATTCTTTTTGATAATTTTTTTAATACTAACTCATAGATTACTTTTTAAAATACGATTTTAAAGGTTTTTACTAAAATGGTTAACTAGATCATTTTTTAACTTTTTAAGCTAGTTAGTAAATATATGTAATAATTTCAATTTATCCTCGTTAATAATTTTCTTGTCATTTAAAATCAGCTTTTACTGTAAATGGAAATGCATTGAATCTTATTTTCTTTCAATTAGTCCGCATAAGCTGAAATCAAAACATCGACTCAATTAATTTCCTTTCTAAAATATATGTTCTTAAGGTTTTTAATGTTTTTTCCCCTTGTGTCATGCCTTTCTATTTGCACTGCATCTTTGCCTTTTCCTAGTAGGTCAAAGAAATCTTAATAATAGCTGAAAAATGAGCTCTTTTTTTATCATTATGAAAGAATGAAGTACATTGTTAAAAAAAGCCATAGCATATTTTCTTTTCCAGCAAAATTCCCTTTCGTGCATGGGCTGTTCTGTCAAAAAATAATTAATGTCTAATAAATTCTTTGTATAATAAAACATAACGTATACTAAAACAAGAGGCTTAACATTAGTCTTTCAAACTCATAGTTTTGATAATTCAAAATTTCAGATATTTTTATTTATTGTTAAGAATAAAATGGAAATATTAAAAATAAATAAACACTTTGGTATAATTTTCATTTTAATAATCTATTTATATTTAATAAAAACTTTTTTTAGATTAATAAGCAAGTTACTATACAAACCAATATTACTATGCAATTATACATCAAATTGCATATCAAATTATAGAATATTATATATCAAAGCAATATTGCTATACAAACAAGCTTCTGCAGCATAAAATAAATATATATGTGTATAAAATGCTAATGTATAAAGTGCAGAAATCGCTATTACTTATTTTGTAATGGCAACAGTCAAATTCAATTAGCGCTTTTGTAGTTGCACTTAGTTCAACATTTCATTAATTAATGGATCAGAAAATTAATATTTTAAATGCTATTCGCTATTCATTCAGAGAAAAAAACTTTATAAGAAATCAAGAAATAGGCGTCAGAAAATTTAATCGAGCGCGAAAATAAGATTAACCGTTTCTAGATAGATAATCGCTATGGCTTACCTTAGGAAATATGTCAACCATATCTTCCCAAATTACTAATCTCACAAAAATGATTCTCGCAGTATTTTAAAAGTCAAAAAATATCTCTTTAATGATATTGATTTCATTTAAGCAGATTTTTGCCAATAAATTTTTAAAATTAAATTTGCAGAATGGTGGGGCTTTTAATATTATGTGCAAATGTAAACATCCTCCAAAATCATGTGCTTTGGTCGTTAAATCCGAAACATGACTATCAATACCTTTCTTATTTCTTGGTATAAACACTTTTAATTTGTGCCATAATGATTTGCTACATTTTGGCCCAAGTGAATACAAGCTTAAAAAGCAAATAATCTAGTCGTCAAACAATAAACAAAATAATCAACAAACTGGTCACCTTTAGTATATAATAAATGCAGTTTATTTCAACGTGAAATTGTTTGTTGGTTGTTTGTCATCTGTAAATTAAATCATGTGACATGCATGATGAGATGCGTACAGTGGCTAAAACAATTGAGAGTACGCTTTTCTTTTTCATGATAAATTCGGACTTCATTATAAATAATCCGTTACAGAGAAGTTCCAACACATTTTTCTTTCCACACTTTACAAAGGATTTAATTTAAACTAAAAATAAAGAAAAAATAGTTAAAAACTTCTAAGTTGGAAAATTTCAGAAGCAGTTTAAACAAAAGCAGAATTTTGCCTTAAAATATTGATTACACCAATGCAAATTTTGTAATATTCTTCATAGAACGAAAGTATCAGTATTTAATTCTTGTGTTTTGGCCTCTAAACGTTGCTGTACCGATTTGACTAATTTTTTGGTAGTGCCTGAAGATACTTTACCCTACAGTACACCGACATTAATGTCATTGAATATCTGTGGGCCACAGTCGAAATAGTGGTTCAGAAAAACAGAATTAGAAACAAAACTCATTTAAAACAAGTGTTCAAAAAGAATGGAGTAAAGTATCTTCAGATACCAGCAAAAGGTTGGTCAAATCGGTACCGTGACGTTTAGAGATAATAAAACACAAAAGACATTCAACTAAATACTAATACTTCTTTTTTCTATGCGAGATATAACAAAAATTTAATTGGTGCATTCTCAATTTTTTCAGACAAAAATCTGCCTGTTTTTGTCTAAAATGTGTCGAACACTTTTAAATTTAGAAGTTTTTCGTTGATTGTTCTTTATTTTTGTTTAATATTAAGCCATTTGTTAAGCGTAAAAATAAAATCATATTTACACTTCTGGGTAAATGGTTATTTATATTGAAAATTGTATTTATAAAGTAAAAATAAGGTGTATTCTCAACTGTTTGAGCCACTGTAGGTGCGCTGAAGAAGTAACTCAAAGCAGCAAAGTTCAAGACCAATCGTTAAAACTGAAGTAAAAAAATACAGCATTTAGTTACTTCTTGCATAATAGACTTCCATTTAGAAAAGAAAAAGAATTTTCAAAATTAAAATTATATATTTAATTGCTTTAAAAATTAATTTCAATGTTCTTCTTTTAAAATCTTATCACTAAGCACTTATTAAAAAATTAGCCATCTTTGGCGAGGATTAATTCATTAAGATTAATTGGTCGGCAATATTTTCAATTAAATATTTTATGTAACTTGATCTTAACAGTTTCTTCAACGACGCAATTTTAAGCTTCACATTTTCATAGACAAATAATTCTTTCTATTTTGTAGCCTTACGCCGTTCAATTTATTTTTTACTATTCATTTCCCTTATTTCTTGCCAGTTTTTCTAAAATTAGTATAAAAAAATGGATACACTCAGTTATTTCTAATATTTTAACAATGTAACCAAATATCTAAATTTAAAAAATTGTAAAATTTGGCATTTTTCTCCAAATTAATAGTATTTTAAATAGGAATTTAAAGCTTTTGCAGATACCTTTAAGATTTAAGTAAAGATAATGCTCACTTTCTTAACAAATGCCTTTGTGGTCATGTTTTGTGTTAAAAATAGAACTTTAACTATTTAACAAGCTTCATTATCTTTTTCTATTAATAATAATTCGAAAGTAATTGATGGATATCGATAGTTATTCAGAAGATACTGATATTAATCCGGATAGTAAAACAGAAATATGAAAACATCTGCAATTTTAATAGCTATTTCTATCAATAACTTTGCGGTTCTTCTAGAATTCTTATAATTTTGTAATCGCTCGTGATATGTTTATTTAGAATTTTCCCTATCTTTGTAAATTTTTAAAAAAATATATTAGAAAAATACTTAAAAAAATTATAAGACGAAAAATTAGTGCAATTAAAGAGGTGATTTTTTTTTTAATTCTAAGATGACAAAAACATCATTTTTGAGCTGTAATATTTTCGAGAGTTATCATAGAAAAATGTCAAAATTTTGCTTAATTTTCTGTTTATTAAAATCTTAAAAATATCGCGTTAATTGCACATTTCCATTCAACGATATACATACGATATAAATCAAATTTGATAGCTCGAAATATAATTCTGGTTCTTACATCAAACAATTAATTAAGTTCCTTTTATTTTTTAAATATATTTCCATACTTCGTCTAAAGCATTAAAATATCGTTTGCTGTTTATATACATGTGTTCTGTTTGTTTACAATAGCATTACTTGAGTCAATCTAGTATGAATTTTGTCAACTTTCTTTGAAACGCATGACTATGAAATATTATTTTTACTTTATTTTACAGAATAATGACAGGTTTTCAAAGCTTTTATTCATGATAAAAATTTTTTTTAAAAACCAGCTATTAAATTTTAATTTTTCTAAAAAAATTAAGTTTTCAGTGATTTTTTCTTTAGTTAAATTTTTCTCTTTAATTTTCATAAATTAAAAAAATATGTATTAAATAGTTTTAGTTATTACATATTTGTTCCAGTTCTCTGCGATTTAATGTTTCTTTCTAATTTAGAGTCAATTTGGAAAGACAATATGAAGTAAGAGAGGAATTAAAATATTATCATATCATAATGTTTCAAAAAAAATTCTTTAAAAACATTCTTTTTCAATAACTTCTGATTTTATTCTTTTCATCACGTTCTGATACAGACAACTACTAAAAAAATATATATTTTTATTTTTAGCTGAAAATAAAAGTTTATTTCAGCTATAAATGTTACTTACTAAATAAAATTATTATTTATATGTATGAAATACGTACTGGAATTTCTATAACTTTCAATTTAAAATTTCCGGTCAGAGAATTTCCTACATTTTATAATAGAAGTTTCACGTTTCAAATGAAATTTTATAGCCATAAATATTTTCCAATTTTCCTATTCTTGTAAGGTTTTCACAACAAAAATCTATCAACATTTATCATCAAATATATATGAAAAATTGGCTCATGTCCACACAAATAAATCTAGCGACATCTTGCTAAATAATGATTGACCTATAAGTCTTTGATCATTTTCCAAGAAATATTAATGTCTAGGAGAAAAAGTGCACTTTTTAAAGCAGGAAATATAAAAAGACGGATGTGATAGGGCGTTTCATATTCTTTTGTTGTGATATCTTAGTCAGAAACGGAAACACTAATGCACTTTGAAAAAGAGGGCGAGTTTTTATTTTTTCATTCAGACTTACTTATACATGATTCACAAACGTCTATAGAGATACAATGCAAGGAAAATAGAAATATGAAGTCCATGCAAAAAATATTTGGAACGTGAATAATAAATGCACAGAAGGTCAAATGTTTTGCATTTTTATGATATATGGCATCACCGAAAGGCAAATTGTGTCATTTTGAAGGAAAACATGTATGGAATATGTTTTATTTATCAAATATAAAATTTTCTTTCCTTTTTCCATTTTTCCAACTGTTAGTTCACACCCTCTCTATATATATCTTGTTCAAATTTCCAATCGTTAATAAAATACTTTTTATTCATCCAGTCAAGTTCAAATACATTGTTTTTAAACTTGTAGAGGTTGACACTCGATGTTAATACAATATATTCAAATATTAATTAATTAATTAATTAAATGTAATTAATTTATAATACTTTAAAGAGAGTTTTAGCAGTTTGTTATAAAAATTGAAATCGACGTGCAGTAGATCAATCGGTAAAATGCGAGGATTTTAGTATTTTTCGCGTGAAGGTGAAGAATGTGAGTTCGATTCTCGTGAAAATCAGTCATTTTTTGATAAATTGTTTATATTAATTGTAATTATTTTAAAAAAAGTAACAAGAATAAAAAATTTCTTTGTAGACTTAAGTAGGAATTGACTTAAATTTTTTTTATATATAACTTGTTTACTTTCGCGTTTGCGAAGTATACAAAAAGAAAGTTTTTTAATCGCTAAAAAGATTCGAATTGAAGATTTCCGCGAATATTCATGTTACAGACCTTTCTGAATCAAGAAAACAAATTTTAGGAATTATGTTTGTGTCTCTGTGAGAGTGGTAGCTTAAGCTAGCTGAATAGAACTTAGTCTATAAACAAATTTAAAAATTTCTTTCAAATTTTACAAACGAACAACTTTATGGATTTTGTATATTTTTCTGCCTAACTGTGTACAAATGAATGGGATAAATTAAATACAAAAAAAACTACGTGAATGAAATTTGGTATATAAATTCTTTATCTACAGAGCATATCCGTATTCAATTCCGGTTCAAACCCGTTAAGGAGTTGATCATCGGTTAATTTCCACTTTTGCATGAAAGTAATTCAAAAACGCCATGATAAAGTTTAATATATGACGTTTTTTTTTTAAAAAAAATTATTTATTAAAATTGCAGTTTTTTGTAAAAAGCTTAATACCATTCAGTCATTAAATAAGTCACCGATAAGAGAAAACGCTCAGGACTCAAAAAATAAAATCTAATATTCATTTCGACCTTTTCCAAGATACACAGTTTATACAGAGAGAGAATACAAGACTTATTCGGGAATATATTATGAAGTTTCAAGGGAATAATTCAATTTGATTTAATATAATGATTAAAGTCTGGTATACTAATTTCAAACTGGTCATGGAACACCAGCAGGACCCGCACGGCGTTGCCCGTGGCATAGCATCCAAGAAGAAAAATTAGCTTTAAACATAGGCCTAGCCTCCACCCGATATGGCACGGGCATGTTACGCCAACATCAAACAAACACAAAAATATATTTAGAAGTTGTCAACTATAGCTACAAAACCATTTTTTACAGCACACATTCAGAAATATTTAGATTGTTGAAAAGAAAAAAAATATATGTTGCACAGACAAAACAGGAGACTCTTTCTGTCTCCGCAATTCAGTTACTGTGCGCTTTAAAGAAAGACGGTTATTTCGCTCATCAAAAGACTCTCCTTCCATAAATATGGAGATTATTTCTCTGATATTCGCTCACCAAACGTTTCTTTCCTCTTCCGCCCAAGGTTGAATTTTTTTGGGGGAGGTGGGCATAATAAGTTTTGAATCACTGTTTCAAATCAATTTAATCAATCAATTCTCTAAAAAGACAATTTTGATCTTTCGATGCTATTATCCGCAAGCCAGGTACAAATCGCCAAGTTTAGTTATATTAAATCCCGTTGTGAAGCAATACCAGGGCTATTTCGGGACGGATCTCGTAGTTTTAAGCAGCAGTCAGATGACGAGGATAACACCTGAGCTGTCACTCCCCTTTCTGCACTGCAACACACCAGCAGGAAGACATTTGACCCTGTCGGATTTAAATTGCAACAGACCCCCTTACACGACGGTTCTTCGGTGGGACCGGGTCTCGTACCTGAAACTCTGCAGTTCCCTAACCGTGACCTGACGAGACCGAGACGAAGCATTCAAAATCGAGATTTGGAAGAATCTCCACGTTTTAGACCTCCGTGAGTTCGAAAAACACATTTTTGGAAAACCTCTGTCTCTCCGTCTAGGATAAAGACAGATCAAACACACTTTGAACAAGACGGACGGCTTACGGTCTCCACATAAAATTTGCAAATATCTATCAAGTGTTGAGCAAAATTCTTTTAAAAAAAGTCTGTCCGGTAAACAGATTAAAAATCTACATACTAGGCAGTTACTGAATGTTGAAACAAGTTCGAAAAGGGGTTGATCGTCCGTCGATCTGTACGTTCACTATCTAGTAAACGCGCCAAGTCAAAACCGCAATGGGGTATATTCGCAGTAATATGAACGCAATGACGTATAATTATTTCAAATATGAGACTTTATGGCCAAAAGTGCAGTTTTGTATCTTATTTATCAACTGGGGAAAATTTGTAAAACTCAAAATCAATTTTCGTATAGTATTAACCACATGCCAGCGAATAATCGCCAAATAACTCGCCAAGAACGGCACGATAGATTCAAGAAAAATATTAAATTCACTAAAAAAAGGTTAATATCCCAAACAATTGTAAGCGAATGCCATTCAGGGCATTCTCTGAGATGTAAAGCCGTTATCGAATCTTCTGGCGGGAGAATGTTTCCCCGTTTTACTCCTCTTGCGGTTTCTCGGTTTCCTTTGATGTCTGTCTAGTTTAACAAAAAATTATCAGCAAAGTGTACTGGCTTCAAAGCACCCAGGAAACCGCAAGAGGGATAAAACAAGGGAACGAGTTCCCACCTGAAGATACGAGGGTAGTTGGAACCCGGCTTAACGCCTTTATTAGAAAGTATGCGAGAAAGTTTTTGGGAGTCCACTCCCACTGGGGTTCGAGGAGTGACTACTAAGGCCGAGAGATTAACCATAGTATTAGTTGTTGATGTTTCTTATGGCACTTGTCATGGACAAGCTAGCTGAGACAGTCAGCGATTTAATCCTAATCAGCGTCTCTTGTTTTGTACTAGCGCCAACTAGGGACTAGAGTACGACTTTTGTTACTTACTCATCACAGTCGCTTGCACAGTTCCTTTTTACAGGGGGGCACATTTACGCACCTTACAGATAGAACATAGAAGAGCAACCATATCCTATCCGAGACTCGAACCCGGGGGAGGGGGCAGATCGCGGAAAAGTCGCACAACCCCATGCCAAAAGCCAGCTTCAGTAGTAATGATGCCGAATATCGGCCAATTACGACCTTATTCCTCTCCTCCCGCATAAAATTGTGGATCATAAGTAAGGCCATAAGTCTTGCAAGTATTGGTGAATAGTAATTACGAAATGTAGGTCTTTGGAAGGAATCCAATATTTTTACTGAATCTATGGAGACAACATGCATTTCGAACAATTATTTGACGGACTGAATGGAAACAAAATATAACATAATATTTCCAAACGCAAAATAACATGGAATTTCAGCCCTTTAAAGTCAGCCTATTTATGAATTATTGCGTTTAGATGTACAGTGGCTCAAATAATTGAGAGTACTCCTTACTTTAACTTGATAAATCCGACTTTCAGTACAAACAACAGATTAACGAGAAGTACAAACATGTTTTTATTTTTACACACAACAAATGGTTTAATTTAAAGTAAGAATAAAGAAAAATTAGCTAAAAAAATCTAAATTGAAAAGTTTCAAAAAATTTTTGAGTACAAATAAGCAATTTTTGTCTCAAAAAAATCGAGAATAGGCCATCGAAATTTTTGTAGCATCTCGTAAAGAAAGAAAGTGTTAATATTTAATTTCATGTTTTTTTGTCTGGTACAATGATCTATGAACGTCGTGGTACCGACTTTACCAATTTTTGGTGGTATCTGAAGACATTCTACTCTATTCTTCTTGCAACAGTTCTTTTAAATGGTCTCTGTTTCTAATTTTGTGTTTTGTGACCACTACTTCGAATGTGGTCTACAGATATTCAATGACCTTGATGTCGGTGTACTGTGGTAGTGTTTGTAACTGCGGTTTGCGGTAGTGTGCAGTTTGTGGTAGTACGTGTAACTGCAATGAAAAAATATCGCATTCTTCGAAAATCTCGTACTTGAAAGCCGAGACCTTACCATCAGATCTTCATATCCCAAAAAACTACAGAAACTGCTTCTGCTCCTCAAAAATAAAGAATAAGTCATATCTAGACTCTCCGACCAGCCCGTAGGCATAGGGATGACCGGACCGAGGCAACAGAAATACTGGCGGGAAATGTGATTGAGTCCTAAGGGCCATCACCAGTCACGGTACAACCCTCCCCGGAGGAAGTATGTTCCGTCATCGGTGGGAGGAGCATACCCCCATCCCCTATTAATGTATTCTACAGGGTGTCGAGATCTAAATACCATGCCAGAAGCATCTCATCCTCATTTCGATGTGCCCGCTCCGAAGGGATAAACATAATGATAAGCCATCGCCAGATTTTCCGAAAAATTTATTTAAATTTGAAATTTGGCGATTGATTATAACTCCCGACTCAATGAATTATAGTTGAAATTCCAAATTCGTGACAGATACGATCAAGAATTCAGGACACACATACTATTTTATTTATTAAACAACAGAACACATTTTTTACGTGCGTAATTTCCTTTGTTGTTTCATGTATTATCACCATTATTCATCGGTTTTATTCTCTTACGTATCGAACAATGTCTTATGAGACCCGGCATTTTATTATTATTATTTTTCAAGTCGTACAGACAAAAGAAGTTAATTCTCTTTCGTAATCGGATTAACATTATCCTCAGAAGGTACTTTTCTGCTCGCCGGGCGCCAGCGAAAAATTGCCAAATAATGTAAAATTCCGCCAAATTTCTTACAGTGATTTTAAAGCGAGGAATCGCCAAATAATATAGAATTTCGCCAAATTCCTTTGGCCATATTTTGCTCCCGCCCGGTTAACGGAAAAGTACAACTCAGATAATGAAACAATCGTTTGATAGGTTAAGGCGTACTAAAAATGAAATAAAACAGCAATCAAAAATTGTTATTGTTTCTTTATTACGAAGCCTTTTAAGCGGAAGTATAACCTAGTTGGATTATTCAGTGATTGTATTTATTGAAACACATGAGAGGTTATAAAATACTGAAATATTATTTATATTTTATAGTAACGATCATTATGAATATGGGCATGCCGATTGGGGGCAATATTTTAATTATGTTGTGTAATTCCTCGACAATATTCTTTTAACAATAAACAAAAATTTTAATAACACTCTAACCAGTTATAAAATAAATCTTATAATCCAAATAAATAAAAATGAATTGTCAAATGTGTTGTTAAGATTAAAATTCAAGAACGGTTCCACCAATCAGGCAAATTTTTTTAAAAAAATATTTTCTATAAGATTTAAGGAAGGTTCTTATGAAGAGTGAAAAAAAAATGCGTGGAAAATAGTAAAAACGATGCTTTTCTTACTTTCCCGCCACAAATCTTCATTTCCCCATTGCCAATTGGGTAAGACTTCAGTTTGTTTTTTGCTCAAGCTAATGAGGTTAGGCTTAACATGTTTTTGATCGATTATTTCAAGCGATTCTGTTTATTTTCTTAGTGTTTGATGCATTTAAAAATAAACATCATTAATTAATCGATTTTTTGGATTCATTTTGAAGTACTTTTGAATTAAAATAAAACAGAATAAAGAAAATTAAAAATTTCTAATCTGTATTGCGTTATCCCAACTGACATAGAAAATTCCCGCATTTTCGCTGGTCCAATTAGTGTTGAAAATTCAAGCATATACAGTATTGTAATTATTGTCAACAGTGTTTTTATTTTAATTAAAAGTTTAAAAAATATGTCTATAATACTGTCGTAACTATCTCAATCTCGATCGATAAATAAAATATACTTGACTTGATTTTAAATAAATGACTTGATTTGCGGTTTTGCCTTATTTCAGGTACACACTGTAAATAAATTGTTTTTTGATTAGTTGTGTGCTTTTCCTTGCGTACGAAGTCGCGGGTAAAAGCTAGTCCTTTAAATAAGAATAAATAATAAATTCAAAATAAAATATTTTGAATAGGAATTTTAAACCATAAAATCGATTGCTGTCTGAAAGCAATTAATTAAATACAGTTATACTATCAGTATTAACATATATTGTAAACATAATTTTGCAGATAAGTGATAAAAAAGAAGACACTTTTAAAGTTTTAACTTTGATTTATTTCAACACGGGAAATTATGCTACGTACAAAGAAAAACCGATAAGAAATGCGTTAGTTTACATCGTATACTAAAGCGAAAGCACAACACATTTTTTCCCCTTCAGTGACGCTATTAAGATGATCTCATAGGGATTTCTTTGACATGTACACACTTATGAAGAGAAATCTTAGGTATCTTTCAGCTGCTATTAATTTTCCAACTTGTTTCCCCACCACTTTAACGACAAAATCAACTATTCTACTAAGCGCGTATGAGAAGTGTTTAAATAAAGAAGTGGGAATTGGATTCGAAAAGATAACATCTTAGAATAAAGTTAACATAGGCTAAATTAAGATAAATATTAAGAAATTAATTAAGATATAAGGTAACTGAACACGTTAAAAAGGTCGATTTTCGCTAAAAGCACCTTTTTTAAATTTTATTTTTATTGAATAGACCAGTCTTCGACCAATGCAAAACAGGTTTACTTTTATCTCTACGTTAATTAGAAGTCAAGATAATATTTTCGTAACGATTGGTAAACTGGAAGTGGGCATTTAAATAACCGGAAGTACTGATTTAAAGGGCCAAAAATGTGTTAAAAATTTGTATAAACACAAATTTAGTTTTAAATACGGAAACATTTTTGCACGGCAAAATTCAAAATGCCATTGAGAGTTTCAACGGTGTTTTGTGAAAATTTGTACCTAAAGATGTCTTTGTTGAACTCCGAAACCTCGTATTAGGTGCATTTATATCCGTGATACAGTTTAACGAAGGGTTTTGTTGAATGACTGAATATCCTTAAGGTTAAACAAAACAGGGAGAAAAAAAACCCCAGAAAACATTAACTTGACAAAAATAGAATAAATTAATCTAGATGACATTCACTGCCAAATGCCAAATTTGCCAGAAGAAAAATGAAATGATAAAAAAAGGAAAATTATAAATTAATCTAGGTGACAGTCACTGCCAAATACAAAAATTACCATAAAAAAATAAACGATTAAAAAAGGAAAATTATTAAAATATTAGAAAGATGGTATAATCTATAAGTGTAGGGAATTTTAAGTATGTACACGCATAATTTATTACTAAAACATGTCACTGTATACTTCAAATGCCTTTTTTTCAAAATTGATTTTTTTTAATTTTTTGCTCGTTTCAACTCAAATAACTCAAAATATAATTATCATATTACTATGAAATTTCGAGGAGTTCGTCCTTATACTATTTTTTTAGGGATTGAAGTAAAAAAATTCAGATTGAGTGAATATTTTTTTTTAATTTAGAGCCTGTTAATTGAATAATGTCATATATTTACTAAAAATTTCATGATAAATCTTTGACTGGTTCCAAAATTTTTATTTAGAATTATAACCATACGCTTGGGGTTCATTCCCTGGAGAAAACTATGTAGTTTATTTTGGTATAAGTTTTGTTCGAATGAGAATAATAGTCTTTAATATATCCAATTTGAAATTTTTAAAGAATTTTCTTAAATTCATGTTATTAAATTTCAATTTTCAAAAAGTTTTAATGTTTTTTTCCTTCAAATTTTGACATTCTATGACTAAATTTTGTATAGACTAAAACCTAGAAATATGGTTAAAGCATGTCTATTCATGCTTTTTTTTAAAGTGCTCATATATATATAAATTTACGAATCAACCGAAGATTTATCAGGAAGTTTTGAGTAAATATATGACGTTTATTATTGAATTATTATTGAATAATAGGCTGTAAAATATAAAAATATTGAGTCAACCGAAATTCCTTTCATTCTTTCCCTAGAAAATAGCATGAAAACAAAGTCCACTAAATTTTATAGTAATATTATATACATTGGTGTGTGAATAAACCTAAACATGCATCGTAGTAAAGATCAATCAGCTGAGTTCTACAGTTTTTATTACTGTTATTGTTAATTCCATATATTTTACCTTTACGAACCAAATATTAGGTTATTTCTATTTTTTTAGCTTTTTTTCTTCTTCTTTGTATTCAATACTGCATTTTTAGAAATATTTATATTACATTTATTCATAGACATTTATTAAAATATTTTAAAAAGTGAAGTTAATAGAAATAAATCAAGGTGGAAAATAAAATGCCTTAATAACCACAATGTGCAAAAATATTATACTACATTCATTTCATACACATTGAAAAGGGATATTTGGTTAGAATGCCTATTTAATGGCTCAGTGAAATCCTTTATTCAAAAAAAAGTTGACAATTTTAAATCTTTAACTGGAGATATTATGAATTTAAATAATAAAAGAATATTTAACGAGAATTTCAAATATTTCACAAATGTCTTAAATAATTTCCACATTAATTTTTTTTCAAAAATATTTCTTAAATATATGTTGAAAATCTATATTAACAATTAACACATGGTCATTCCAACCAAACATTGAACTCTCCTTTAGACTTAGAAATAGATTTCACCATAGCATCTCAGAATAGAACGTTTCTTTAAAATAGATGTTCTCTTTTAATGCTTCCTTGTATACCAGGAAAAGCACTTACATTAATTTTTCTTTCATTTCAGTTTCCATCTCTCGTGAACATTAACACTTATTGAATAAAATTTGTTTACCTTTTACTGGCAACGGAAGAAGCAACAGCAGATTCGATTTATCCAAATCGTTTGCGCTTTGTAGGAAAAAAAAAACGAAAACGATTCCGATCCGGCGAGAAAACCGATTTGAGGGGAGAGACACAGACGGAACTTGATGCCTTTTGAAAATCTCGGTCACTAGTGCTAATCCAAGTTTGAACGTCCTTGAACTTCTGGTTTGTTTCTGGATACTATTTGGCCATTGGCCCGTTTGAGCATGACGTCACTGATTATTGTTCTAGTTACATTTTTTCCCCTCTCAGCGTAGCGTGGAAGAACAAGTTCGGAAAGAGAAGACATCCTCATTTTTTTTTCTTCTTTTTTCTGATTGTCAGGTGTTGCGAGTGTATTCTTGCATAAACGAACAAACAATGGCAATCTATTAATCGAATTTGCCACCTGAAAAATCAGATGGAATTCGTTTCGTCTTCCTGCGATGTAATCGTTTGAAATGGCGGAAGTTAATAGTTCGTTGAGTATTCTAATAGATCATAATTGCATAAGAATGTTCGTCGAAGAATTATCTGACTCGACGAAAAATTTATCTCTAATTACGTGAGTTTTTTTTTTTTCTTTTCATTAAGAAATTATATTTTACGCTTGTGTTGGCTTCGATAATTTTAATAATTTGTCTAACAATGAATACTGAGCGAAAAAATTCAGCTCAGGAACAACAACATTCTATAATAATAAGAAGAAAATTTCATGAAAATTTAAACGAAATAATTTTTAAACTGATTTATTCTCAATTAAAATTAAGCTAAATAAAAAGAAGAACGTAAAATTCTGTTTTTCATTTTATGAGCTGAATATCATTTCATCGTTTTTAAAATTTTGTCCTTTTTCCAATTTTTGTTATTAGTTCACACTCTACTATATTTATATATCTTGTTCGAAATTTCAATCGTTCATAAAATGCTTTTTATTTATCCAATCAAGTTGAAGTACATTTTTTAAAAACTTGTAGTAGATGACATTCGATGTGAATGCAGTTTTTTAAATATTCATTCATTAAATTACATTTTTAATACTTCAAATAGAGTTTTATCAGTTTGTAATGAAAACTGAGTTTAACAGGCAGTAGACCAATCGGTAACATGCGGGTATTTCAGTATTTTTCGAGTGAAACTGAAGATAGCGAGTTCAATTCTTGCGAAAATCGATAATTTTTGATACATTAAAAAAAATCGCTTTAAGTATGCGTTTTATTCAAAATATTTTTGAGTTGTGGCTTAGTGGTTCAAGCGAAGGATTTTTCTCGGAAAGTAAAATTGAAGAAATTTTAAGCTTTAGGTTCCATTCCTATTTCTTTCCTTTTTGTCTGTTCCTTAAAACTGTTGGTCACTTCTACCTAACCTTAAGATTCTACCTTACCTACCTAACCTTAAGCGTCGAGAAGGAGAATGGAAAATTGGAAAAAAATTCGCTTTCTATTTTGCCGCTTAATATTGTGATTCTGTGTATATGCATATTTATATTAATTATAATTATTAAAAAATTAAATTAAATAAAATTTTCCTTTGCTGACCTAAGCAGGAATTGACTTAATTTTTTTTTCATACATTACTTTTTTCCTTAATATTAGTTCTAAAGTATTTTGCACAAGAATATATTTTAAAATATAAATCTTGTGAACTAAAAAAATAAACAAAAACAAAGCATTATTACTTTTCGAGAAGGATTCAGAATTTTACAATTAATATAAGTTTTTTTTTCAGATTAAAAATAAGATAGATTAAATAATTAAACAATAATAATTTCTTATAATTAATAAGTGTTGGAATGTAACACATAAAAAATGATATTTACAAGTGATTTTAAAGAATTTTATAATAAAAAAAGACGAATCTTTTCAAAATATACGTATTGTATATCTGTGCTTGACAGATTAAACGACTGAATTCAGAACTACTAAATTTGGTTATTTCTTACTTTTGAACTAAAATCATCGTTGCAATTATTTAAAAATTAAAAACTTGTCCAGTTTCATTAAAAATTTAGGAAATAAAAAAAAACGTTAACAGAAAAATAAATAAAGTACATGAAAAATTGCAATTTCTTTCATAACTTTGATAATAAAAATACATCCCGTCTTCATCGAAGAGCAGACGAAAAAACTTTGGGGGGGGGGGAATCGCTGCCATCTCGTTTATTACTTTCTTGCATACAAATACAAAAGTATAGAAATCATCAAATAATAAAAACTGGAGATTTTGGGGAATTTTTAGGTTTTATACCTACTTGAGGTCGAAAAAATACTTTTTTGGAAAATATCCGTCCCTCTGTCTGTGACAAAGATAACGCAGAAACACTTTGGGCAAGACGGATGGAATTTGGTACATGTTCTTTACAAATCAATTTCTATAAAATTTTGAGTAAAATATGCTAAGAGGGAGTCTGTCTGTTCTGCTGTTCGAATATAGTTAACACGATTATTACTCAGCGAAAAGAGCTAGATAGATAAGATTCAGGGCATAGATTTAACATCTATTGTCTAAACACCTCTCAAATTATTAGACAAATTCAATTGTGATGGAATACCTGTTGTTCAGTACTTTCAAAAGAATGTAATAATTATTACATTCTTCAAGCTGGCATCATGGCGTAGGGGTAACGCGTCTTCTCCGTGATCTGGGTGTCCTGGGTTCCAGTCCCGGTTCGTGTATGGATGTTCTTCAATGTTCGATCTGTGAGGTGTGTGAATATGCCCCCTCCATGTGACAAGGGGCTGTGCAAGTGAATGTGATGAGTGTATAGCTAATTATACGTACCATTGTCCCAAGTTGGCTCGACTTCAAAACAAGAGACGCTCATTTCGGCTTAAAAATCGCTGAGACATCAACGAAACTTGCCCATGGCAAGTGCCATTAGAAACAACATTCTTCTGAATGTCATGAATAATTCTAAAACCGAATAAATTAAATATGTTGTTGTTACTAATGGCATTTGCCATGGACAAGCGCGCTAACGGCTGTCAGCGATTTTAAGCTGAATGAGCGTCTCTTGTATCGGAAGTAGCGCCAACTAGGGCCAAGAGTACGACCTAGCTACTCATTCGTCACATTTGTTTGCACAAACACTTTTTACAGGGGGGGGGGCACAATCATGCACCTCACAGATAGTACATAGAAGAACCGGGATACAGATAGTATCCGGTTCTATCTGTATCCGGGATCTGTATCCATGATGTAACCGGGATTCGAGCCAAAGACACCCCGATCACTAGTAAGGCGAGTTACCTCTGTGCCAGAACGCCGGAGATTAAATCTATTACATTTGATAAGAGATTTTTTAAATACAAGTGTATTTTTGTAAGAAATTTTTATTTCAATCGATTGGTAAAAACATATCTAAACTTCAAATTTGATTTTCAGATACTATGAAAGTATGCCAGGTATAAACGCCAAATAAATCGTCAAGGATGGAGCGTTAGAAAAAATTAAAATACTAAATTCAGCCCTTAATTATTGTACACCAATGTCATGAGAAGTGTTTTCCGGCTTGATAAGTTGATTAAAGAATATAGAGAAAGTTTTGGCGTTTTCCTGCTGGTTTCAGCTGAATATCTGAAAAATACTTTTTGTTTGAAGCTATCAGTAATGCAATTTACAATCTGTTAAGCTGGCGCCGTCGTTTATTAGACTCGAAGATTAATTTGAACGTAAAATCGCCACGAAAGATCACGTTTGCTTCCTCAAAGTACTAAATACAGAATCTCTTTACGTGACATTCATCGCAAGACCAAATAGGGAACAGAACGATGACCTCGTTAAATCACGGGATTCCCGGCGGATAGTAAGCTTGTGGGATTCTGAATAAACTCAGTTAAAATCTCTATTCATGAAACAAGAAATGATGGATGAAAATGTCATTAAAAACATTATAAATAGGCACGGTTTTGTCTACGCTGAGCACTCTCTTTCCATTTTTTCCCCCAACGGTTTACTTCCTCAATTACAGCTACGTGAAGAAGAGTCACTAATTCTATTTCTTACATGTCAATTCGCAACTTTAACAAGAAGTTTTACCAGATTGGACCAGATTATTAATAATTTGGACCAGATTATTAATAATTCTTTTCATCTGTTTAAAAACTTTGCGTCGAGTGTTTTTAGTTCTTACTTCTTATTTGAAACATCAAGTTTAAGCAAAGATAAATTATTGTGATCGTCAAAAAAAATTAAATTCGAAATTTTGACCAATGTCTACGTTTCAGAAATCCGTGAATCAGAAAAGCATAATTTCCGTAATTATATCTGTGCTGTGTGTTGTGACTAATGGCGCTCGCCGTGGACAAGCTTCCGCTGGTACGATCAGCAGATTTTAAGCCTAAGAAATGCGTCCCTTTGTTTTCTAAATAGCACCATCTAGGGGCAAGAGTACGACTTTTCTGCACACACGTCACAACTCTTTTTAGGGGGCGGACTTCTTTCATGCAAATTCATTCATACATCTCAGATCCTAATTTAGGCCTGGAACAGAGAACGATCAATCTCAGTGGTATTACTCTCGACATGGAGGACTTTGCGACCACGACAGATTTAACGAGCGCCAGCCACCACACACTCGGGGAATCCTTTGGCCGGTGAGTTTCGAACTCGTAACTAAGGAGCACGAGTCCAACACTCTACCAACCAGGCCCTCCCGGCTCATAATTATATCTGTCTGTCTATTGCTCTATCCATCTATCTATCTTTGAGTTGAGTTGAATTTGATTTTAAAGGCACATGTTTATATCCATTTATAATAAAATCAAAACATGAAACATCTAGAAAAACCAAATGTCTAGAAGAGTAAAAAGGCGAGCCATGGAAAAGCCTAACAATGATGTAAGGTATGGTACTGTGCTAAAAAGTGCTATTAATAATTATAAAAACCAATATTAAAAAAAAAACTAAAAAGGCCAATATGCGGGGTTTTGGAAAGCAACTCGCCCAATTGAGGGCGAGATTTCTGAAAACAAGCTAGACGCTCGATAGAAAATCGTGGACATTCTATAAGAATGTGCAAAACAGACATTGGAGTCTTAAGCATTGAGCAAAATGGTGTTGTGTCCCCCATCAACAAGTGCCGGTGGCAGAATCGTGTGTGCCCAATCCTCAGCCTAGTTAAAATTGTGTCCATCTTTCTGCTGTGTAAAGTTAGCCAGAAATCTATTGTGGACTTAACTGTATGGAGCTTGTTACGAATCTGTGTGTCTCATTAAGTTTGCCATTTGGAATGCAAAATCTGATATATATATTTCTTGTAATCAAAAAGAGAAAAATGTGTTGACAAGGAAATTGTTTATCTTTGAACGTGACGCGTATCCTAAAATCCTTTTAAGCAAGATGGGTGAAATTGGTACATAGGCATTAAGAGATATCTCTATCAAAATTTGTACGAAATCCATTCTAAGGAAGTCTGCCCGTCCTGCAGTTCGAATATAAACTGAAATTTAAAGAGCTAGATGGATGGAATTTGCCATACAGTTTTAGTATCTATGACGTAGATCCATAACAAATTTGAACCAAATTAGACAAGGGGGTTGATCGAGTGCTTATCTACATGTATATATTGCATATAGGGTGCAATGACTTAATCCTGGCCGATCAAATAAACGGGTAGCGTTTAAACACAAATGTTTTATTTACAGCTTATTTAAAATAACTCGTCCTCTAGGTTAATGTGCTGGGAAATATTTGCATCTGGATCAACAGTTCTACGACTAATGCAAAGAAACCAACAGGCTGCTAACGTATCCGGCTACTGAGGGTAGCTCAAGAGATCTATGGATATAACAGGCAGACCTTTAATTAAACTCGAAATCACGTGGTATCTCTTCAGCTCAGCTCGTCAGATCTCAGGTCTTCTCGTCTCGTCCCGTCTCTAGTCGGATCATCTGATCTCGTCAGATCAGCTCGTATAGTCGTCCTCTTCCTTTCAAAACCTTCCATTTTAACCTCGGTCAAACTCCGCCTCTCGTTTTCGCATTGGTGCGCTGGAGATGCCGATCATTCAATAATTCTTCAGAAATATCCCCAATGATCAGTAGTCAACCGTGGGAATATTTTCTACTCATCCACCTTCTTAGCAAACTCTCCACAATAGGGAAATATTCACATCTGGAAATTTTAGTACTTTTTTCTTCAAAGGGCCGTAAAACGCATGTATGGTTCATTATCGGAACTTATTCAAATTCGGGTGGCCCATAGGAGAAATAGTTACATCTGGGGTTTGGACACGGTTTCCTTCTTCAAATGGCTGTAAAACGCATGGGTTGTCTATTACTAGACTCTATTCACGTCCAGATGGTGACACTAAAGGGGAGAATTCACAAAGGAAGGAATCGTCCCACAGCTGATTAGATGAAATAATGTTCAAACATGTGTCTCTTAGAAAGGGAGGGAAGTTTCACAACTTTTTTACAAGGGATACCAATAACACTAAAACGCAATAATTTAAATGCATGAAATTTGATGTGGAATTTTGGGACCTCTGTGTCAAAGCTTGGTTTCAATCGGGAACGAAAAAAAATAGCCAGAATGCATATTTAATTTTCTGGAATTTATGTGCTAACCGGATTTATGCCAACGTAATTTTCTGGTATTTATGCCAACGTATCAATAGCCAAAGATTGCTCACTAGATTCAATAAAAACGCTGAATTCACTCCAAGGATTGTTTGTTCCTTAACTAATATTCGCAAATGTCCTGCAGGGTATTCACTGCCTTACGAGCCCTGGTGGAAAGGTGGTAAGGTCTTGACCTCGGAACCGGAGGTATAGATAATAGTTTGCAGGTCCATTTATTAGCGAAGCGAAGAGTCAGTGCAGCAGTAAAAACGTTCAATACACAAAACAATCTGAAATTCGCATGATATTTTGTTTATATTTGATTGCTGCCATTCGACAATTAGTAATAAGCTTGATTTCTGTCCCACGAATGTTAGAGTTATATGTAGAGATATATTGTTTCGCTTCTTGTATTTTTCATGGAAGAGCGCGCCGCTATTTCAGCAGTCCTTTGGTTGAATGCAAATATAAAGACACAAAAGCAAATATATGTGGGAACTGCTAACAGATCTCATATCACGTATGAGCCAATTTGCATCATTGATCATATGATGATTTTCCTCCATTATTGACAGTGAGACGGTAAGACATACCATACATCTTTTTGTGTTGGGTTTTATGATTTTTTAGTCATGTTTTGTCCATGTAATCCCAATAGATATATTTTACATATTAATGCTGGTCGTAATATACCCGACATAGCTATTTTAATTAACCATCATCTGCCTTCATTTTGTTTTGTCAACGCCCGATGGTAGACGTAATTCAAAGCAAGAGTTGTAAAAGGTTAGATCATTTCTTAGAGGACGATACCCTTAATTAGCTTAGCATTCTAGAACAATGCCATCTATTGAGATTTTGAAAAACTGTCCCAATTAACTTTGAGCCAGAGGCCCGACTAACAATCGCACAGGAAAGACGTCTGTCTTCGCGCGTCAGCGATTCCCGCAAGGCTACGCCGGCTACATGGTAATATGTTTTCGCCATAATGTTTTGCTACTTCTAACGTCCTCCTAGAGCAAAATATCTGACTTTCTTTTTATTAAATATCTCCATGTTTTTATTCTTTTAATATTTCTCTGTAAATACCACCCCCTGTAAATATTCCCCTTTAACTCTAAATAAATTCTTTTCTTTTT
>JAOUZG010034892.1:1911784-1923169 GCA_026289955.1 Argiope argentata
TTTTCTCGTGCTGATAACTTCAGTTTGATACACTTTTATGTTCAGTCACTTCAATAAGTTAAAAGATACCAAACCGAATAGGAAGACGTAGTTATGTGCTACTGAAACCAGTTCAAGATGAGGAAAAGCATGATTCCTCTTGGTATTCGCTGCCTCTATAAATAAGTTACTTGCATTTTTGAAAGCAGAAATGTCATAAACTCAAGGACCAAATACGTCAGTGAGTTCTGTCGAAATGACGGGAAAAGTTTGTGGCATTTGAATGACAAATAATTAATTTCCAAGAAACAAATTTTTTTTATTGTTTCTAAAAAACATTTCGAAATGTCTTACTATCTCCAAGTTTTCAAAAGGAAATAATTAAATAATTGACAAGATTATAACTTCGTTAATCATTTAGTATGAGTCTTCTTTGACTACCTGTTTATATGCACAAGATATTGGTTGAATTTAAATTCATTTTATCATTTAGAAGAATATTCGCCAGCTTCCTGGTATAGGGGTAGAGCGTCTTCTCTGTGATCTGAGCTTCCCGGGTTCGAGGATGGTTGTTCTAATGTGCTTTATATGTGAGGTGTGTGCATGTGCCCCTGTAAAAGGGAATGTGCAAGCGAAGGTGATGAGTGAGTAGCAAAAGTCATACTCTTGGCGCTACTATAAAAAAAATAAGCGACGCTTATAAGACTTAAATCGCTGACTACCACAGCGACCTCGTCCATGACAAGTGCCATAAGAAACAACAATAGAAGAAACTTAACGGCAATGATTCCATGAAATTGTCTGGCATTAAAGCAATGCTAATTTAATTAGCCAATTTTAAAGATATAAGTCAGAGTTTTCTGCTTTAGGACTGTGTAACACTTAAGTTTCATAATTTTGTGAAGTGTATTTATAGATCGAAGCAAAATAAAATATTAATATTGTCAAAATATCCCTTGTTTCCATCAAATCCTTGTTCAATAAATCAAATCCATTTAAATCCATTCGAAATTAAAATTGAAAACTGAATTTTTTGACGAAGCAGAAAATTTTATTTTGAATAATTCATTAAAATATTACAAAAGTTCTAAAAATTATGTGAAAGTGCACATAAAACTTCAATGCCGAACACTGTTTTCAACACTCATTTTAAAGAAATGTTTTGTTCCAGTAAAAAAAAAATGTATATATTTTCAATTCCTACTATTAATTTATACTCTCCTTATATATATTTATATTTTGTTCAAATTTCCAATAGTTAATAAAATATTCTTTATTCATCCACTCAAGTTGAAGTAATTTTTTTGAACTTGTAGCGAATGACACTCAATAAAATTTTTTTCTTTAAATATTAATTTATTCCTTATATTTAATTAATTTTCAATACTTGAGAGTTTTAGCAGTTTTTAACGAAAATCGAAATCAATAGGCAGTAGCTCAATTGATAAAATGCGAGGATTTCGGTATTTTTTATGTGAAGGTGAAAAATGGGACTTCCGAAATTTAATACATCTTTGATAAATTATTTATATTCATTGTAATTATTTAATGAAAAGTAACTAAAACTAAATTTAACTTAATTTACCAAAGTAGGAATCGACCATTTTTTAAAAATTAATATTACTTTTTTTAGATCACTTCATCTAAGCCACTGGGTGAACTGCAAAAGTGACCCTTACCCTGAAGAAGTCTGCCCACCCCTAATCTATAATCATATTCTGAGCCAAATCCATGAGGAATTTTGGGTAAAAAAGTATATATTACGGCAAACAAAATCATACAAAATTATTTCTTTTGTGAATTATGAATAATTGATTTAGTTTGTTTGCAATATTTTAAATCTTGCAGTCAACGGGAAAATTTAACGGTAAGAACATTTATATTTTATTCATCAAGTCAAAAAAATATCTTCTCATTGTGGAGTTTCTGTTTTCCGCTTCGGCAATTTGTTTTTGAAGATAAAGAATTTCATAATAATCTGTTATTTATTCATCTGTAAATAAGCCGATTATAAGATCTGTAACGAGAAGGCCAGATTTCAAGGGCAAAAAAAAAAAAAAAATATCAGGAGATTCTTCCTACTCGGCAAGGAAAAGGAGATTTAAGTTTCACAGATTAAGTAATGGAATTTTCATTGAAAAAAATATGCACTAAAAAAAAGTTTCGAAGATATATATGTTAGGTATCAGATTTGTTGAAACTGATTAC
Source organism: Argiope argentata (assembly GCA_026289955.1). NCBI lineage: Eukaryota > Metazoa > Arthropoda > Arachnida > Araneae > Araneidae > Argiope > Argiope argentata. The sequence goes on from JAOUZG010034892.1 coordinate 1,913,972, forward strand.
ATCATCATGCCGTTTTGGGAGCATATTTTAAAGAATTGATTATTTTGAGCTTGATCAGATGATAAGGACGATTTATGGATTCTTGTAATCGCTATAAATAAATATTCAATATGAATATTTATTTACATCTGAAGGGAGCAAAATTTAAATATGTAAACAAAATAACTCAAAACTGCTACTAACTGGACGTATAAAAATTGATATTTTCTATTAAGGTAGATAACTACGCTGAAAACTTTTGTGAAAATATGAATATTTTTTATTTAATAATTTTATCGTTTGAGCAGGTTTCTTTATCAAAGCGTAAAAGTTTTAATTCTAAGTCTATTTTTTTTAAATTTATACAGAATTTTATATTTGTATTTGCATAAGTATCTTTTATATCTTTAAATATTTTCTCTCATTCTCATCTTTAATATAATTTTTTTTTACAAAACACTTCATAAATTAGAATCTAAAACATTTTTTGTTTATATTTGGCATAATAACTTTTCAATATGTTCTAACTTCCTGAATTGCTCGTTGGGTTAATTAGTGCTCGTTTTTATTTTGTATGAAAAAAATTGCTGAAAAATAAGGATTAAGTATTTTAAAAAAGCAGTTCAAATTCAGCGGGAAAAGGTCATCTTCGGGACTTCATTCTACGGTCATTCCTAACGCCGGCAATTCTCCATAGTCTCTTCATATTAGCTGTATCCAACTGCCACGACTACCACTACACGACTGTCCACACATCGCACGACTCGATGTTGCTTCTACAATAAACACCAGGTCTCGGCACACAGTTCATTTCATCAATTGTTGCGTTCCTCCCTGGATTGATCCAAATAGTCGCTCTTTGCCCGATCGATTTTGGCTTGAAATTGACGGCTTTTTATAATTTCCGAAGGTGGACACAGAAGATTCTGGAATAATCAGTCATAACCTGGTTCTTAATAGCTCAATCACTAAAATTCTGGAAGTTTCCAGTGTTTTCTATTTTATCGCCAAAACCGCCAAATTCGTCGCCAAGTCTAAGCCCTGATATCAATGACTCGGCATCCGATTATATCCAACAGAACTGATGGTAAAAGGGTATCTCCAGTGATTGAACCAACCATGCTGGAAAGTAGCATCACAGATTTGTAACAATACTAACAGACTTAATTTTTTAACTATACCACACACTATTTAAAATTACTTTTAATTGTACTAGACAATTTAGAGCCATTACTTGTCGTTTACTCACAAAAGAAACTGATAAATCAAATCTTATCCAATATTTCGGAAATTACTACATGTACTTGAAAATTCTTTAAATATCTCCTCATTCAAAATCAATTAAAAATATAACATTAGAATGAATAATAGAAAGATTCAAAAATTAAAAAAAAAGAAAAAAGTACATATTTTAATATTAGTAAATTCATCAACAAAAATAGTTTTTTTTTTCCTCCTGGGTTTGCTGATTTAGATAAAACCATATGATATCTGCCAAGAAAATCAAATAAGCTTATGAAACAATAATCAGAAGTTCTCTCTCCAAACCTTTCTCGCATACTTTGTAATAAAGGTGCTGTACGCTTTGCATGGCATTGGTGTACAGTAGTCCCGAAATACTGAACTTTTCGGTTTTATTGAATCTATCGTGCCATAGTTGGCGATTGATTCCTGGCGTGTGAGTAATTGTACCAAAAACTGAATCTGTGTTTTAGTTCATTTCTCGCAAACGACTAAAAATTATAATAAGACACAACGCTACAATTTTAGTCACAGAATTACATACCAAATTTTATATATTTAAGTCTTTAATTTTTTCAGTTATCGGGCACACGTGCTTCTGAAAGTACACATCGACGGATAGTCAACCCCTTACTTGTTAAATTTAGTTTAAAATTTGATAGAAGTCTATGCTGAGGATATTAATTCTGTGGATAAAATGTTAACTATTTAGCTCTCTTTGAAGTTATCGTATTTAACGATATTCGAACAGTCGGACAACAGACTTCCTGTGAAAGCATTTTAATCAAATATCTAGAGAAATTGGCAAGTTTAGTATAAAGACCGTGTACCAAATTTCCTTCTTCCAACTCAAAGCGTTTTTGATTTATTCTTGTCACGGATAGACAGATGGTATTTTTCCAAAAATTTATTTTTCGAACTCAAGGAAATTTAAAACGTAGAGATTGATCAAAATTTTGAGTTCAAATTTTCTTAGACGGTTTCTGTACTTGCTCTATGCATGTATAAGAAAGTAAAAAAAGAAAAGAAAATGAATATCAAATGCTTAATTTTTTTTTTATTCTGAATGTAATTATACTTGCAAGATGTGTCCATTCCTTACTCATTCAAAGGAAAATAGGATTTTGATTTTCCCCTCTAAAGTCTCGCACTCATTATTATGGTAGATAATTATTTAGCTATTATAAATAATAGGAGCTTATTCTTATACATAAATCTATACAAATATTAAGCACTTTTATTTCATGTCAAAGTTTTAAGTTAGCTTCAATAATTTATAAAGCATTTTTGTTTCATTTCAAGGTTTTAGGTTAGATTCAAAAATTTATAAAGCATTTTTATTTCATGTCAAAGTTTTAAATTAGATTTAACAATTTATAAAGCATTTTTATTTCATGTCAAGGTTTTAAGTTAGATTCAACAATTTATAAAGCTTTCAATTAATCATGACGTGCAAATACTTCAGTATTTCATTTATAGATGGCAGCACAAAAATCAACCATTGCTGGTCTTTTGAAATATGATTTAATTTCGAATCGAGAAAATATTTCACAATTGAAACAATCGTATTCTTTATCAAGAAGCTATAATGTATTTTTATAATAGACAAATCATAAATGAAATTAATTTAAGTTTTAATAATTTCAATTGAAATTCAAGTTTTAGCGTTTGATAATAAGAAAATACAGAAAAATACACTTGAAAATTTATTATTAAATATAGATGAATCTCGTCGAAACATCAATCGAAGAACAAAACATATTAATTACGGTTTGACAATTTGATTGAAGAATATGTGATTGTAGAAGATATTAAAAAAAGACATGGAATAAAACGTTACAATGATTTAAAAACCAAATAAAATGAGAGAAATCATTTATCTTCGCTATACTAATTATATAATTTTTTTTTCTGAATGTATCTTATGAAATAATTTCTGTTCTTCAATGTCATAAGAATGTAAAAATATTACCACAAGTTTGAAAAGAAAAAGAATTTAATTATTCAGAGTATTTACTTTTTAAGCATGAAAGCTGAATTACTTTTAAATTCGAGCTCATCGTTATCATAATATTATCATTTTATATTGTACGTTATATTTTACGTTCAATGAATATAAAAAATATTCTAATAGACAAAAAATTCGAACTCAAGATTTTGGCGAATATTCACGTTTTAGTCCCTCTTGAGTTCGAGAAACACATTTATGAAAAAAATCTGTCTGTCTGTTTGTGATAAAGACAAACAAAAAGGCTTTGAGATACTAAAATAAAATTTGATATACAGTCCTAACACCAAGCTTGAGGATTTATAACAAATTTTGAGTAAAATCTATTTCCTGGAAGTCTGTTTATCTAGATGTCTGAATATAAAAGCAAAACCGGAGTAGACAAATTGGTAAGGTGTCCGATTCGCTTCCCTTGGGCTGTGAGTTCGAACCACCCTCCCCCCAGTCGAAGACTTTCCGTGTGTGTGGTGGCTGACGCACTTTAAATCTGTCTTGGTCACAAAGTCCTCCATGTCCAGAGTAATACCACTGGAGGTACAGGATCAGAGGTGATCGTGCTCTGTTCCGGATCTAAACTACGATCTGAGATGAATGAATAAATTTGCATGAACGAAGTACGCTTCATAAAGAGGGCCGTGACGAGTATATAGCTAAATCGTATTCTTGGCCCTAGATGGCGCTACTGGAAAACAAGAGACGCTGCATCAGCTTAAATCGCTGTCAGACCTATCAGCGGGCTTGAAAAGTGCCATAAGTAACAACAACAACATAACTGCGAAACGAAGTAGGCTAGATAGATAAAATTCTTTGCACAGATTTAACATTTATATTTTAACTGTTATATTTTGAGCCAAATCCATCGACCTGTTGACTGTCTGTCGGTCTGTATTTTCAGAATCCTGTAAACTTGATATTTAAAAAATACTATGACTTAAATAAATCAAGTTTTGTATGAGGATTTGTTAAAAAAAATGCAGTTCTACGTCAAATATTTGTTTCAAACTGGTTTTCAAAAACGCATCTAAAACACAATTTCGATTTTCGGATAATTTTAAATTCATACAAAAAACTAATTGCCAAAAAATCAATAAAAATGCTAAAGATTTGTGTTTTCTAATTATTGTATGTCAGTACCATGCAAAGATTTTAAGAGAATAACACTTTTTTAAAAGTCCGGGTCACCATTGTGAGTGAATGGGTAGGACCGAACTCGCAATTTTAGAGTTCGTAGCCGAGAAACTGGACCACTAGACAAAGAATGATCACTCTAAACCGGAAGTTGTTGCCTGGTTTATGAAGATTATCACCTCGAGCCTGTGATACTGAGCTCAATAACCTTGCCTCCGAATCAGTATTAATATAAAGCTTGATTCAATATATCAGCAGACAGACTTATTTCATTCTACAAGTGCGGGTAGTCAGTAAAAGACTCAGAGAAATATATGTTCCTGACTGCAACATTCTAATTTTTAATGTAGTGGCTTTGTGGTCCGGTTATTACGATGTCTTGGCGCTGACTTGGTGCATTCGTTATTTTGTCAGAAATGATAAAAACAGGTAACTTTTGAGGTACTTCTGAAAGATCTAATCCACCTTTAAGAATACTTGTAGAGTAATACATTTATCTTTTTTTTCCCAAAAATCATTCACCGATGAATGTCTACCTTTTAATAACGATAGCCTATTTTCAATACTGCAAAATGGTTTGAAACCGAATGGTAGTGGTTTTAGCCAAATTTTTTATCTTCAGAGTTCCGTACATGAGCGTAGTGTTCTTCGTAATGCGGTAAAAAAAAAAAGCGTATATTGGTTGCATTGTGATGTTGAACAGTAGCTACAAAATAGCGAACTTTGGTATTAAATTTGCAGTCGATTTTTGGCCGGAGGTATTTAATAGACAACTTTGAGAAAAACGAATATGCATTTTCCCAAAATAAAAATTATCAAAAATATGTATTATTATATTTATTTAAAAATGTATTATGTAATATATATTTAAAATGCATTATGTGTTGTATGTGTTTTTAAATGCATTATGGGTATATTTTTGAATGCATAAAATGTATTATTATGTTCTATCTTTTTAAAAAGACATTATGTGTTGTATACAAGATGTATTATAAGATTTCTTTTTTAAAATGTATTATGTGTTGTAAATAAAAATATATTATGCTCTGTCTTTTTAAAAATCCATTATGTGCTGTATACAAAATGTATTATATAATATCTTTTTTAAAATGCATTATGTGTTGTAAATAAAAATATATTATGCTCTATCTTTTTAAAAAGGCGTTATGTGCTGTAAACTAAATGTATTATATGATATCTTTTTAAAAATGCGTTATGTATTGTTTATAAAAATATATTGTTAAAAATGCATTATGCGTTATATTTAAAAATGTATTATGCAATATATTTTTTAACTGTATTATGAGTCGCAATTAAAAATATTTTACTTTATATCTTTTTAAAAATTCATTATGTGTTGGATACAAAAATACATTATGTAATATATTGTTAAAAATGCATTATACATCGTATATAAAAAAGTATTTTGTAATATATTATTTAAATGCATTATGTGTTGAGTAAAAAATGTGTTGTGAGATATCGATTCATATTTAAAGACATTATTCCCATTGGATTATATGCATGCGTATTCATTCATGCTGTAAAAGCGGATATCCATTCTTTTCACCAATCATTTGAAACCAAAATCTGATACAGAAAACCAATTGTAAGTATACAAAATGTCGTATATTTAAATCCTCGCATTTTTACATGCACTAAACTTTAAAATGCACTGTTACTTTTACATGCATTGAAATGCACACATCAACAGAAAATCCAAATTTGTCTGACTTGATTCCAAATTTGATTAAAAAGCTCTGTATTGTACTTGCTAAGAATGCAAATCATATTTAATTTATCAAGCTTTTAAAGATTTTTTTAATGCATAGTTCCCCCCATTTAATGCATAGTTCAATCAAATCAATGTAAATTTTCTTATTAATAAATTATTTTCTAAAAGTTTTTTTTGTAATATTTAGTTCCTTAATCGTACTAGAGAAAGTAGGGAAGGAGGAATCTTGCATTAAGAAAATTGATTCATAAATTATAAAAAAACGGAAGGTTTTTTTTTTTTTTTTTTTGCACAAATATAGAATTTGAAGGTTTTCTGAAGTAGAGAATGCATCAGCAATTACTGACATTTATGCAAAGATAAAGAATACGTTTGTATCTATAAGCTGTTGACTACATAAGTTTATTATTATTATTGTAAGAAATTAAGAGCAGATGTCTTAAGATAAAAATTGAACAAAAAGTGGAATTTAAAGACATAAGACATACCTAATTTAAAAAAAACAGCTCATAATTGAATTGGTAAAGATACTTTAGTGATTCGCATTATTTTCATAAAAAAAATGCCTTCTCAAATTCATATTAATCATTGGTGTAAATAAAACAGCAGGTCTTCGTTTCCAACAAATACTTAAGAAACTGATTGGAAAGTATTGTGCTGCCATCTAGTGCAAGTTCTCAACAATATAATTCATTATCAAAATGAATTTCTATTAAAACTGTTTCTATGAAATATCCACATTGTTATAACGGTAAATGGTAACTTCTAAAAGTATTTTAGTATTAACAATTGCTTAATATGATACCATAAGCAATTTTTCAACATTTAGCGCAATTATTAACGTTATAAGTCAATATTTTAAAAAAAATTGTTTTCAATGAAATATCTTTATTGTTATAAGGCTCAAAGATGTCTTCTAAAATACCATTTTTTTTGGTAATTAAATCCTTTTTACTTGCTATATATTAGCAAATATGCGTCAAGTATAGTACAAAAATCTTTCAAATCATTTTATCAGGTAGAAAATTGGACTTCGAGTCCTTAATTTTTATTATTGTTTGGGCAATAAGTATTATTAAAAGAATTTAAATATTTTAAAATAGATAATTCAAAATTATTACATTGTTGGAAGGTTCGTAAAATAGTTTTGTTACATATTTACTAATTAAACTTTAAAAATTAAATGTTATCCTATTTATAATTAAAAAGCAATTAATTTTTCAATTAAATTAATTTTATTTTCGTACATACTTTTGACCTTTAATTTTAAAATGTTTGTCAGAATATTTTATATTAATTTTTTATTTCTATCCTTTATTTAATCTATACATACACGCCTTGTGTTTATATTAAATATTTTTTTTATTTGAAAAGATCATTATTTGAAAATGAAGAGTGAATTCTTAAAAATAATCAGACAAACCAAGGTTGAAAGTTTTGCACAATATGAAGTTTTGGAAGAAAATTCCATGTTCTTTCATTTTTTTAGCTTCAATTATTATATTAAACAATTTGTTCACAAAATTATGCTTAATGAAAATAAATTTAAAAAAAAGCAAGAATAATGATGGAAAAAAATAACGACTGCTATAATTTTCCAATATTTACTAAAATTTATGATATATATTAAATTTTTTAAGTAGATATAAAAGCATATATTAAATTCTGTTGGTAAAAATAACTTTTAGCATAAAAAAGTTATTTTTTAGCAAAATTTTTGTATTTTTTAATGTTTTACATATTAATCATTTTTTAAAATATATGTCCACTTAAAATATAGGATCACTCAGTTTTTTAAAAAAATTTTGAATTCATTTAGAATCTGAATCAAGTATTAGATAGTACAAATATCTTTTTCAAAAACATTTTAGTTTATTAGAATTCAATTATAAAAACAAACGATTTTTTTTTGAAGTTTTGAATTATACTTAGTATTTTTTTAACGCAAACGATGTTATTTATTTTCAATGTATATTTTCACAGAAATATTTGAATTATTCTTTTCATAAGAATTGTTTCTGTTGTTTTTACAACAAATATTTATTTATTAATGTTATTTTTATTTTTTTACTGAAAGCTTTTTCGGTGGCATTGTAATATTTTCTCTATTATGGGAAGAAGAAAAAAAAAGTTGAGTGAAAAAGTACAATGTAAGATACCTGTTTTTAGAGAACATGCTTTATTTTCCTGAGAAATTGCAAAACAATTAACCTTCTCATGTGTGTTAAGAATAATGTTTGAAAAGTTCTTTAACACTATATTAAACAAAAATTTCTTTCAATCTTGGATATTTCTATTATCTTTAAAAAAATTTACGCTGCCAAAACATTTTCAACGTAGATATAAATGCTCTTTTCAAACAAGTTCACAACACAGAATGATACAAACCAATCTACATGTGACGTCACAATGACCCCTTGCCGTTCGTTCTGCAAAACATCACTCGTTAAACGAGTCGTTTTTCACATTTTGTTTTGATTGTTATACGAATCACTCGTTATGGAAGGTGCTCATTAAACACGATTTGATTATGTATGAAAAAGGGACATATTCAGAAATTCCTTTTCATCAATATTATATTTTAACTATGCTATTTTTTTAGATTTTTTTCTTTTTAATAAAAAGCAAAAAAGAAAAAAAAAATAGATACAGGTAAAAAATTGCAAGATAAATCCATTGAGTCACAAGGAATAAAATAATTGTTGATTTTTAAGATAGATAAAAAAATAATTGCCTTTGCAATTTTTTTACGAGAGTCACAAAGTAAATAAATAGTGACAAAAATCCCAAAATAAATAAATAGATAAATTTTTTTATTTAAAAATGCCATTTCTAATATTTTTAAAGGCATTTTTTTCATTATTTAGATTAAAGTTATCCATGCGCAGAAACTTAAATTTCCCTATATAAAATCGTACTTTTATGTGATTGTATGAAAAAGAATAAGACAAATAATGTATATTTTTATAAAGAATATTATTTGTATTTATATTTACAAGTCACACATACATACACACACCTCATGGTAATATAAATAATTCCCATGATAATGATAATACACTATATATATAATGTAAATCATTAATATTACATGCCATGATTATAT
>JAOUZG010034892.1:1923569-1943963 GCA_026289955.1 Argiope argentata
CCATAGTATGTAATATAAATAACTTACATTTATATTACATGCCACGATTATTTTCGTTGTAATCCAATATTGTTTTTTGACACTACAAACTTTTCTGCAGTATTAACTCTTAGGGAACCTATGATTATCACTTTAAGATATTTTAAAATAGAGTTTCAACGGGAGCTATTTTTGCTTTTTGCGAAAAACATAAAAAGTCTTATTGGTAGGGGTTACGGTAAAAGAAAGTTTCTCTTAAAAGAACTGAGAAAAAATTCTCTGTAAAAGAGGTCGGATACTAAAAAAAGTTCTGTTTACTGAAGTTATCTTTTTTCATTTGGCAACGTTTAATCGCTTCCGGGTTTGCAGTTCGCTTCCATAATTTTTTCAGTAAATTCTGTTTTAATAAACACATACACAGCTTATATTATTATAATGCCCTTTGAAACTTGCATTTTGAAATCTGAGTACAAATTTCGGGAAGGATTCTATTTTTACTTCATTTATTTAATTAATTTATTTTCATTCGAGCTAATTCCATTACAATAAAAGATTTCAACATTTTTAATTCAATGCATGCAAAAATGTATTTTTGTTATCAATTTTTGCATGATTTCATGATTTTTAGACCACTGAGTTATAAATGAAACACTAAGTTAAAAAAATAACTGAAATAAAAATTTACCTTTTATTTCACAAACAAAAATGTTTTTAAAAACTACTTTTGTCTTTCAGTTGTTTTTAAAACCACGCGAAGTATTACAAATGAATTGTTTATTTATTCCTATTGCAAACTATTTATAAAGTTATTTGTTTCTGCGCGCTTATTAAGATACGAATGGCAGCAACAGAAGTTTTTAATTCCATTTTCTATTTTTTTTAAAAATGATTTACAGTAAAATAAAATTAGTGTTAGCGATATTTTTTTTCTCTATATCTTAACATAAGGAAATAAAATTTTAGTTAAGAATTTTTTATGTGATTTTTCACACTTTTGATCTCAGAGAATTGAACCTTAAATGTTTTTAAAGATGATCGTGAGTAATTATCAATCATTGCGTGGTATTAGTCATTCGTAAGGATTCTTCATATCAATAATGCAGTTATATACCAAGTTAATATACTGGGAAATCAGGAGACCATTAGCAATAAATAATTGTTACTAAAGCTCGTTTCCTGATTTCACTCACAGGAAGTCGAATAAAGTAAACATTTCCTCTTTGTGATTCAGAAGGTTTTATTAGCCTAGTGTTGCAAAACAATTTCCGATACAGATGAATGTAAATAAAACACATTGGGAGAATCGGCAATTACTTTACTAACGTTTTGTATTCCATTGAAAAAATTCAATAAATATTTTCATTTGTTTATTATTACTGATTTAAAATTTTCAATTGTTCATGCACTAAAATTCTACAAAATAGCAAAAGATATAATTATTATAGTTAAAATAATAATTATTCTTTTTAAAACTCATTACAAATTTATTTTTAGTATACAAAAAAGACTTGCCGTTACATATCGCATATGCTAATATTCTATTAAATATAAGATAATATGAATGAATACGCAATCAGTCAAATGATTATAATTTTTGATGAATAAACTCCCAAAAATTCATAGCTTCTCATAAAAAGTGTGTTTGTAACTATAACATAATAGAATTTGAATTTTATGATAAAAATGACATTAGATCTTTATAAATTTCTTCAACGATTTAAAATAGTTGAAATTTTATAAGTAGGGAAGACAAAAAGCTTCCGAAGACAAGTTTATGATGTTAAGTATAATTAGCTTATTTTATCTTTAGGAAAAATTATACTTAATAGTTTACTAAAAAAATTAGATCTTCAAATCATTGCTGATCAACTGTTTTTGTAATGATTATATTTTATAAGAAAACGACGGATAAGGAAAAATATTATAATCGAAATTTTAATAAACGACTTGTATTAATAAACAAATAGTTTCAATGCAAATTTCTCTTAAAGTAAAAATTAAATTTCAATACCAGTATATTTTACATGCTTCCCAGATAACAACCCGTTTTCTTAAGTTTCAAACTATAGCTTGCAGAGCGTCTTAAATTCTTAAAAACTAAAAGCATACTCCAAGCATTTTAAAATTCCATCGACTTGTTTATTCTTTTCACTGAACAGCATATATTACAAGCATTGCCAGATTCCAAAAAGTTTACGATTGATCATCAGCTATTGTGAAAAAAAAATAATATTAATAAAAATATGTCTATCAAAGAAAAAGTCTTTTACTTTTATCTGTTAATGATATTTTAATTAAAATAAAAATAGTAACAGGTAAAAAGTGTTTGAAAAGGAATCGTCTGGTAAATGTCCGTTAATAGATTTAGAATCTGATATTTACCGAATAAGCATATCATTCAACAGTGATGAAGATAGTAATTATCCCCTTACCAGTGGGTCGGGGTTACCTTTACACCTTTACAGTCGTACACCACTGTGTACGACCGTCCTCTTTTATCGAATAGCAATACTTCTTTATTTCAACTCTAAAATTTATGCCGTGCATATTCATCATCATTATATTCAGCTCAAATCAGTCATTTCTATGTGTTATGCGATTTATGAACCTTTGGGAAGGAGATTTTGATACCGAAAACGATGCACAATCAAAGCTTTTTGCGGTATAAAGGAAATATTTTACTATTTCAATCATTATGAATAAAGAAAACTTAAAATGAAACGAAGTATACATGAGAAATGTAAAAACGATGCTTTATTGTAAGTCCTGAGCTGACAAAACTGAAAGTTAAACCTAATATCCAAAAGAATTAATGACAAATTTCAAAAAACATATTTCCCTAGATATAAAGAATTCAAGACGAATTGGTAAAGCTTTAATTCGTTTTCAAAAAATAAAAATTGAATTGTCTTAAATTTGTAGTGAGAAAAATATCGATTTGACACAATAATTTAAATATTTTTTTACAATTTGCATTAAATATTTACAATATTAATTTAGAGAATTAAGTCATATTGTAAATATCTTTAGCAACGATCATGTTCAAACCTGAAATAATTTAATTTATTTTCTAATAGCCCTTTTGAGATCCATTAGTTACGGTAAACGAGCATTTAGTGACTTTCGGAAGCGAATCTAATCCGTGAACAGAAGGTTTTATATTTGATTCAAGATAAAACAATTCTGATCAAAACCCTGATAAGGTGATTTGGTCGAAAAAAATCGTTTACAAATGAGTAATGGTGATTAGATAGGCGAAGTAATTATAATATCAGTTTTTTCTATATTTAAAATGGCCAGAATTCCTGAATCTGGAAGGTTCCAGCTATTTGCATGGATTATCATGTAGACATATTAAATAGGCAATCCGCAATGTTCCAATTTTTCCAGAACAGAAATTGCAGCTGACATGATGAAAACCAGTGAAATCAAAATCACAGTTAACATGAAATAAAGCCATGAAACAGAAGTTAAAATATATTACTAATTTTTCTTTTTTGTTTCGTAGCAATATTATCGTTTGATGAATTCCAGACGATAAAAATCGAAATAAATAATTGAAACTGAATACGAACTTTAAAAAAAAGGACAGAGAACAAAAGAAATAGTGAAATCAGAAAATTTGTTGCAAACGAGTCGATTATAAATTAAATTATCTCAAAACAGTTTTCTTGATATGGGATTTTTTTTAAATTCAACTTCTAGCCAAATCAGTGACAAAAGTGAGACTTCTACCAGCAGGTCTTCACTTTCTACAGCGGATCATCTAAGAATGTTTTTTGAACTATCAGGAAACAATTAAACAAAAATGAATGACAAAATTATATTCATAATTATTATTCTAAATATTCATTAATACTCAAAAATGTACAAAAAGCAATCAAAATTTAAAAAAAATGACGGTAGATGAAGGATATGCCAGTTTTAATTAAAAAATATTATGAATAAATTTTTAATAGAAGCCAAAAAATGTTACTGATTTTGCACGGGTTTTTTTATTTGTTTGTTTCGTAGCAATATTATCGTCTGGTGAATTGAAGACGACAAAATTCAAAATAAATAACTGAAACTGAATGCGAATTAAAAAAAAATTTGCAGAACAAAATAGTGAAAATAAATTTTTTTTTCTGAAAACGAGTCGATTATAAATTAAATTGTTTCAAAACAGTTTTCTTGATACCTGAATTTTTTAATTTGGCCTCTCGCCAAATCAGCTTTAAAAGTGACACTTCTACCAGCAGATCTTCATTATCTACAGCGGATCATCTAATAATTTTTTTGAACTCATCAAACAATTAAACAAAAATCAATGAAAAAAAGATAGATTTATAATTATTGTTCAAAATATTCATTAATATTCAGAAATATTCAAAAAGTAATTTTTTAAAAATGACGGTGGACGAAGGATATGCCAGTTTTAATTTTAAAAACCTTATGGAATAAGGTAAAAAAATAAAAATATCAAAATATCATTTAAATTATTTATATAATATCAATAAAACTGATTATTTTAGATAATTTTACCGTTTTTGCCTTTATTCTACAAATATGATAATCCAAAAGCAGAGAAAGTTTGATAAATAGAACTTCATTTGAAGTTTAGCCATCAAAATTGGACAAAATGTGGAAAAACAAAAATTATTTGCTTTTATATATGTGGAGACATAATAGAAAATAAGGAGCTATATCAACAGAATTCTGTATGAAGTGACATAAAAATTGCTCATTTGTATCAAATTTTAAAAAAATAGACACGAGAAATCTATTAAATGTGTCTGTGCAAATATGTAACCTCGGTATGTAAAGAAGTTTTATATTAACTTTTGCTTTGTGTCATATATACTAACTTTTATTTTTTTATTAACTTTTTTTGCTTTGTTTCATGCTTTTGTGTCAAATTTTGGACATAACTGGTCGAAGAGTAGAAGTCCAGAATTCTTACTGTTTTTCTTCACTATACCAGAAAAGATACATAGGGAGAGTGGTTTTTCTCGAAACATTTTTGGGATACTCTGATAAATTTATCATGATAGAGTACATCTTACCTGGTACTGACGTAAAATAGGTTCTAAATATTAACTTTTGGCGTGAATTTAAGGTTCATATTGATTTTGTTGTGTCATCCTTGGCGAGTTATTTGGCGATTAATCTCCGGCATGAGGTTAATAGTATCCTAAAATCGAAATTGGGCTTCAGAAGTGGTTTTTTTTTCAACCGCCTGAAAAAAAAATTTGAATCAGAACTAGAATTGTAATCGCAAATTCTCAGATTTAATTCAATATATTTAAGTCATTCCATTTCTGAATGATGGCGTTTACATGTTTCTGAAAGTACAGACTGACAGACAACCAAACCCTTGTTGCATTTGTCTGCATTTGACCCAAAATTTTATAGCTATCTACACTGAAGACATTAAATTTGCACATACAGAGTCTATCTAGTGTTCTTAGTTTTGAAGTTATCATGTTAACTCATGTATATATATATAGAGAGAGAGAGAGAGAGAGAGAGAGATTAGAGCAACCACACAGACGTATTTACTCTGATCATATTTTACACAAAATTTGATAGAAACCTGAAAATTTGGTGTAAAGACCGTATACTAAATTTCATTAATCTAGCTGGAATGGTTTTGGATTTTATTTTGTCACAGATAGACGGATATTTTCAAAAAAAATATGTTTTGATGGAGGTTTAAAAACTAGAGATTCGTCAAAATCTGTTCGATTTTTTGTGTGAAATGTTCTCTAAAATTAGATAAGACTATTCTCATTGATTCTTTTTGGTGTGTTAAAAAAGGATTCCAAAATTCAATTTGGCGAGACGTATTTGGCATCTGCTACATGAAAAACAATACGAGATACTGGATGACAGAAATAGCTGCAAGTATAGTAACAAATCATTTTGTTACACCATTAGGAACTAATGCGACGGATGACCGAAAATCTTATCTTCAATCAGTTACACTTTGGTTAGCATTTCAGAGAAGAAAAAAAAAATCCCAATCACACAGACGGGGACAAAAATAAAGAGAATTCGAGATAAACGTGAATAATCACTGGATGATGTTTGGAAATTGCTCGAAAAAGATAAAATAAATTGAGGATTTTTTTGTGATTAACTGGTTTTAGATATAAAAATCAGCTATATTACCGGAACTATTTTAATTGGGTTTCGTCAAGTGTAAGTTGACAATTTAGAGAAAAGTACTAAACCTTATTTCTCTGAACAATTAACCCTTTGCAGTCCGATGGTGCCTCTGATTCACCATTCAAGATTGTGCATCATTTTGACATTTAGTTAATTTATTTTTCAAATTTAATTGTTAAAAACACCTACGTAATGGTTCAGAGATGTAGATTAATTTTTCAAAGAAATTAGACTTCAAAGAATTATGTATATTTATTTTTCATAGCAATAAAC
Organism: Argiope argentata; assembly: GCA_026289955.1. Lineage (NCBI taxonomy): Eukaryota > Metazoa > Arthropoda > Arachnida > Araneae > Araneidae > Argiope > Argiope argentata. Next base: position 1,929,972 of record JAOUZG010034892.1, read on the forward strand.
AAATCTTTTTATTAGGTGAATAATTTTGCATCTAATTATTTTTCGAAGTGCAAAGGGTTAGATAATTATTTAATACCTGAAATATCAATTTCCCTGATTAAAATTTTTTCTCTAACTAAGCTGGCTGGCAAAAGCAGACTCTTTTTTCATCCAAAATATTATTTTCAAAATTTTTTAAATCTTGGTTCAAAAAATTAGCAGGAATTATCCTCGCGAAACATTCAAATATATCCACTAATTAATTGCACATTGGAGATAAAAAAAATCGTCAGCTTCTCTTAATTGACATTGGAATTAGCATCATATTTTTATTCTCTCGGATCTGAATAGACAAAGAGAAAGTATTGTAATCGTCTAAAATTTCGGATTTGAGACTTTGACTAATCTCCGCATTTCAAACCTCCCTGGTCTGAAAACAAATTTTTAGAATTATATCTATTCTTTATCAACCTCAAAATTCATAAACGCTTTGAGCTAGATAAATGAAATTTCGGGCTTGGTTTTTATACCAAATTAGTTTACATTTTCATATTTCCAACTAAATCAATTCAAAGGAAATTTGTCCAGCTGATCGAGTTTAGTTTAGTTAGATCAACGTTTCTTTATAAAGCAACACTAGGGCTATTTTTGGACAAACTTCGTAATTCTGAACTTCGGTCAGATGGCGAGGGCGGCACCTGAGCTAACACCCCCTTTTCCCCACAGCGGGAGGATGTTTGGCCATGACAGACTCTTTAGTTTTGTATGAAACTTTTGATTCAATTCTGTTAGGAAAAATAAGTCTAACAAGACAACTTCGATTTTTCGATACTATTACCCCCACGCCGGTATAAATCACCAAGTTTAGTTTAGTTATTTTAAATCCCGTTGTAAAGAAATGCTAAAGCTATTTTGGGACGGATCTCTCAAATTTGAACAGCAGTCAAATGACGAGGATGACACCTGAGATGGCACTCCCCTTTCCGCACTACACCACACCAGCAGGAAGACGTTTGACGCTGACGGATTTAACGTGCAACATACCAGCTTACATGACGGTTCTTTAGTGAAATAGGATCTCGAACTAAAATTCTACGGCTCATGAGCCGAGACCTCACCACCAGGCCACCGCGGCCCTCCCAGCTGTTTGAATATTCAAAACGAAGAGCAACGTGGATAAAATTTAATGCAAAAATTTAGCATCTGAAGTGTAGATTAGTTTGTTGCTACTTATGGCTCTTTAAAATCCTGCTGACACATCTTTCAGTGATTTAAGCCGAGTGAGCGTCTCTTGTTTTTCCATTAGATCCAAATAGATTCAAGAGTACGGCCTAACTACTTCATGCGTCGCTTTCGCCTGCACAGCTCCTTTTTACAGGGGGGGGGGGCATTCACACACCTCACAGATAGAATACAAAGAATAGAATAATAAAGCAACACTAGGGCTATTTTCGGACGGTGCCCTGATAAAGATGTAGCGCGTTTTATCCCGAGAGTTGGGCGTACCAGGTTCGAGTCCCAGTTTGGGCATGGTTGTTCTTGTGTTTTCTATCTGTAAGGTATATGAATGTGCCCCCCTGTAAAAAGGGGCTGTGCAAACGAATGTGATGAGTGAGTAGCTAAGTCGTACTTTTGGCCCTAGTTGGCGCTACTTCCAAACAACAGACGCTCCCTTTGGCTTAAAACTCTCTGATGCCTCGCCGAGCTTGTCCCTGGCAAGTGCCACTAATAACAGTAACATAACACAGAGGAATAACAACATGCCCGATGCGGGACTCGAACCCGGGTCACCCAAATCACAGGGGAGACGCACGGAGATAAGTTTTACATTTGGAAACTAAATCAATGATGGATTCGTACACCTGTGTATTCGAATGCAATAGCTAAAAAACGAGATGAATCCAATATATATGATTTCAAGTATATAATTGAAATTTTGTACACTTTTTAGTTTGACAGATCCGAAAACCAGCTGGAGGAGTCTCCCCAATATTTTCTCGCATACTCTCTAATAAAGGTATTATCCTAGAGAGCGCCTTGCTTGACATTGGCGTACAATAGTTAAGAGATATTAATTTTTGGCGAGAATAAAGCATTTTTACTGAATCTATCGAGTGATTCTTAGCGTTCTGTTGACGGTTCTCGCTGACGAGCGATTGATAGTATCCGAAAATTGAATTTGTATGTATGACAATTTGTATTTTCCCCTACTGATTGAAGCAAAAATGCACACATAGCCACACCAATAGTCAGGGTCTGCCAAATTAGGGGCATACAGGGCAGCTCGCCCGGGGCCCCACATAAGTGGGGACCCCCAAATCAAGTAGAAATTTTATTTTGCGTTAAATTATTTAATGAATGTTCTTCATTATTAAAGTAGTAAAGCAGAGGGGGCACCAAAAAGGTTTTTCCCCCGGGCCCCAACTACGCTATGTCGGGCCCTGCCAATAGTCATAGAGTTACATATCAAATTTCATATATTTAAGTTAAAATTTATTGTGTTTACATGTTTCTCAAAGCAAAGATCGATAAAAAATGAATCCATAGGCGAATTTCGCTCAGAATTTGTTAGGTGTCTTTACTATAGCCAATTTTAGATGCCAAAATACCAATTTCATTTAAATGTCTTCGTTTTGTAGTTATCTTGTTAAATTTATTCGGATAATCAGACGGACAGACAGACTTCCCTATTGATGAATATCACCTAAAATTTTGCAGGAATTCGAAAATTCAATTTAAAGACCTCGTGCCAAATTTCACCTGTGTAGCCTCAATGCATTTTTGCGTTATCTTTGTCACAAACAAGTAAGAGGACATTCTTCAGAAATATTCTTATCGAACTCAGAGATGTCTGAGTATGAAGATTCAGCAAAACCTGGAGTTCGAATGTTTTGACGACTGACTTTTATAAGAAAAAGTAAAAAGGTAACACAGTTTTATGAACTAGTTCCTTTGCCAACCAATACTAAAAGACAATGTTTTTACTCCAAAACTCACTGTTATGACGAATATACCCTCAATTTTTTATTGAGTACTAAGTCCCTCAATTTATCTCCAGCCACGTAGAATGTGAACATGGCCACTTCTAGTGAATCATATAAGCATTTGTAGGTAAAGTGTCAAATTACAATAGAAGCCTCTGTACTGGTAGTTTATATATGTTTATATAATGCACTGCATAAGAATTTATTAAAGAAAAGTTAAAGAATATAAACAGTACACATATTAACATAAACTCTGTACACTTCACTGTGGTATACTTAAAAAAATTAAATATACTTTTAACATTAAACAATTTACGGATCATGTGCGTACTATGCAATTATAATAAGCAACAGCGGCAACAACTAAGATCCTTTACACTTTGAAGGAACAATGAACAACCAGCTGAACACTGCTCTTTTCCTGTCATAACTTACATTTTGCACACAACACACAGGAGGATCGCAGAAGACACCAGCTCACAATGCCTTGGCAATGTTAGCAATGCGTCCCTTTATTAATAACGATAAAAAAAAACTAGGCCGGATAGAAAGGAATCCGGATTTTACGAACCGAATACTCTGAACTCTACAGTAGGGGAGACTGGGACTAGTTGGCACTTTCCTAATAGCACAGGTAAAAACACTAGATGGCAGTAAAAGAGGGATTAAAGTAAACAGACAGAGTGTCTTCATATGCTCATAAATGTTCAGTGAGTTTCATTTAGATAAGCAGACATTAAAGGTCACATAGTTTTTTTTCTTTTTTCTTCGAAAATTGGGTATTATTACCTACTCATTTTCTCTCTAAAATACACAATGTTAGCAATAAATATTCTCGCATGTTACGTTTAGTATTTTTATATTTACTAGCGTATTTCTGAGAAAGCATCTTGTAATTAATTTATTATTTCTGAGTCAAAAATGGAATCAAAGTCGAAACAGCATGATGGGACATGTTTGGCATTGGCGGGGCATTTTGCTATTTGGACAGATACCTCCAGGGCCTGACTTAGCCAAGTTAGGGCCGGATCAAAAACTTCTTTGGGGGCCCCTTCTACTTTATTGTTTTAGTAATGAAGAGCATTCATTAAAGAAGGAAACGTAAAATAATATTTATATTCAATTTGGGAGCCCCACTTATGTGGGGGCCCGGGGTAACTGTCCGTATGCCCCTGCCTCAACAGGTCCTAGATACCTCGGTGAAGAACACCCTTCTGGCAGAACAACAAGCCATTAATGTAAAAAGATTAAAAATTCAAGACTAATGTCCTACATAATAAAAATGAAGGGGAAAAAATCAAAAACAGGAAAGTGGCCAAAGACGAAATAAAGGGAATGAAAATTAAAATCAGGAGGCAAATTTCTCATTCTTAGAGTGAAGAAGAATATAGGTCTCGAGACGATGAAGAGGTTGTTGATATCAACTATGTTTTGATTGAAAAATCAGACTATTTGAATTTAGAAAACGACACAAAAGTCAATTATTTTGTATTATTAAAATTGTTAATTGAATATAAAAAATAATCTCGAAAATTCGCATCTTAAGTTTTGAATCAAAAGAGTCTCCTCCCAAAAAGTTCTAGAATGACGAAGACATTTATTTTCTCCAATAACGTTTGGTTATCAGGTACCCCATTAGGCTGATTTAAAAGTATTTCCGCCACCGCCTTTGGACATTGGAGCGACAAAGGGACTAAAAACATTTTTGCAATGTAAAATCTACCTGAATTCGTTGTACCGTGGTTAAATGTTCTTAAATCCGAAAAAAATGCGCAATTTTTAGTTAACTTTAATTATTTAAACATTAGCTCAATAAATGTCCCTAATTAAAATATATTTTGTATTTTTTTCTTTTTAGATAACATCTACAATATAATAAAGAAAAAAAAAATACAAATATATAATGCCAACCTGCCCCCCCCCGTGTGGTGTCAGCGTACCCCAACCCTGGAGAAAGTTGACACCGATGGAGTTGGCTCATTCAAATCGATATTGTCCGCTTATTTTTTTAACCAAATTGTTACTTATTCCTCTTTATTTTAGCCAAAGGACATAAGTATGTTTTGGTATACATATCAGCAATTTAATCATTACCAAAAAAAAATTAGAAAATTCATTAACAAAATTGGTGTTAACTTGCCCGGTCTCCCTTACCCTACAGTATCAAGATATACCATACCGGGTATTGTATTATTAGACTTGTAATACTCAAAGAACAGGATGTAACTTGAAAAAAACCCCCACATCTTGGCCCCTGTAAGTCTAGCCAATCTAAGATCGGCTTTGTTTTGAAGGTCAATAAACTAAAAAAAACATCCAGACACTTTCACTTTCAACTATAATGGAAAGTGAATGGTTAACGCTCAGGGCTTTTTAATGGTTTTGTCGAAACTGGTTGTAAAGATCTACAAGAGACACCATTTCTATTTTTAAGACGGAATCTCTGTGTCGAAAGAGTCATCTGGACTGCTTTCATTCTAGAATCACAAGAGGCCGCGGTTGAAGTAATTGCTCGAATGAAGCAATCGCGAACACGCGCAGAAAATTACCTGTCCGCTCGTCTTGTTAAGCGATAACCTCTTACGGGAAAAAGAGTTCAAGTTCGATTATTGCAAAGGAAATGTACCAACCGCACAGAGTAATGACAGTTACATAAGACGAAGATAATTTTTCGATTCTTATTTTCGATTATTTCTGCACTACAAAAAGGTCTTATTAAATGGAATAATATTAGGCTTACTTAGTCTATTAAAGAAAAAAGTAATATAAAAGAATAAATTTTATAGCCAATTCCTACTTAGGTCAACGAAGAAGAATTTTATTTTAGTTACTTTTTATTAAGCAATTTAATATAAATAATTAATAATTATAAAATTATTATTGATATAAATAATTTGATACTTACGTATTAGACCGTCGTCGCCAACGAAACCAATAAAATGGCGAACGACAGTTAAGATTTGAACCTTTTTTTAAAATTATGGCGATTTTTTGTCATTATTGGTGGTTTAGCATCTCATTGGCGATGCCTTCAAATTTGGTGATAAAGATCGACGGTCTAATTCGTAATTATCTATAATTTATTTAAAAAAATGATTGATTTTTGCAAGAGTTGAACTCCCGTTCTTCAACTTCGCGCGAAAAATACTGAAATACCCGCATTCTACCGATTCAGCTACTGCCTGTTGATCACAATTTTCAGCTCAAATTACAAAAATTCTATTTAAAGTATTAGAAATTAAAATATTAAATTAATTTATTAATTAAAGTATTAAAATATCAATATGTATAGTGAAATGCACGATGCGTTTTTTTTCTCCGTGAGAAAAATAAAATTGTTTCGTCGTTTATTTGGATGATAAAATTTTGCTTCTTATGTGATGTCATTAAAACGATTTAAATTAAAATATCAATAAGTTTTTGAAGATACCATTTCAAACGGAATCTAGCTTAACTATGAGCGAGAACTGACAGCTCATTCCTTTTGTAGATTTTCACGGCAAAAGTTAGATGAATTTCAATATGCTCTGTGATATGCATACAGGTTTATTTATCATAAACTAAAAGACTATATCTGTCTCTCTGCTCATTTAGAAAGGCAAATTCTAGTGTCCCCAAAACTATCTCACATATCCCTTAATAAATTTGTCAAACCAGAAAATATAGAATTGTCATACAAAAATTACTCAATATTAACTTGAAATATAATTTTTACACATTCTATCGTATGAATTTTGATGATCATCAAGAAATCAAATTTTTATTTTAGACCTGTTTTTCTAAACCGATTGGAACAAAAATTGGACACAAAATTGCATATTTAATCACAAAATTTCGTACCAAATTTGATATATTTAAAGTAATGCGTTTTTGAGTTAACGAGTTTATATATTTCTGAAATTATTTCATATAGTGAAACTGTATCTACACTTAAAATGCTAAATTTGAGCACCGAGCTGAATCTAGCTAGCTTTATTCATTTTGTAATTATTCTGTTAACTTATATTCGGCCAGCCGGACGGACGGACTTCCTCTAAAGGACTTTTAAAACAAAATTTAATAGCTACCCGTAAATTTAGTATGAAAACTATGTACCAAATTTTAACCTTTAGGAAATAGATCTTTTTTTAACAACAAACACACATAACACACCACACCGCTTCATGGCCCTGCAACTATAACCATCTGGTTCTTTAAACAGTGTAATGAGCATGAAATTGGGGAGACATCGAAAAATGCACCTGTTCTATTCATCCCTGTGACAGTTGTTCAATCTCCGACATTAGGCATTTTAATATTGGATTAAAGAAAGCCGAAAGCAGTGGGCCGTTTGAAATTCAAATAGGAAGTGGTTTTGGGTTATTAAGCTAACTAAGAGAAATTAAAGACATATGCTAATTGACATACACAGATATAGTTTGTTTGCGATTACATCACAAACAAGCAGACAGACAGACGGAAAATGTGTTTTTCCAACTTTGGAAGGTCTGAAACACGGAGATTCGACAAAATCTTGATTTCGAATTTTTCTTTCTCCATACTACGTAAAAGGAAAAGCAAAAATTAAAATCAAATGCTTTCAAAATACTTATGATCTTTTATGTCATTTGAAACAGAAAGCTAACACACTTATGATCCAGAATTGATCGTTTACTCTGAAAAAACTGTTAATTTTGAGAATGAGGGCAAATATTCAATGGATTCCAAAGTATATTGTGTAGTTTAAAGATAAAATGTCGTAAATTGGTTTTGAAAACTATTTTTTTTTTGCACAGTCAGGTTGAGAAAATTTTAACTGCTGATTAGCAGTTTCAAGGATTTAAATCTCCAGAATGTCAAAAGCGTTTAAAATGTTTGAATTGTGCGACTGATGCTTAGAAATCTCACAAACCATCTATAACTATTCTTTTGTCGCAATTATAAATGGATTAACTATCACAAAATTGCATCAAATGATCCTGCCTCTGCGGTTAGCTGAGTGTCTAAAGATATTTTCAGATTTGCGATTTGATAAAAAGAAGTCTTGCATTTGGGTGCAGTGGACTGAGCCAAGCGTTCTAATTTAACTGAGTTCAACAAAACTGTAACATTAATTGGACGTTTGGAAATCAATTTCTGACATTTTATTAGTTAAAAGAAAAAACAAAAAAATCCCCCCCCGTAGTTATTTTGATAATTGTTGGTAGGTTTTATAACCCGTAACGTATCAAAATAAAGAATAAGAAGACAGTATTTTCGTTAACAATCACAACAACCCACAAATGTTGTTCATTATTTCATAACATTAATCAATATCCTTAATAGTGTATAATATTGTTGAATATTGATTACTATGTAATATAGCATATCGCATAATGTTAATATTGTTTAATATATAATATTACACAATATTGTATAATATTGTTGAATATTGATTAATATCTTAATATTACACAATAATGTATAATGTTAATATTGATTAAGATACAATATTACACCTTATGGTATAATATTGTTTAACATTGCATAATATCATATAATATTTCTTAATAATGTATACAATTGTTGAATATTGACTAATATCATATAATATCACCCAATATTGTATAATATTGTAAAACATTGATTAATATCAAATCATTTTTCCAATATTGTATACTATTGTTGAATATCGATTAATATCATACAATATCATATAATATTGATTAATTTCATGAAATATAGCACAATATTGATTTATTTAATATAATATTGCACAATATTGAATAATATTTTTTAATGATTAATATCATACAATATCCCAAAATATTGTATAATGTTGTTAAATATTGATTAACATCATATAATACCGCACAATATTGTACAACAGGATGTGTTACCTGGATTGTAAAAATGTCTGTTTTGAAGCTTGTAGAATTTTTATTTGTAAACAACGCATGCATATTCTTTACAAAATTGATAATTATGAAACCAATTATTTTGAAAAAAAAAAGAGCGCATGTTCAAAGTAATTGAGAAGCACGCATTAAGGTTTCGAAAAGATAATTTGCATGCAATACGCCTAGAAGTATAATTTAGTTATTTCAAGGACTTTTAAAAGAAAATAAAACGTCCGATTTCGGTCAAAGGGTCATTATGATGCAGCGAGGACTCAAAGGGTAATCCAATCGAAGCGATCAAGCTCGTTTTAGACATCGTTTATAACGAGAAATCAATGACCCAATTTTTTGGATATAGAACCATTTTTAAATCAAAACATTTTGTTGCTTAATTTCTTAGAGTCCCCTTTGGTATTTTTTTCTTATACAAAATTAATGAAAAAATAATATTAATGTTTTTAAAAGTCGATTTGCCCTGACGTCAACAAAGATTTTTTTTATTTTAATTACTTTTTATTACATAATTACAATTAATATGAATAATTGACCAAAAAATTGTACCCGGCCAAAATAAAATCAAGTTCGCATCGGTTGAAAATAAATCAGAACAGACTCAGAACACACTGAATTAGAGGTGAATTTTCAACGTCAATTTAGGATTCAATACCAGTTGAGGCAACTCAAAATGAGTGAACTTTCTACGCCCATTGGGGCAACGCGATACATATTAGACATTATTAATTTTCTTTATTCTGCATCGTTTTAATTCAAAAGTACATCAATATGAATCCGAAAAATCGATTAATTAACATTGTTTAATTTTAAATGCATAAAGCATTAAGAAAATAAACAGAATTGTTTGAAATAATCGGTCTAGAACATCTTAAGCCTAACCTCATTATCGTGAGGAAAAAAACAAACTCAATTAGTTATTTATTTTGCCGTGGAGAAACAAAGATTTTTTGGCGAAGAAGTTAGTTTTCAGTTAATTAATAAAAAATTAATTGATTAAGATTTTAAAAATCTGTAATAACATTAAATATCATTCACTTCAAGTTTTAAAAAAATTACTTGAACTTGAGTGGATAAATAAAAAGAACTTTATTGCGTATTGAAAATTTGAAAAAAAGTTAAAAGAACCATAATTTCATTAAAACCAAAATAATTTTTATTAAAATGCTAACTTTTCTCTAAAAATGCAAAGTTAATGAAATGTAATATTGTAATTTTAAGTTGCAATGTGATATAAAATGCGACCCATTGATTCTATATTTAGTTGAAATGAAGGTAATTAAAAAAAGAGTTACATGATGCTACCTAAATGGGGTCAACACCTCTAAAAAATTGTCGAGACACCACGTTTTTTATATTGCAACATCTTTCAAAGGAGAAGAGTGATGACATCAGCATCATCATTAAGGTAGAATTACAAAAGCTTCGTTCTCAAATTAGGTTTTATCTAACAACTTATCTCGAGGTGAAACCTAATTTGAAAATTGAAATTAGATTATTTTTGAATTTAATATAAAGAAAATTATAATTGTTACTTGAAAAAAAGTATTTTGAATTTTTGTCTGCATTTTTTACTCTGTTAAAAAAATTATCGTTTGCATAAATATTTAATAAATAATTCTTCGTTGATGAAATTATAATAAAAACAAAACATTTAATATTAAAACATGAGTTACAAAACTGTAATTTATTTTTAAAAGCTTAAATATTTCATTCTTAATTTGTTAAAGTTTTAAATATATTTTAACATTTTAAATATTGTATAAATTTATAAAGTTAAAATATTTTTTTAATGAACAGAAATTGAGTTCATTAAAAAAGATGTTTAATATATTAGATGATATTGAATTTGCATCATCCTATTGTCTTTGTTGAAAAGTATAAAAGTAACTTTCAATCACGAATTTTAAGAAATATTTTAAAGTTTTAGGATAAGAAAAAATGAAGTGTAAATTTGGGTAACAACAAATATATACTTAATTGGAAGTGTTCAGTAGAATATTTTTAAATTAGGAGAGACGGTGGAATTCAAAGAGAAAAAAATGGATTTAATTACAATAATTTTTTAACAATGTTTTCAATTAACCAATAATACAACTCTGCAAGCGTACATTTTACCAAGAAACAGTTCGCATATTTAAAGATATGTAGAATATTTATTATTCAATATAAATGAAAATTTTATAGAATAGTTAATAGTTTTGAGAATATAAAATTAAACATCATGTTAAAATACTGATTATTAAATAACACGGTAATATCAGATAACATATTTGTATATGATGTAAAAATTCAATTAAAATCAATTTTCATTATCAAAAAGTTAATATTCATTTTAAATTTTTCGTTTACGTAGTACAGGGAAAGTACAGGATGTCCAAAAAGTTCCCGTACTGATGATTTGTGAATTTATTTTACAAAAACAACAGGTTTAAAAAGAATTTTTTTTATGCCAATGGTAAAAAGCACTTTTAACATAACTAAGGAAAAAATACTGAACTTACATTTATAATAAATGCCCAAAATGTCCACCCCTTTCTTGGAGACAAAGCTGAACTCGTTTGCGCATGTTTTTGGAAACGCGTTTAAACGTGCTAGGAGTGATTTCTTGTATCCTTTGGGTAATTGAGATTTTCAAATCATCTATTGTTTGAGGATCACCTGCATAAGTTTTGTCCTTTAAATATCCCCACAGAAAAAAAGTCCGGGATGGTCAGATCAGGGGATCGAGGTAGCCAAAGATTTTTTGAGATAAGTCGATCGCCGAAAAAAGCTTCAAGCATGTCCATGGTTTCATTATTCGTATGGCAAAATTTAATATACTTGAAAAAAAATCATGGAAAATGATTTTTTAAATTTGGAGTACGGGAACTTTTTGGACACCCGGTATAGTAATCGTCAAAAATATAAACTCGAAATTTTGTTGAAACCAAACGTTTTAGATCTCATTGTTTTCGAAAAAGATATTTTCGGAAAATGTTCGTCTGTATGTCTGTGTCAAAGCCTACTAATAAATTCTTTTAGCTAGATGGCTGAAATTTAGTATACGCTTTTAATACCAAATTTGTTGAGTTCTACCATATTTTGTGCAAAATCAGCGTTAAGAATGTTTGTTTGCCGTGCTGTTCGAATCTATGTTAACAAGAAAACTACGAAACAAAGATAGCTAGATAGAAAACATTCGACACACAGATTCAACACCTAGAGTGTAGACATTTGTCAAATTTTGAGCGCAACTCAACTCGTGATTGACCGTCTGTCGGTCTCTACTATCAGAAACAAATAAACGCGATGGTTCAAAAATGTAATAAATGTATCAAACATGGTATGAGTTGTGACTACAAGTGCAGTTTTTAAAATTCTTTTTTGCAATTAGTTTGGATGGTTTTTTTTTTTTTTTTTTTTTTTTTTTTTTTTTTTTTTTTTTTTTTTTGCAATTTAGTGTTTGCTGCATTTAAAATCAAATATTGTTAATAAATCGATTTTTTGGATTCATTTTGAAGTACTTCTGAATTAAAATAAAACAGAATGAAAGGGGAAAAAAATCCTGATCTGTATCATGTTACCCTAACAGAAGTAGAAAATGCGAGCATTTGCGTTGTGGGAAAACTGCCACTTAATATTATGATTCCATACATTAATATTAATTGTAATTATTTAATAAAAATTAACTAAAATAAAATTTATTTGAGTAGTTAATAAAAAGTAATTAAGTAAAAAGACCTAAGTAGGAATTAACTTAAGATTTTTTTAAAAAAAGTACTTGTTTATGTTTTGCTAAAATTCGATATGCGAACTGCTCGTTAATAGAGTCACTTACTTAATTATTTGTTTTGATAGTTATGCGAATCATTCGTAAACAGAGGTTCTTATTAAACGAGGTTCATTAAAAATCGAATACGGATTATCTTCTACTAAAATTTTTAAATGATGAATCAATAATAGTATACACGATGAAAACGGAATACGTGACTCAATAATATTTTCGAACTAATGCTAAATATGCTGTATATATTATATGTTAGGTGTACTGGTGTCTAGTCACACGCACGGGCGCTCACACACACACACACACACACGCACACACACACACACACGCACGCACACACACGCACACGCACGCACGCACACACAATGTTTACTTGCATTGGAGCTTTTAATATAAAGATTTGAAAGTTAATGTAACCCTTACGCCATTTTTGGCGAGATTTTTTTTTTTGTAAAAATAATTATATTGGTTTTGTTGCAACTACAGCATCATAATAAGCATTTGGGAGCCTCATTTTCAAAAATAGTAAAAAAATTTTAAAAGCAGGACTTTTCCTAAAATTTATTCCAAATACAGTTCACTTAATCGAAAGGAATAAAACAATTTTTAAAACTAATAAAATCTCTATAAAGTCACATTGTTTGTTGCTGTGGGGGATGTTGATGAATAAATTGATAAAAAATCAAATAGAATGAAACGTGTTTTGGATCTTAGAATCTCATTATTATCTAAAAAGTTTTACGTGAAATACTTTTTATAACCATTTGTCTGGCGCATCTTGGTGAAAGTTTGGCTCTTGCGCCAATAAAATCCACCAAATCTGCCAATCAACTTCTTTTTATGACATTATACGAAACTAGTTATTATCAAGCAATGGAGGCTGTTTTTGCGTTGTTTTATATGCCTGTAAATCCCACACGAAGAAGAAACAAACAAAATAAAACTTTTAAATCTATATATGGAAATAAACGCCAACAAAAAACCTTAAAACTGGAAAACGGTCCACCACTTTGGCAACAAGTTTAGTTCCAGTTAGCACAATTCGTGAACTTTTGAACTAATTAATCGTATATTCACAGCACTCCCCTTTTTTATATAAAAAGGTTCTGAGAGCTATCAGCTAAAAATAAAAAGATACATCTATACGCTCGTAATTTTGCATGAAATTTCGCAAAGTAATTTATTAGGCTTCTTTAAATTGCAAATCACGTCGTGGTCTCATTTATGTGTTGTATGCAAAGTATGTACCGCACGAAATATGCGTGGAATTGGTCAAGGAATTCGACATCGAGATTAAGATGAATCTTCTTTATGCCTCTGTGGCGATTGAAGGTCGCGGTACGAACCTGCGACGTTTGAGCCAGTAGCCGAGCGATATACCGTTCGAGCA
>JAOUZG010034892.1:1943973-1978939 GCA_026289955.1 Argiope argentata
CCCTTCAGCTCGAAGGATATTATGTAGCTTATAAGGCTGACGCTACACCTCTCCGAGTACGAATTTTTTTTCAGAATTCTAATTGCATTAAACATGATTATGGGGCATTGGTCACTTAAATGTTTCCTATCAATACTAGATCATTGTGGCAGTTTTATATAATACTAACTATTTGTTTACGAGTGTATATGAATTTATGACCTAATTAGCATAAAAGAATTTTAATGCTTCATTACTTTTATAGCTGTAATAAATTTTGGATAAAATCCGTAAATAAAGAAAGGGAAATGATTTTTTGGGCCACTCGTTAAAGTGACTTCTTTAATTTACGAAAGTGCTGAGTTTACGGTCAGTTCTTTGAAAGCAGTGCGTTAATGCTGACTTCTTCAACTTCTGAAAGTGTTGCGTAAAAACCCACTTCTTTAAGTTTGGAAAGCTATTTGCTAAAAGTGACTTTAAATTCTAAAAATTGGGACTTAAAAGTGATTTTATTTTGGTTTTGAAAGTGTTGCTTTAATGATGATTTTTTTCGCTCTGAAAATATATTGTTGTTACTTATGGCACTTACCATGGAAGAGCCCCCTGCTCATAAAGCAGGCAGATTTAAGCTGAAAGGAGCGTCCCTTATTTTTGAAGTAGAGCCAACTAGGTTCAAGAGTACGACTTAGCTACACACTCACTAGATTTGCTTCCACAGCCCTTTTTAGAGGGGAGCACCATCACACATCTCACAGATAGCACACAGAAGAACAGCCATGCCCGAACATGGGACTCCCAAAACACGAGGAAGACGCTCTGCCTCTATGCCAGAAAGCCGGCCGCTATAAAAATATTCCTCTAACAATGATTTTTTTTTAAATTCTAAAAGTTAATGACTTCTTTAGGTTTTGAAAGATATGTCCTCAAAGTGATTTCTTTGAATTTCGAACGTTGTGCTTTAACGCCGACTTTTTTAAGTTCTGAAAATTGTGTCTATTGATGACTTTTCCGCTTTGATTTTAATTCGCTAGCAATGGTTTCTTTCAATTCTAAAAATTATTGACTTATTTAGAATTTGGTAAATGTATGTTTAAAGTGATTTCTTTAAATTCTGAAAGTTGTGACTTAACAGTGACTTTTTTTTTTTGGTTTTGAAAGGTATGCTTTAACGATGATTTTTTAAAATTCTAAAAATGGTGCTTTAATGATGACTTTTTTTGAAATAAAATGACTGAAAATATTCTGCTAGCAAGGACTTCTTTAAATACTGAAAGTTAATGATTTCTTTAAATACTAAAAGTTAATGACTTCTTTAGGTTTTGAAAAATATATGCTTAAAGTGACTTAAATTATTATTAATATATAATGATTAATAGAATTATAATTAATATATAAAATTATGATTAATATACAGGAATGTTATAAAAAGTTTTTTAGAAAAAGCATTTAAAAGTGTGCCAATAAATATAATTTTGTTTTGAAAATTGTATTTATTTATTTTTAAATTTTCAGAACTACTGTTTATTAAACTCGGCACCAAGGGACGTTACAGTTACAAAATAAAATTTAAACATTATATAAACTGATAATATACTTCTGAAATTTTTTAAACGAAGTATTGTCATAAATCGGGAGTTGACGAAAATGATGGAGAAGCCTCGCTGAAAATAGCGACTTCCATATGTGAGAGGATAGGACTAAATAAAGCACGTAATAATTCTTTTTTTTCTTGGGCTACATTGTGTCTTATAGTCTCAAATGTGAGTGAATACATTGTGCATCATTATCTGCTTAATTACGTTTCGGGTGAAGCTAAATTAAGAGACTTGTCAGAGTTCCAAAGAGGGCAGATGGTAAAACCCCGTCTTGCTCATGCATCGGTAATCACAGCGGCACAACCTTTGGGGGTATCAATATATATTATAGAAGGCCATGACAGCATGCAACGATAAAAGGGAAAACAACATTCATTAGAACGAAGTATGGAAAAATCACCTTACGACGAAAGACAGGAGGACATTAAGAAGGATTGTCACCATGGACCATGTCACCAAGACCATAGCAGCTAAAGCGATTTCTGAACGAGATGAACGCCTACAGAACCCTTTGTCGACCCATACAGTTCGAAATGAGTTGTATAAAAACTATTTGGGACAAAGCTGAAATTGCAAAACCCCTTGTGGCAGATATAGATCGGAAACGGAGAGTACAATGGTACAAGGTGCATAAAACCTGGAAAGCGGATCAATGGAAACATATTATGTTTTTCGATTATTTCAATTTCTTATTATTCCTCATCACGGGACGAGTTTATGAGAGGAGAATACCCGAAAAAGTCTTCAACTCAGACAGCCTTTTTCCTATAGTGAAGCATGGGGGTGGTTCCGTAATGGTTTGGGACTTTATGTCGGAGTTTGGAGTAGATCACCTTGTCATCTTAAGTCGCGTTCTAACGATCTGTGCCCGCCTTGAGTCTGGAACATTTCACCCTCTTTTGGTTTTCCGGGTTCTTTGATGTCTTTTCATTTTACCTACAAATGTGGAAAGCTTCGTATCAACGCCCATAGACGAGTGTCATCCTACAATGGGTTATGTGCAGTTGGCAGGTTTATGGTCAAATTCGTAATGCTACGGGTTAAAAGAACGAGGGTTTACGTGGACAGGTTATGACCAATGACTGTGCTATTCTTTTCGGCCACCAACTGCTTTCTACGGCGCAGGCATTGTTTTGTCCAGCAAATTTCAAGTGTGATGGAAGCTTCATAAGCCAGATAACATCCTCTGGACACGAGTAATTGCTTTTGTGTAGTGGCTATGTTACTCTGCTACAATTCCTAAGGTTGCGAGTTCGGTCCTAACCTACTCATTCTCCACATATCTATCAAGATGATAATTCCCATATTCACCGAGGACGAACTGTTCAATAATGGTTTCAGCAACATAAATTAAACACCATCCGTGACCAAAGCCAACCAAGAAGTGAATGAAAAATGGATTAAAATACTTTCTTTTTGCATGCATGAAACAAGTGGAGATAAATAAAAGTATTTAAAAATGCAGTGACAAATAAGCTGTATTTTTCTTTCATAACAAATTTATTCTTAAGTAATACGATAAATACAGAATAGGAAGCATAGAAACAATGTTAGTACACAAAATTAAATATATACAGAAAAATGAATTATGTACATGTGACGTAAGGCACAACAAAGCCTGGCCCAGCCCAGCCATGCTATACAATACATAGAGAATTGCAACTAGAATTTTCGAACATGAAAAATTCCATTACAATGCTTCGCCATCTCTTTTACAGCCATTGAGATCTGATCAAATATTCGAAAATATAATTTTGGAAAACTTTTTCATTTAAATCAAAAATGCATCACATTTAAGGTCTCAAAAAACTTAAAGTCGGCGTGCCGTATGAATTTTGTTTCCAAAATTGCACATTACAAACTTATATACAACGGTAGAAATAAGTTATACAATTAAATAAAAAAACAATAACAAATTTCCGATATTCACATTATTTAGCCCCTATATATAAACTTATAGCCCAAATAATTTTCCTAAATCTGCAAAAATAAATATTACAAAGTTAAAAAAAAGAATAGTTATGGCTATCTGAATTAATTCGTTCTATAACTGTTCCTTATATCATCTATCCCCATTCCTTCCATGCTGAAACATCTCAACAAATAGGCAAGCATGTTTTTATGCATTAAATATCATACAATGGAATCACGTGGAAAGAAACGTGAAAACACATTCTGCCTGGCGGCAACTTTAAACAACCGGCTATAACTGTCATTTCGTTCTTAGACGGCGAAAGTTCACGTTTTGGCCTTCGTTTTTTTCACCTGGACTTCTTGTTGTTTTTCTTTTCATAACCGTATGAAAAGATTGTGGTCAAATAGTCCGCTGTGGATTCCATGTTTTTCGACCACTCTGTGTTGTTGAATTCGGGCAACTCGCCATCATATTCTGCTGGAAGAACGCTGGGAGAGATGTACTTGTGAAGCTTTTTCATGTTCTTTCCGTGGAAGTGAAACTGATAGAATAAATAAATAAATAAACAAATAAATAAAGAGGAAAGTATTTTATTATTAGACGAATACGAAACGAATGTTGTTTTTAAAAAAGTAATTTATTTTCCAAAAACCTTGAGATTCAAGGAAATGTTTTCTGATTGCAAATAAACGCAAAAGAAAAAAAATAGCGCTAAATAAATAAGCAGTTGATGATGCCAAATAACTTGTTTTGTTATTCAAACAAGGTTTTTTATTCTTATTTAAATTTATTTTTAATTATATAATTAATTTTTTAATAATCTTTATTTATATTCTTATTCTCAATTTTTTATTTTAATTTATTTTTATAAATATGTTTATCGTCTGAGAAATATGTATATATCGTTAATCGTTTATTATCGTCTGATACTTTTTGAATATTAACTTTTATTTACTTTTTTTTCGTTTTGAGAAATATTTTTAATAACAAAATTAAAGAAGCATAAATAAAAAGAAATTAGCAGCTGTTGGTGTTTAAATAAGGGCTACATTTCCTTTCATTTTTGATTCGTGTGATTTTCCTGTTGTTGTTTCTATCATGATTTCACATCTTTATGAGATAAGTAATCTAAATCAAACGATTGCGATGTGAATTCTTACTCAGCCATTTGAAAGTGTCCCAACATTGATAACATTGCTGCTGCAAGCCAGTTACTTATCTGTGATTTTAACTAATATTTCATAAATGTTCGCTTATCTTAGCTTTTGAAATCAGGGCTGAATTGTTGTAATTTACATAATAAAAACAAACGAAACACTTAAAATATCATGACAATGAACCTTTAAAATCCTGCTGTAGATAAAATATTTGAAATACTACGTAGTTAAAGTTAAATGGACGGTTTTGGTGGCGTATTATTTTTATAATTTTACAACCTTACACTACTTACTAATTTTTTAAGAAAAAGATTTCTATATACATTTTTTAATAAAACTTTTGTTAAATAAACAAATAATAGTTTTAAAGCTTTTCATTAAGAACATTAACTAATGTTAAATTGAAAATTTAAAATATTTACCTTTCAATTAGCTAACATATTTATGTGGAAATTATATCAATTAATTATACATTTTGACACTGTCTGCTGTTTATTAATGCTTCATTTAACTCAAAGTATTAATGTTTCTTTTTGTGTTAAAAATTAGAAGTTGTTGGTTAGAATATGAATTAATTTACCTCTTTTAATTTATTCAATATCGTTTGACATAATTTAATACTAAAGAAGTAATGAATATTTAATAAATTAACACAGATCAAGCACTGTTATGGTTGTCGGAAAATTAGTCATTAAAATTTGACTTTTCTTCTAAAGCATATAAGAAATTATCTGTTTCTGAAATCAACATTTGGAATGTTAAAAAAAAGAGTTATTTTATTAAATTATTTTTCATAATATTCGTAGACGAGTTAATAATTTTATTGAAAGATTAATTTTATTTATGAAAAAATGCCATATTCTAAAAAAATTAAATTTTATCAATTGTACTCGTGTCTATCTATATACTTTTTCTCTAATATAAAAATAAGGAAAGACGAAGCTTTAATGTTTCATTAAAATGTAAAGCTTTTTCAAAATGCATATGGTGCGTTAAAAACTATTCTTTTCTAATTAAATAATAACAACAGAAAAAGTGAATGACTAGTTAATGAAAGTAGTTCGATTCTGCAAATGCATTTGTTTAAAATGATCAGTAAAAAAGTATATTTATTGAGATCAGTAATACTTGATATATTAGAAGTGTTGAATGCAACACATCAAACAGCACTGGAAGACAAGTCAGATTTTCCAGTGATTCTTTTGGAATTCTTCTCAGAATCGATTTAGGCATCAAACGGTTATCAAATGTCTGAGCAAAATCGAAAAACTTTCTTTGAATTGTCATTCGCTTTTCTGAAGTTCAATAAGAACACAATGACGAATTAAATAAAGACTACTTACTCTGTCTTTCAGTTTTGCGCTGAGAAGTTGCTTCAGTACTGCCCAAATATAAGCGAACAGATGGCCTTCATTTACCATGTGAACAGCACGGAATCGACCAGGAAAGCAGTTCTGAAAAGAAGAAAAACATCACCCTTCAGATATATTGTTACCAATTAAGGATACTTTTTATTTCAATCAAAGTATAATAGAATTTTCGCTTTTACTGTAGACGTCAGTCTTCAAGTGTTAAATTTGAAAGAAAACATGAGGGAAATGAGAAAATACGATTCTTTTTGGCATTTGCTTCGTCAACTATTTGTACCATTACATCATGTTGTGAAGCATCAATTATTTAAAAGTTTATTAGGATGGTATTTAGGATTATTTAACTCGATTAATGATCCATATTGTTTCTTTCTCGAGTTAACAACTAAATTATTTTTAATTCATTGTCTTAAAAATATTGAGTACTCTTTTTAAATATTTCCATAGTGTAGAGTGTAACATCAATCATTATCAAACATTTATTTTAGCGCTCAAGAAAAATTAACTTCAGGAGGCATGTTTATAGCTATTAAAATTTTCCCGGGAGAAATCTTATATATCTATGATTTAATGTAGTCATACATTTAATGATAATGAATTTATTTTTTCTTTCTTTCTTAAAATTATTTATAATTATTTTTATTCCCTGAAAAAGCAAGTTCTTACGTTGTTTCTTCAAGTTTTGGTTAATTCAGATAATACATAAAAAGTGAATTATGTGAATTAAATGAAAGTTGCTTTTTATGTTTTTTACAATAATATTCATTTAAATTAATTACTAATTATTTAAAATAATTCTATGTTAATTACAGGCGGCGAAATGATTTAAAATTCATTTTAAAATTTTTACTATGCATGTTCAATTTGAAATCTTATAAAACATAAATTAATATTTTCAATAAGAATTTTTTTAATGAAAAAAATAGCATTTAAAACAAACTACAATGAACATGTCGAAATTTATATTTTATTCTATTCTAGAATTTACCATTAAACTCTTCAATATGTTTTGATTCTAAATGGGTTATCATTTAAAATATAAAACGGTTATTAAAGGAAATTGTGATAACAGATAAAAACGAAATTATCTGTCCTTTTATTCTTTTATTTTGCTCTAAATAGAGAGAAATTGGGTCATTCATCCAAAAAAAGCTATGACAGTTTCAAAATTTGTGCGCATAAAAATAAAGACTTGTTTCAAAGTACAAAGAATTTCAACATTTTAACCGTAAACACGTCAGTTGTTGATAAAGATTCAAAGGATGTTTTAGTCCTTCAAGCACGTGCCTAAACTCGAAATATTTTCAAACGATTTAGTAAATGTTTACTAACTGTTGCCACATTTTTTTATATCGATTCCGCAGTGAAATTGAGAATAATTGATATGTTAATAGAAAAAAATGGCTCATTATAAAAAATATTCACTGTAGAACCTTAACAAAATGAACTACATTTTGAAAATTATCAAATATTATTTTAGAATCTCGGATACTCATAAGAAAAAACAGTTTCTGTATATAGAATAAAATTTCTACAAATGAAGAAAAAAAATTCGAATAAAAAACGAATAAGTTTTTCGAAAAAAGTTTCGAAAAGCTGTTCTGGTAAAAGGCAATTAGATTTCCTTTATATGAAGGAATAAAAATTCAAAACCTATTAACAACGAATTTTCTTTATTCAAACGATTTTTTACTCAACAATTTTTCTTTACCGATCGAAGTTGTTATTGAAGAACAATGAACATCTCCAGAAAAAATCTTTTAAAATTTTTCATTCGATGCTTTCGATGGAATCGCTTTCGTAATTAGGAGCCAGAATTTTGTTTTAAATAAAGCTTAAAATTAGATTTGAAAATATTGATCATGTTTTTTTAATGAAAATTTTAAAATACCAAAAGGAAATCTAGCTTAGTAAAATGTTTAGAAAACGGTATGAAAAAAACAAAATTGCAAATTAAAAAATAAAGCTGTGGTATCATCGGCTTAAGACATTGCTATTTTTGAGTATTTGAAAAACTAAAATTTAAATCTTTAAAATCTTTATGAAACTTAAGAAATATTAAATTAGAGTAGCCCTTTGTAGTACTAAAAATATGATATGTGTATTTGTTTTATTTTGAAATATTTTATTAATTCAACTTTTCCTAGGCATTTTCAAGTTATATGAGAGTTTTAATTGTATTTCTGGATTTAAACGGATATCGTTACTGCCAAAAAATTTTTTGAATATTATCTAATTTAATAAAACTGTACTTAAAATTGATTTAAAAATTATATTTTGGTTTCATATATGTCCTAATTGGTCAAACTAAAACAATTAAATCGAATACTGGCTGTCATTGATTCATATTTTTTTAAAGTTTTAAATGTTTCACTTATAATATCTTGATAAGACAAATTCGATGTAAAATTAAAACCTGAAAATAATTTTTTCGAAAGCGCACACACAAAAAGAGGTAGAATATACTAAGATAATACCAAAAGTGACTTTGACAGATGCGGTAAATCAAAAACTTGATTTTAGGTTAACATAACAGCTTTAAAGCATCAAGTGTGTAAATAGTAAAGTCATAAAAACAAGCATTAACAGTGACCCACTGTTTACAATAAGTTCAGCTGTTATGTTATAAATTTACTTTGTTGACACTATTCATAAAAACTGACATTTTTATTGGCTATGTTCCAACTATAGATTTTGATAAAAGGTCACATAAAATGTGAAAAGATGAGTTGTAAGATACATTTTAATAACAAAAAAATATCGTTTCATTTTTTTATTGCTTTTTAAACTTTTGTATTAAACTTCGGAGTTTTCAGAGTTTTGAAAACAAAAACTTTAAAAATGATATATCAAAAGAAATCATTTTTTCCGTCATTGAGTATTGAATTAAACAGTTTTTTGGTTACTTTCCGTTAGCCGGGCAGCAACGAAAAATCGGTAAAGAAATTTGACCGAGTTCTACATTATTTGGCGATTTTTCGCCTTAAAATTGCTGTAAGAAATTTGGCTGAATTCTACATTATTTGGCGATTTTTCGCTTTGAAATCGTGGTAAAAAATTGGCGGTTCTACATTATTTGGCGATTTTTCACTTTAAAATGGCTGTAAGAAATTTGGTGGAGTTCTACATTATTTGGCGATATTTCGATGACGCTTAACTAAAGAAAGAATACTAATTTTTTAAATTCCTGAGAGGTTTTTATAGAAAATAATCAGAAAAATAAAAGATAAAAATATTTATAGGAAATTATTGCATACTGTTTTCATTACAATTTAGATAAACCCATGTGATGGAATAAACTTCAGAAAATTAGGTTTTACAGCATTCAAGAAATCAATACAATCAAACAAGAATTTAATAAAATATTTACCTGTAATGCTTCAGCAAAGAGCCATAGATAAGTGGGAGATACATGTGGAAGTTGTCTGAAAGTGAAATCACTGAAGTCCACAATCACTTTGAAACCAGCAACCTGTGTGGAGGGACTGCGAATGGCGTTGAGGAGGCCACAGGTTAAAGCTCTCATGACATCACCCAAAGGATGCTCGTAAGGATTCCAATTTTCTGAGAAGAAAAAAAAATTTTCATTTAAAATTTTAAGAAAAATGCTTAAAAATACCAAATTTAAAGAATATAATAAAATAATTTTTTGACACATATCAGGGAATTTTCTTCTTATTGACTAATAGGCTTTTAGATTATGAAGAACAGTTGAAGTAATTTTTGTGAAGGCTGAAACAAGACTAAATTGATTTTTTGAGAAAAATGTGTTAAGAAGTATGTTAAAATAAAAAAAAAGGAAATGAATATTCATTTTGCGGTGCTTTAAAACTCAATTTGATACTTTTTCCGTTAGCCGGGTGCCAGTGAAAAATCGCCAAAGTAATTTGGCAAAATTCTACTTTATTTGGCGATTTTTCGCTTTAAAATCACCTAAAAAATTTGGCAGAACTCTACATTATTTTTTGTTGGCACCCGCTAAAGGAAAAGTACCCTTAATTTTCAGCAATTTTTCTTTCTACATAAATAAATAAATGTTCAAATATGATTAAGTTTAATGTTTAAACTTTCTTTATGGTAAGGCAAACTTTGCTTTTTACCAACTTAATTTCATGTTTTATAAAGCAGCTCATTATTTATTTTTCAAATTAAAACAATACTGTATGCATTTTTTTTAAAATTATATATTTTCAAATTTGATTTGTTCTATGAAATGATGCTTGCTTTCTTATATACTGGAATGGCCCTCAAAATTCAGAACAGAGGTTAAATAACAGAGAATTTAATCAGAAGATCACGTAAATGTGTGATGAATATAGTTGAAAACCACAGCAACCTTAGCCAGCTTGGATAGTGAATCTTTGGCGGAAACGGTTTTCTAAACTACCGTCTTCAATCCCAAAAGCCCAGAATACAGAATCAAAACACATTCGTTTTTTAAAAAATGACTGTCTTTCATCTGTTAACTTGGAAAATAAGATAACAAATTTAATGAGTAAGATCTCATTTATCCTCCCCCCCCCCTCATTGTCCTCAATTGGAAGATAAGAAGAAAAGAACAGTACTTACTTGTGGAGAAAACAAGTATGCAACACCCTTCTTCGTCCCTGTAGGGCAAGAAACCGATGCGGCATCCTTCCAAAGTTCTTTTAACTTTTGCGTAATCAAAATTCTCGTACAATTCGCTGTGTTTTCTCATAACGTTGTAGAAATTTTTGACCACGCTACAGGCTCTCTTCACATCGAATTTTCTTGCCCGTAAGAAGGCCAGCAAGAATCTGTCATCGTCTTGCCAGTTGAGGCCTTTCTCGTCTGGAAAGACATAAAGAAAAATATGTTAGTTTTGATGTGAAATCTCAAAGTTTATTTTATGTAAAAATTTCGAAAATTAAAAATTAATAAAATATAATTGTTTGTTTTTGTTCAATAAACATCATAATCTAAATTTGTTAATAGACATTTAGCAGACGATTCCTTTTCAAACAGTTTATTACTGCCACTATTTTTATTTCATTAAAAATATTATTAAAAAGTTAAAAGCAAACGATTTTATTCGTCGATAAACATATTTTTATTTATATTTTTTCTTTTATTTTTGTATAATAATTGAAAGATCGATTGTAAACCTTTTTGAATCTGGTAATGCTTGTAAAAAATGATGTTAAGTTGAAAGAATAAACAAGCCGACAGAATTCTCAAATGTTTGGAGTAATATTTTAGTTTTAAGATTTTAAGACGCTTTGCAAGCTATGGTTTGAAGTTTTAGAAAACGGGTAGTTTTTTTACAAAGCATGCAAAAGTTTAGGTGTGCAATGATATTTTGGAGCAACGGTTTTGGTATTATATTTTCGGTTTACCATTCTTTTTATTTTCATTGTTTAGGATTAAACGGTGACAAAAATATATGTCTGTGTTACAACAATTGAAATCTCTGTCATTGATAAACAAGGAAAGTCCTGAAGAAAGTCTAATAACTAAAAAAAGAAGTAAAGTTGGATCTTTATCGGGTTTTTAAAGGTAGCAAAGAAAAAAAAAGATTTGTAGTTTATTATCTTCAAATAGCATAAAGATATGAATAAGATGGTTTTTAGCAATTTCATAGCGTACTATATTCGAGTTTTGGATTCAAAATGAGAGATTTCCTTCTTGTGTTAAAGTATTTTGTTGAGTTAAACTACTGTTATGAACAATCACAGGTCTTAATTAAATAAATAAAATATACTTTTGATAAGAAAAGATATTTTAGATGAAGCATTTTGTTATTGCTCAAATCATTTGAAGATATATTTTACTTTGCAATAATAGGATAAATTCGGAGACATTCTCTATATTATTTCCATATAATAAACTGAACACTATAAAATAGACTGAATTTAAATAACAAAAACGAAAATGCGAGAGGTTGTTGTTGTGACTAATGGCACTTGCCATGGACAAGCCCCGCTGATACATCAGCAGATTTTAAGCCGGAAATATACGTCTCTTGTTTAACAAGTAGCGCCAGCTAGGGCCAAGAGTACGACTTAGCTACATACTCGTCACAACTCTTTTTAAGGGGCGGACTACATTCATGCAAATTCATTCATACATCTCAGATCGTAATTTAGAACTGGAACAGAGAACGATCACCTCTGACCCAGTACCCCCAGTGATATTACTCTCGATATGGAGGACTTTGCGACCACGAACAGATTTAACGAGCGTCAATCGCCACACACTCGGGGATTGTTTTGGCCGGTGAGTTTCGAACCCGTAACCTAAGGAGTACGAGTCCAACACTCTACCAACCAGGTAATTTATATAGATGAATTCGGTAGAAATCTTTTTACAGTACTTAAAAGATGCCAACAATGCCAAATCGCCAAAATTAAAATATATATATATCAAGATGGCTGAAAAGACAAACGATACAGCTAATAGGGTTATTATAAAAACTATTGCGATTGTTTTGGGTTACCATATTAGCAACAAAATCAGGAATAGATTTCAACGAAGAATTTAAACGGTAGAAGGGTAAATAAATGTGATTAAACTTTTGAAACCATCAAATTTTTAAGCAACATATTTGTTTATATTATATTGCAGGCTTTAAAAAATGTGATATAATTTTTGCTCACCATCCAACATGCTCTTGAGGAGTTTGAGGCTGTGCACTCTTGTGTCTTCATCTTCGAAGAGTTCCGACTTGGCCCTCTTCCTGAGCTCATCGGTCATGTAGTCCAGCTCGTAGGGCAGAGCCTTGACCACCTTCTTTTCTGGTTCGGAGGGCATCTTTACGAAACGGATCGAATGGATAGCTCAAAATAGGAAAATATCAAACACTTCTACCAAATCTGAAAGAGAATCGTAAGCTCATCAATTTTCGAGAAGCAAACATTTTCAACCATTTTCATATCTCAAGATAATTCAAACAATAAAAGTAAAAAATACTGTTTCTTAAAAAAAAATTTAAAACATAAAATAAGTAAATAATCACCAGATAAAGGATATAAAAATGTGTTTTTTTTAGTCAACGTAAAAAAATCAAATGCTATGATCAAACAATGGAAAGTGATAAACCAAACTTCAGAACAAGGAAATTTATTCTGTATATCACTACTTCTAGAAAAATAGTCTTTCTGTATTATGATAAATTATTTAAAATTAATCAATGTATTTTAAAAAGTATAATATATATTTTTGCCAATCCATTATTGGATGAATTTTGGTGATATTAAATTGCTCATTTAAAAAAAGAGATTTGATTTCTCGGTATTCTTTTTCATGCGAGTAGAAACAAGTGGTGCATCGTTCAGCTATGATGTGTTCGCTTATGGTTTACTGAATGCTGTTGACTTATGTTGTCAGTGAATATGCAAAGTTAGTTTTCTAACTTTTATCCAATAAGAACAGAATGCATGGAACAATTCTTTTTAAAATTAATATTCAATTAATTATCATCGGAAATATATTTCACGTTATGAAATAATATATTGGATATTTTTATATGAACATTTTCAAAAAAATGTGTTGAAGATATTATGTTTGGTCAAAAATTTATTCTTCTGAATCGGCATCGTCTTATAAAAGGTACTCAAAAGTATTTTCAAAACACTATATCAAAGTTTTTGCGAGTTATTGATATATATGAAATGAAAAAAAAATGTCAGGTATAATTGGTAATACTAACTCAATGGTGTCTTAAGAAACTGGCGAAACATAGTTAAGAAGTTTGAAATTAAAAAAAAAAAAAACTAATGCGATTAAAAGCTTGATGACGTAAGACAGGCAAGCATTTTTATAGTTCTAAAAGGCTATATTTTCTTGATAAAGGAAATATTCCGGATTGGAATTACATGACAAATATAACATTAAGAGTAATTTAGCATAATTTAAAAAATGTTCCGTTTTTGAACAATAAAAATACAATAACCTAGCCATAATAAGGATGAAAATAAAACTCTGAAACATCATTAACGTTAAAAAGGCTTAGGAACGTATCAAGAGTACAATTTTTTCCTGTTTATATATTCACTTAATATCCATTTTAATGAATGTAATTATTGCACCATAAACACCTAAATTTTAAAAACGCACAATCGCTTGCTTGCAAGGTCGGACAGAAAATATGAGTTCACAGTAGAATTTTATGCAGTTTGATGGAACAAAAAAGCTCCAATTTAAGTCAAAGCGTTTATTTTGGAATAAAAAAAAACAAGATACAAATAATGATAAAGATAGTAAAAATTATACTATTAGAAATACGACTGTTCGAAAATATTTAAAATAAAAGTGCTACTGTTGGAAAATAAATGTCATTTTAGATGCTGCAAAAAGCAAACGATTATTCGTTTTTACATATTTGATGATGCTGATGCTTTAGAATGTAAAAATTAAGAGTTTAAACAATTTATTCAAACAACCAAACGATAAAATTTTTCTGTATAAATACTCAATATAAAGTCGAAATTTAATTATTCAAATCTAATTATTTCATCGTTATCTTTATCTAAATAGCATCTGATTATTGAACATATTTTTACTTTCAGGGTTTATTTTTTTCTGTTTCAAAGGCAGTTCTTGGTTTTTCTTTTTTTTCTTTTCTTTTTTTATCAGTTCATGGAATCCTACCATTCTTTGACTCATAGATCTTAAGTACTGTGAAGATTGATCAAAGATTTACACTCTGACCTACATTTTGCGATTCACTTTTTTCTTTTTATCATTAATAGAGATATCGTTTGTCCTTGTACTCTTAAGTACACCATTTTGAGCTCGTTCAACTCAGTCACATATGATTTTAGTTATTTATTTGTCTTTTAAATTAAGAGATTAGAGCTTTTCAAATATTTAAATTAACAATCATAATATTGTAAATACTCATATCATTTTAGTAAAATTAGCAATAAAGAATAGGGAAATATTTGTCGTTTTTCTTATATTAATATTTATTTAATTTATGAACACCATTGATTAAAGAACAATCAAAGAACATTGATATAGAACAATGAATTCATCTTTTTATATCATATGATTGAAAAACGTTTGGATTTAAAATTTTATGACATTTTTTATATATATCATCCAATATATTATCTTAATTTACAGATTCATTCATGCAAGAAAATAGTATTCGAAATAAATTGGAAGATGATTATATAAATTTCAAACAATTACTGTTATTCAAAAGTATTATACGATTAATCAAAATACATTTTTTGATTTAAAAAATTAGAAAAATGCTTGAGTAGTTTTATACCAGGTAAACTTCGTAAATTAGAATAACGTATAGTTTCTCCATTATTATCTTATTAATTAACTTTAAACCATTACAATTTCTCTTATTGTATTTATTAAATAAAAGATAAAATCTTTTACTAACGATATTTTAAGCAAGAAATTGTAAAAAGACCTTAGTTTTATGTTGATTGTCTGCGTCAACAAAAACTCAGCACAAGTTAATCCATGACATCATTTACTTTGAGATAAAATTATTGTCTGATATACGATTAGGGAAATATATGAAACTCCCTGCGTTTTAATGCTATGTTATATTATTTTTTTTTATAAAAATACAAAAAATAATGTTTAATATCAACAGGCCAAAATCGTTTTAAAGAATCTACAAAAACACAATTTTAAAAATGTTATCCTTTAAAGAAATTAAAAAGAATCGAAAGCAGTTTTAAAGCGAGAGAAAAATAATTTTTAATTAGTATATTTTTCTATTATTTTATACATAAATGAATTCAAGATTTGAGGGAAACATATCAAATATAATTAAAGTAAAATTAAAGCTATGATCTGTGTTAAATATCTAATATATATTTTCAATTATATTTGAATACTTTTATCCAAATACATTTGAAGTTTCAAAATAAAAACATTAAAGCAGTAAAAAAGATTTAAAAATAACATTAGAAAACAGGTGCTCAGTTATTATCATAAATATTACCTCTCCAGAGACGGCAGCTGGTTCGTTTAGAATTTCCGAATGCACAGTTACCTTTTTTAAATCGAACAGAATAAGTTCTAATTTCTAAACAGAAATGAAATTCCTTTTTATTCGTTCAGATATTTTAAATACTAACGTCACTTTTGTCTGATAACACATGTTTTTGTTAAACGTATCAAAAGGATCGAAGGAATTTTTTTTGTCACTCGCTATTTTGGATATCTTTGGTTCCCAAGTAACGGAAACGTCACAAATACGTATTTTTTGGACTTTCGACGTTGGATACGGAGAGAAAAAAAAAACTTTTCGTGGAATAAATGTATTTAAAAGATTAGACGCAGTGTTGTGTTATTTTACAGATATTAACGAAAAGTGCAATACCTGTAATCAAAACAACGTGATTTTCAAAAACAATGGGATTTCCCATTATCTGTTCATTAAATTGCCAATTCTGAAGTTGAAAGTTCAGAACATATACATTTTTTCAAAATGGGATTCTTAATTTATTTTATATTTTAAACTACAATTTAATATTTTAAAATAAGGTAATAGATTTCCATAAATAATTAAAAAATAATAGAATTCAACTTGAAATAATTTTTTTTAAATTAATTAAAAAAATTAAGAATAAAAATTTATTTTTGCATTTCAAACTATTTTAAGCTATATTATATTTTTCCAAAATAAATGCAATTAATATAAAATTATAAACTGGAATTGATTTCCTTATACAATGTAAGAATCGTCTGAATCGTATCGTATTCGATAAGAATCGTCTGAAAAATTCTACACATTACATTGATTTAAAAAGAAAAGAAAAAAATAATAAATGATTGCTGAATAATATTTAATATTATTTATTTAAACAATTTACAATATATTAGCTATATTATATTCAAAATATAATACAAATTCTCAGATCAATAAATAAAAAAATTTTCAGAAAGAATTCAGTCATAAAGATTAGATATTACAAATGAATTATATTTTGTATATTGTAAAAGAATGTTTAAAATTTAACATAAATTGGGAAAGTAAATATTTAACTTTTCAATTCAAAATAAATAAATTAATTTATGAATAATCGGATAAGAAATAAATATAGACTTTCTTGGATGAGAAATAAAAATAGGACTTACAGACACAAATTTCTGTCCGATGCAAAATATCATAGAAGTCAAGAACCCAAAACAGCTATGCGAGTTTGTTCTCTTTTTGGAATCAATATGCCGCAGAAACGGACAAGAAGTCTTTTATATTCAAATAACTGTCATAGGAAAAATCGCCTGCGATTATGATCCAAGTTCAGGTTTAGATAAAGAAATAAAAAATCAATGAAAACAGACTACCGGGGTCAAGAATGCAAATGAAAAGAAGATGATTTTTTTTATTTCCGGGTATATATGCGTCAATGTGAAGTAAAAAAATTTGCATGTCAAATGTTTTCTCATACTATATGTACTAAAGAAAAAAAATTAGTGAATTGATTTTTTTTATTTATTAGTTTCGTGAAAGCCTTTCATTTGCATTTTTACTATAGTGGAGATCCAAAATATAGTAATTAGAGTGTCATTTGCTTTCAAAGCTTTTTTAAAAACAAGGTTCGCGTCATTTGTCAGGTTATTCAACTTTATAAGAAGTTACACAAGCAAGCATCGTAGAAATATATTAGTTCAATCAGAATAGTGCAAAGTTCAGGAAAAAGATTAATTTTAGATGGCTGAAATTGAATTCCTTCGAGGAGATTAAATTCTGAATTAGAATATTAGAATCAAACAAATTTAAAAGTTATTTTTTTAACTAAAATTAATTTGATTTTTAAAAAAAAGCAATATTGTATTTAATTGTTACATTTTAAAGTCAAACGATTTTTTAAAATGCGTTATTTTATTTTATTATCTTTTCATAAATATTAAGAGAAGAAAATATTAAGGAAAGAATTAAAATAATAAAATAACATTTTTCTTTTTTTGTTATGAGGAAACAATATTTCATTAAAAGATGAACTTATTTTAGTGTTATCAGTTATTAATTAACAAATCTATAAATGCAAAAAATAAAAAAATAATATTCTTTTAAAGCATGCTACAATATTAAATATTAAATGTATTAAATTATTACACAATTCTTATCGTTTACTAATTCGATTAACTTTAACATGCGTTAAAATTTTAATCTCTCTTGAAACTTGACAGGAATGCATATATACATAAATGCAATTTATTTATGAATATTAGATAATTATTAATAGCAGTGGCTTATTTCTTTTTAATGTATCCCTTTTCGCTCTGAACTAGTTTAACTAATTAAATCAAAAGAAAACTCAACTAAACTAGCAATAATTTCAGAAACTGAATTCAACGAATCAAAAGTTTAATTTTATAATTATAAGTTGTTCTGCAAAATAAGTTTTTATTGATTCAAATTTTTATGATGAATTTTAAGATGTTGTCTAAAATAATTTCAACTATTCTTTAGTGCAATTATTAGAAAGTGCATATTTAAAAAATTCAGTCAAACAAATCTTGGTAATTTGCTGAATTTGTAATTATGTAATAATGTGAATATATAATATATATGTATGTAAAGTGTAAAATGTAAGAAATTTTTAATTAGGCAACATTTTTTTAAAAAGTTATATGCTTTAATGACTTCTTACAATTTTGCCTAATGGATTTTGTCTTACTTAATTTAAAGATTATCATTTATTCTAATAAATTACCTAATTCAAATGATGCATTTATATTTTCATATTAGTTAAAAATTCTGTAAAACTAATTCTGTGAGAAATTCTTTATTATTTTTAAAGTAAAAAAGTTTATTTAAAAATCTTTTAATTATTATTGCCATTTTATAAAGCAATAAGATCTGTCAATATTTCAACATTTTCAGAAAATGAAGAGCTTCTTACTACAAGATGTATACAGGAAAAACGCAAATTGGAACGTACGATCTCATGGAGAAACTATTAATTGTCATCAAACTAATTAGCATGTCATTTCGCATAAATTATAAAATCTGTGAAAGGCTGAGGCTGAATTCAAGGTTCAGTTTACAAAGAGATGTCAAGCACTTGTAAACAGGAACAGAATGTACTGAAGTTCAAGTTGCTGCAATGCTTGTTTTTCGCAAATTGGAGGAAAAAAGACATTTAATTGAAAAGTTGGTGTCATCAAACTGTAGTCAGAACTTCTAATTAAAAATGGCATGTAAGAAAAAGATTTTTCTGAGAAATTTTAGAGGCATCATGGAAAATTTAAAAAACCATTTTCTCATTAATGTATTATAGACAATGAAGAATTATTATAAATAGTTTTTGTTATTTGTACATAAGTTGAAATATTGAAACTTTTTTACGAATAATATCGTTTTGACTTAACTTTTACGAAATCTAAAAAGCTTGAAAAGGAATAGAATATTAAAAGTCAATCTATACGGATAGCAAAACGAAATTGGATGAAATTTAGCACAGAGATAGATTATAGTCTAGTATAGTACATATGCTGCTATTTATTGCAGTTAATTGAGGAGTTATTTTTTATTAATAAAAAAAAACTTTCTCGCCAAAAATCTCTATTTTCCCACCGCCAAATGAGTAAGACCAGTTTGTTTTTTCTCACGCTAATGAGGTTAGGCCTAACATATTTTCAATCAGTTATTTCAAACGATTCTGCTTATTTTCTTAGCTTTTGATGCATTTAAAATTAAACATTGTTAATTAATCGATCTTTCGGATTCATTCAGAAGTACTTTTGAATTAAAATAAAGCAAAATAAAAGAAATTAAAAATTTCTAATCTGTTTTGCATTACCCCAACTGGCGCAGAAAATTCACGCTTTTGCGTTGCCCAAAAGGGCGTCAGACCGTCAGTTCTCACACATACACTTCAGAATTTTAACGCTTACAAAGTCGTGGGTAAAAGTAGTATTTAAAATTTGAAAAAAAATAGTAAAATAATGGGTTAAAGTAGTATTTTATAATGAAAAAAATAATAATAAAATAGTGGGTAAAAGCAGTATTATACATGTAAAATGAGTTAATAGTCCCAATGTTAGAAGAAAATATTTTTTTAATATTTCTAAGAATTGTTTTGCATTGGTATTTTATTTGTTTTAAATCAACTTTCATGGCATTGATCTTTTCCTGTTAGAATACCTTGTTTATTGATTTTATATCTTATTTGTTAACGTAGTTCATTTAGATATGATAACAGAATAATGATAAAATTTAATGCACGTTTGTAGAAAACGTGAAACGTCAAGTGGACGATAAAAAAAATATGCAAATGTATTATCACTGTCCTTAAGAAGGAAATAAACAAATCAGCTTACCAATGAAAGATTTAAGAATCAGTTTACGCATCGATGATAAATTTTACAAATTAAATAAACAGGAAAGTTAATTACAGAGAATGAAACAATGAGTTAAATTTAAAATATAAATTAAAATTTAGAAATATTTTTGTTGAAATCTCAATCAACTCTTTTTCATGATAAGATATAAAAAGAATGTCCTTATCATCAATCACGATAACTGAAGCAGATTAGAATTTTAAAATTTTTTGAACTTGCAAATAGTAAGCGTTGCAATTTATGTTTTTGAATTTTAGCAATTTATTGGAAGGAAATACTGAATAAACTTTCATTAATTAAAATAATTTAAAATTCATTAGTGGTTTACATGTTTCAAAAATTCATTCCTAATTTATTCCTATGAAATAAATAAAAATATCTCTTAAAATTAAATAAATCGGCTCACAGAGCATTCAATTATTCTAAATATACAGATATATGCAAAAAAAAAATTATGGGGGACACAAAACAAGAAATAAGAACAATAAAAAAAATGGCTAGCTAATTTAAACAACTTAAACTAAACTTAAACTTAAACTAATTCCCAGCAGAATAAAAAAATAAACTTTTACTGGAAATAGAATATTGTCGTAATAATTAGAGAAAATTTTTAAACTTAAGAGTAGAAAAAGTGCAAACGACAGACTAGAAAAAATATCAAATGTTAGAGTTGAAAAAAATACCAAACGATCAATAGTTCAACAAATATATTAAGGGAAATTGTGCCACGTTAGGTAATATTTTTTATCTCAAAAATGTTAGTTTATTTATTAGGTTTTAGATATTTTTTCTGAAAATGCATTACAAAAACGATAAATGTCAAGGCTAGTTTTATTGTTATTAAAAATCAATATTAAAAAAAATAGAAAAAATATTACAGTTTTTTTAAAAATTTAATATCCTTTTGAATTATCTTAAAAAAAGAGTTCAAAATGTTTTACTTTTAAAATAGAAATCATATTTTATCTGCTTAAAATATCTATTTGCCAAAACTCATGATCAGACGCTTCGTCATCTTATCCTTTGTTTCGTAGATATGAACATTCTTTAAATTAAACGCTAATAAAAATAAAAATTTTAAAAATATTGAGAAATAGTTTTGTTAGACTCATTTTTAAGAAAGATTTAATATCTTGAAGTTTTTTCAGTTCATGCATTTGAATTAGGAAGGTTTATTTCGACGAAAAGAAAAATGAAATGAAAAAAGTCAAGACTATAAAGAATATAAACTGTATAAAAATAAGGGAATTATATTTAAAAATGAAGACTTACCAAAATTTTTGCTTTCATTGTTTCGTTTTCCTTTAAAGTGTATGGATTTTATTTGGAAAAGAAATCAGATTTTTGTAAATTTTCTGTATCTATGTTACAGCTTCATCAACAAAATTATTTCCCGCTGAATGAAACGAAATTATTAATAGAATTAAAAAGCAATACACGGTTGAGTTTTCGCTATTTTTCTTAAGTAGCGAAAGTGTAAAAATAAATGGCAAAACCTGCCGTAAAAAAGGTACGCAAACCCTAAATGAAACAGGTGATATATGCTTGTTTTTCATGGAGGGTGCTTTTCGAAGGATATTTATAGAACCACACTCTGGCACCTTTTGCCTGTATTGTTACTGTTTCTCATTAACGTAACATCATCAATTTTACGATCACATTTAATCGGGCAATAATCCAACAGTTCAACGGAACCTATTACTATTTATGTAGTTCCTCGAATTCGATAGCTTTCGACAATTCTGTCAGAATAATTTTTCAAAAGTTTTTTCAAGTATTTTTTTACAAGCTAATAAAATTTTTAAATTAAAAAAAATTGTAAGTTCAGTCTTAAAATTTTCCCATTTATCCAAAGGTGAAAGATTTGAAATAAGGAATAAAATAAATCTTCCTTCACAAAATTTTTATATTTAAATATTATGTATAATAAATTTAAATATAAATTATCATATAAAAACAAATATTTATCAATTCTCTCATCTTTTTTAAAATCACAATTGCCAAAATTATACAACAGTAAAAAAAAAAAAAAAACTGAGCAGAATTGTTCTAATCCGTGTTTGAAAAAAATGTTTTATCAATAGTTTTACTTTAACGCCAAACGATCCTTAAAATAAAAACAAAGAATTAGAAAAATCGTTGTATTCAAAAGTCATCAGAATGACAAAATGGCTTTATTCTTTTTGTTCCGACATTTATAATCGGAAGAAACTAAATTATAAAAAAAGTATATTCTTCTTCTTTTCGTCTAATTAAAATTAAAATATCGCTATAAGAAATCAGCTTTCAAAGCAATTGTAGTATCACAGAATAAAATATTTTCTTTGAAAATATCAAAGGTAAAAGATATTTTAATAAAAACAAACGACTTTAAAAATAAAATAGACTAAAGATCTCATGGATATAATTAAAATTCAAATCAATTCCCTTCAATGAAAATTAATACATATTGCATCTGAATACTTTAACCTTCTGCGTCAATCGTTTCACGTCAATTTTTCCGCGTCATTAATTTTTATCAAATAGAAGAATAAACGTGTAGTGCGAATAGAGTTGATAAACTATTATTTACCTAAGAAATCTACAATTCATTCATAAGGTATCAATTTCATATATCTTTTGTCGATAGAACAGTATCTTCTATCAGACACATAGCTCTTTTCGAAAAGATATTATATAACGAAAGTAAAATAAATTTTAATTTTAACAATGAAATGCTGTTTGTTGGTTTTATTGTTTCAAATGTAGTTTCATTAAATAGAATGTTAATTTAATTAGGATTCTGCCTTTTTTATTAATTACAAGAATAATTTTTTGCATGTGAAAATTAATTATTAATTATTACAAGTTATTATTAATGCTGTTTCAAACTATTTATTTCACTATGTATCGCGGTATAAGCGATATTGGGCATTACAATTTGAACTTTTTTTCATCAATAATATATTTTGGTAAAGGTAGGCAATTCCAATAATCGAATTAAACTAATTTAGAATATTTATAACAAGCAGTTAAAAATTCATTAGAATTACTACAGAATCAATCAAATATATTAACTTCAAAAATGTTTCTCTACTTCTTCATATAAAAAATTATATGAATATTCATTTCCAGATTTTTCTTTGTAATTAACTTTTGTTGCATCTAATTTGTAATAAATTGCTTCAATTTAAAGAATAAAATATTTTAAAAACCAATTTATAAATTTAAAAAATTTTGTTTGAAAAAGTTTTTTTGAAAACTTCTTGATTTATTTAAATTAAAAAAAACGATTTATAGAAACAAGATAAATGCACGATATATTTAATGTATTTAGAATTATAATTTAATTAAATAATTACAATTCTTTCGGTTTATTACGGATGACTTCAATAGAAATAAATCTTGTATCTATTAATAACACTCGAATAACAAGGTTAAAACAGATTATCATGGAGGACAAATTCAGAAGAATAAATGGATATAAAAGAAGGTTAAATTTCACGGCATTGCTTTCACTAAACGTGTCACTATTTTTACTTCATTTTGCGAAGGTAATTTCTAATACAAACAAAGCTTGAGTAATTATTTATATGGCATCATACAAAGGAAGCTTTTGCACAATGTTTGTTTGTTTGTTTTTAAATAGCCGACATTGTAATTCATCTTGGACAATAACTGTGTCCTCGTTGCTGAAATTAATATTCTTCCCTTTTTCCAATCACCTTCAGACACTCTAAATTCACGAAGTTCGTTAAGAACCATCGAATTATTATGTAATAAATCTTCGTTTTTTTTTTTTTTTTTTTCAAACAGGAAAAATAATCTTTTTTTTTTAAAAAAAATCGTCTGATACTAATTTTTTTTATCAAACAGAAATAAATAATACTTTTTTCAAAAATCGTCTGATGGTTTTTTTTTTTTTGCCAAACAGAAAGAAATAATGCCGCAGGCGATAGTCTTTTGTTTCTTTTTAATTCCAGCAGAATATAAAATAATTTTGAATGCATTATTTTTTTTTTCAGAATAGCAATCCTCATGGTAACTTTTCATCAAGAATATACACGACGAATACGATTATTTGAATGTCTAAATGATTTTTAAAATGTAGAAGAATCTTTTTATTTAATTTTTTAATGTAATAAAAAATTAATTTTAAAACCTAAATTATATAATTTTTATTAAATTCAAATACTAATTTTTTAATAAGCAACAAAATTGCAAACGTATTCAATTTTTATTTTGAATTATCACTTTATTTTTTCAAATGGTTAATCAAGATTTTTTATTTTAATAATGATTAGATTGTGCTATTTCGATCTACCTTTAGATAATAACATGTGTATCTGACTCTAAAATGAGACAACAAAAAGGAAATCTAATGATATCTGGAATTTTCAGCTATTGCCATTAAAATAAAACAATTCTGTGCAAAACATTTAACTGTTGTTATGAATTTGGAATTTCCAGAAATAAATTTAATATGGAAGTGAGGATAACAATCTGAGGTTAAAAACTGTTTTAGCATTCATTATTTTTCATCTTATGCTAAATGTAAACACAATCGTCAAATAAATTTTGCAAATAAAGAATATAATTAAGGTATTTCTTCCAGTAGAATCCACTATTATTATTCAAAAAAGAAAGACAAGTAAACAATTCAAATGAAGACAATTTGACAAGCCGATGACGACTCAACAGGATGATAGGCTGATTATCTATTCATTTTTAAATAATTGTGCATCTAGAATCTTCGAACGGTAACAAAACTACCGTTTTTGGAAACATCGTGAAGGATAATAAAAATAAAGACGGGGAATTATGAAGAAAATTACCCAGTCTTAGAAGAATAAACTTTCCAACGGACTGTCATTTTTAATTTGGATGGGAAACATTTACAACAAAGGAAATCGAATTATTATTTTCAACCTAATTCTAAACGTCTGGTAATGTTGTTTTGTGTCACGTGAACTTCAAGGTGCGCTTATTAAAAAACGAATCACGCACTCAGAACTTCCAGAAGTTTCTTCCATCCAGCGTTTAACCTTGCAAAAAAATCTTCGTTCTAACCCGGAAGCGTTATGGAAATTGTATGAATTAGGGTTAGTAGAATCAAACCGCTTTGAGCGACCAGCAAAAGCCGAAATCAGATTTTTATTTTTATTGAAAGTTTTAAAGCCTTCATTTTTAGTGTTTTTGAAGATTGGAAAAGTGAAATTTAATGCTTTAATGTTTGTTTATAACGATGTTATTTATTTCTAGAAACTTCTTTTTAATGTAACTCTGTTTTCAATAAACCGGTAATATGATTACAGGAGCATCATATATGCAACATTTTTAGCAATAATTCTCTTTACCTACATAATATTAGGTGACCAATAAAGGGAAAGTAAAGGCTGTTTCAAGAACTTGATGATTGGGAGGAAGGGGTGGGGTGGAAGAATTTGTGTTCTGAATAGCTTGAAGGAAAATCCCTCCCCCTCCCAGGGCAATATAAGCCAAATATTAGTTTTTAGAAGGACCAGTTTTCATCATTCTTTTATTTAGATTCATTTTTATGCATTTGTGATTTGTCACTGTTGTTTATATTTTAGGAACTTCTATTTCACTTTTATCGCTAATTTGTTCAAAATTTAAAGGGGTTTTCATTCGTTCTTGTTACTTTGCCATCTATATTTTGGTGATCCAGAAGGAAAGGGGGGGGCGAGTAATAGCATTCTACTTCTTACATTTAAGGATTTCTATTCGGTTCTATTAATTAACTCCAGCAGAAATACTCCCAAGGTTTGTTTAAGAATGGTTTATTACCATAAACACAAACACCACATAATTTAATAAAACTAAATAATTTTTCTTTTTTTTAATAAGTTCATTTCTAAATCTAAGGAATTGGGTTTTCATTTAACCTAAAACGTAGGTGATCAACGTCATTTTGATTTAATTTTGATGGGGCCTAGAAATATCTTTAAATAAATTGAACTGTATATTGAAAACACTGTCAGGAGAAACTCTTTATCAAGTAATGATATAAGGATGTATTTTAGTGTTAAAATATTATTTTAAAAAATTAAGGGAAAAAATTGAAGATAGGGGCTTTTAGAAAATTAATTACGGCAATAAACTCAATTTAAAATGGATAATTATTTAAAATATTAATGTTTCACTGATATTTACCGTGCATAATACAGTATATTTAATTTGATAACACAGTATTACTTTAAAATACATAGTACAGTAGTTACTTTTAATAGTACAATATTACTATATAAAAAGCATAATACAATGCTTACATTCAATAGTAAAATACTGCTTTTCTTTAATATGTAATTAAAGTAATAACATAAGTAATAATAATGCACATAAGTAATCAAGTTCATTTGTTAAAAATTCACTTTTTTAGCCTTGTAGAAATTGTTTAGAAAGAATTCTTACTTAGACAATATCCATCTCTTACATATATTGACTTCACATAAGTCATTGCTTTATTTTCTTATTACACCGATTTTATTTTACTATACATAGATAATACCTTCCAATATACTTTATTTTTAATGCGATTAAGGTTATAAGCTAAAACTTCATTTAATTAATTTTTTCAGAAAAATATAAAATGATTATTTTTAGTCTAATTCTGTGAAAAAATAGGTTTCATTTCCTGCTATAACAAATCATTGTCTCAAAACAAAGAAGTATTTGTCAAGGAAATAAAAAGAAATTCAGAATTAAGTGTCTCGATTCCTTTTATTAGCATTTTAGAATTTGAATGTCATTAATAGTATTTTTCGCCCTTGACCTATTTAAATGAACGAAAAGTGCAAATCTTTGATCAACGTTCACATTTGACATTGAGTGATGAGCTATTTCCGATATTTTTTTCCTCCTCATTATTTTTCACACAAAAGTAAAATAAGTTATCTTCAAAAAAGGGAAGAAAAGGCTTAGAATTCATTGAGAAAAAGGAAATCTCAAGTTTCCTATCTCATTTGTATTCAAGTGCTGTAGAAAAAACAGCTCAATTGAGACTAATTCCTTCAATGAGATTTTGAAACTGATCATCGATATCTTGTTACATGTTGACCTTCCCAAAAATGGATATATTACTACAAAATTATTGCTAAAAAACCTCTGTGATCTTCAGTTTATCGATGGAAATATCAGAACGCTTCGTTTGCTATAAAAATACTAAGAAAATGAAAGATATTTTTTCAAACATAATTCTTAAAAGAATTCATGAACCGAAGAACCTATTTAGTATTTAAAATACATTTTTTAAAACAATAATTTAACTTCAAAATTCATTTAAATGTTTTCGAAAAAGTGTACAATAATTTGAATAAAATATTATAAATGAAATTAATTCAGGGGAGGAGATAAAAAGTTTATTATCTTATCTAAATCTATATGATAATATGAACTTGATTTTTCTAGCTCGATTGTGCAAGAATTGGATATCTGTGAATAATTATTTTCACATCTCGCAGTTTACATACAGAATATTAACCTAAAGAATTGTCATTGAAAATTTCAATTTGAAATAAATGTCAATGTTATCAATTAAAAAAAAATGAAATCTATGATCGCGACTTTCAAATTATCTTGTGAGAACATTATTATTTTAAGTCATTATTTGTCTTAATAAAATCAATTAAGTAATTTAAACCAGTTTTTAAAAAGCAATAGTGGTAAAAGCAGGTCAACCTTTTAAAGCGTACCAGCTTTCGAAGAAGCATACATAATAATAATGCAATAATGGTAAAAGCAGGTTATATATCTATATATATACACGCGATTTAAAGTTGATGAATATTGCCATTTATGTTTTATGCATTGCCTACGCGATTTAGCGCTTCAATTATTCAAAACAACATCATGTTCTCTCATGATTAAACACGAGAATGGCGTATTTTACCAAATAAAAAAAACATGGACAAAATTTGAATACTGCTGCATCCGGTGTCTGAGGTCTCCAATAAATACACCTTGCATACTCTTTAATTAGCATACTCGTGGATTATGGTTAAGAACGATATTTAAACGTGATCTTAAGCGATTAATCGCAAGGATTCCACTAATGCCCACATGGATTTTGGATGATGCATTTTGTACAACAAGAATCAAAATTAGCACAGAACTACTTTCTAACTGTTAAAATAAACTAACGATAAGTTTTGGAGATGAAGGACCTAGAGTCCAGGTGCACCGCCCAAACTATCCTCAACTCGTCGACTATTGTAATCACAAGATAAGGTACAAAATTTAATTCATTTCAGTAAAGTTTTTAAGTAATTTTTTTAACATGGTGATTCTATGACAGATTTAGTTTAAAATTTGTGAAGAAACTACACATTAGATGCTAAAACTGTAGAATAAATTTTATTTCCCTAAGTTATTAGTTTTTTGAATTACCGTGTTTACTTGCGTGTGGAAGTATAGATATACAGATAGTCACCCGATTGTACCGTGACCGTGATGGCCATAAGGATTTAACTACAGTTACCGCCAATATTGATGTTGGGGCGGTCCAGTCTTTCAGTTTTATGGTTTAAATCCGTGTGCCTTCATGGTGGGTCGTAGATTCTAGATATGACTACCCTCAGAGGCTACTGCACCCCTCCTTCCATTGTAAAGCTGAACACGAGAACAAAAACCAGGTCTTACTTTTGATGCTGAAAGGTACTCCTATATTTGTTCAGAGCAATAACTGCCTATCAACGAAGCGCGTCTAATATTTTGACCTCACGTATCCGAATGACAAAAATTTACATAATTGAGATGCATCTGGCAAAAAAAATGACAAACAGAAAATTATAGTTTAATCATAGTCGATAGTTAAAATAAATAACTTTATTCAAATATTACAACCTTCAAGTTTAATTTTTGATCTAGAATAACCTGCAAGACAGATTTATAAAAAGAAGATCATTGTCATTAAGGTTACTTAAAAACAAACAAAAAAAATCATGATATCTTTGAAAATACATGAATAAAATTCTCGAAAAAGATGATAAGTACATTGAGATCTGTTCTCTGGGTGCATAAATGAGGTAATGACCTTTGACTGTTAAGATGACCTTGATGGCAAGCGAAAAACGCATTAATTTGATAACCTTGAAATCAAGAATGACGTCAGAAGAAGAAAAGGTAATCTATCGAGCACATTACGTTTCCTAATAATTATACAATTAAAGACAAAACTCACTATTTATATTGTCAAAAGGTCTTGTTAAAAATCAAAATTTCTTAATTTATTGTTTGAATCGAAGAAATATCTCGAATTTTTAAAATTCAAACATGCGTAAAAGGCATTTATCTGTCCGATTAATTATCTAGGTTCTCTTATCATTCTAGGCGTATTTACATGATAAGAGCAGTTAACGACTTTCCGCTTGGGTTGAATCTAAAAAAATTATCACTCAATTCTAATTACTGATATAAATTCACTTTAGGAAAAATCGAGACATTTATAATATATTTATGAAAACTGTGTCCTTGTATAAGATATAATCAT
The DNA here is from genome assembly GCA_026289955.1 of Argiope argentata. Classification (NCBI taxonomy): domain Eukaryota; kingdom Metazoa; phylum Arthropoda; class Arachnida; order Araneae; family Araneidae; genus Argiope; species Argiope argentata. The sequence continues at coordinate 1,973,763 of JAOUZG010034892.1, forward strand.
TTCATAAAAGACAACTTCAAAATGGAGTCATTTTTGCATTGATTTTTCCCATTTATTCAATATGCTTTATTTATGACAAAAGGAATTAAATTTGATATTTTAGACTTTTATTGCCTTTCCTTGAACTTGAAATTGAAAAGAAAACAATTTTCCTTATGTGCCCTGGAAAAAGGTTAAGTAATTATTTCCCATGTTTTTATTCTTGTCTCATTATTTTTTTAGGGGAAAAAACAAAACAAAAGTATTTTAAAATTGTTCGATAACTGTTTTTAAGTTTGCATTTATTATTTTAAGCAATTCATGAAACAGAAAATTATTATTTTATCTGAATCTTTAAATTAATACATTTCCTTTATGTTTGGGGAAAAACAAAATCATATTTAAAATTCTTCAATAAAATTTTTTAGCCATTGTTATTTTACTTTGACGTAATAGGTAATAATTGCTGATTCTAACTCTGTTCTGTCGCATGGATATATTTATGATGATAATATCTTTTAAGAAAATTTTTATTGTTCGATAACGTTAAACGTATAATTTAGACCATTTACCGTATCTATTTTTGATCATTCGTTTCTTCTTCAATCATTAAACATAACTTTTTAAAGCAAAATCAAATATCAAACTATCAATTATTTTACAATTTTTTTTAAATATATGCACATTTTACTTTTCCTCCATATGTGAGTACATTCAAATGATTATTTTTTTCCTTTTGAATTTTGGTAGTAACTTATCAGCGATCAGAATTTTTTTCATCTTTTCGTTAAAGAATTTAGTTTAATTGTTAGAAAACTTTAAAATTTGGAAATATCTGTAAAATAAATAATTATGAAAAAAAAGCCCTAAAAGACAAACAAGCAGTTCTGTTTCAAATAATTTCAAATATTTTTATAAAACTAAAAACAGAGGTTTATTTGGAAGATTATTATGATAATCAATTCTCAAGAATGAAACAATTTTTCTTTTTTTATTACTAAATCTAAAAAAGTCTTCTAGTTTAGAAGGGATAATTAAATGAAAATTTTGAATTGGATATAATTTTTATATCGTTTTCTTTCTTTCTTTTTATTTTTATGGATTTTAATATGATTACATTTAATCTTTAACATCTGTTTTTGAAAAATAACAAATCCAACCTCAGAAAAAAATTATTTGAATTTGTGTTAGTTCTCGCTCTACTAACTAACGTAAACCCATATTATTTAAACCGGAAATGAAAAATCGTTTTCTAATCGCTTAAATTATCGGCTGCACTTAGAAAAGTTTTTGGAAATTTTGAAAATGATGTATAATTATTTTAATTGCATTCGAAATAAACAATAGTCATGAAACGCAAAGATGTAAATCTTTTTTCAATTTTCCAGATAACAGAGAAAGAAAATTATAGGGAAATGAAAAATAAAAACTTTTGAAATTTGATTAAAATCAAAAAATTACATTGTTTAAATTTTAAACAATAGAATTTTACTTTCATTATTATTAAAGAATTATTAACTGAAATGGAAACAAATGATTTTCGTGCGAAATGTTGCATCAAGTAAAAAATCGTTTGGAAGCTTTTGGAAAAGAATTAATTAATTCAGAATTTAAATCTATATCAGTAAAATACAAATTATTTCTTAAAAGAATATTAATTATTTTACGAAACACAAATTGCCAATAAATTAATTATTGGATTAAAAACTTCTTTGAAGCTTAATTAAAAAAATTGAGGAAATTATTAACAATGATTAAATATTTTGTAGCAAAAGTTTTAATGGCATGCATGGCAACAGCTCAGATAAGATGGGAAAATTTAAATGCATAATGGATATGTAACAATAAGATATTTTTTGAGTAACTGAATGTTGAAATGTGCTAAATAATTCTCTTGCAAAATATTAGACTAAAAATAGTAAAATAAATGATATTAAGAGTTTTGTTTAGCAATTTTTGTAATATTTTTATCTAGTTCTAATTTTATCATTTTTTTAAATGACTTATCGAATACACGTAACAAACTTTCCAAAAATTAAGTAAAAAAGTATATATTTTTTCTTTAAATAAATTTTTGAAAAATCCAGGCGCTTTTTAATATAAACGTAAAATAAAAATTTCTGAGCATTTTAATCTTCCAGTATACGCTGAATTCATTATTTTTAATTTTAGACTAAGGATATATGAACACAGAAACTTGTATATAACTTGAATTTTTTCTTTTATAAATGCCTCTTTTAAAAAGACAGTATTTAACAGAATATTTTACCACAAAATGATTTATCGAGAACCAATTCAATAAATAATGACGTTCACAAGAAAACTGAGCGGATGTATTGTCTCAATTAGGAAATGGACAAGGAAAAAATGGTTTTTAACTCAGTAACATCACGTTGTCATATCTTCCTGTGAATCGTGGAATATGAATTAGTTATTGAAGTATTAAGATAAGGATATGCCAATCATCACAAACACAAATAATTTTATTGGTATTTTAACTTAACTGGATACGTGCAAAAGGATATGTTAAAAAAATTCTATCTCATATTAAAAGGTAATGATTTTTTGTTTAATTTAGCAACTATTACAGCTTTGATATTTTTTGTTTTTTCAATCAATTTTTGTAAGTTTGAATCCTTTTTGTTTAGATATTTTTTTACTGGCAATATTTTGAACGTTGATTTTTTTTATATTTTCATTTAACAAATGAATGCAAAATACGAAAAAAAAGAATCAACTTAAAAGAATGTTTTTTCGAATAATACTATGAAAAACTAATATTCAGAATGCATAAATTATGAAAACGACTCGTTACCATTTAATAAAGCGTATAAATAAAGAGCTTTGTTTAAGCAAATACAGAAATTATTATTTTCGGCAAGGTTTTTTTTATTTCATGATTATTAATTATCTGCATCTTTTATTTGTATCGTTTTGATTTAAAAACAACCAGGGAAAGTAAAAAAAAAAGAATTTATTTGATAAAAGAGAAAAATTCTAATTCTTTACAATTTTCATTATAATATTTAGTATCTATTAAGAATTAATAATTGAAGGATTTAAAATAATTAGGATTTAGAAAATTTTGCATTGTAACAAATTTCATAAATTTTTCATAGACCTAAATACGCACGTAGAAATGTCTATCTTTTCTATTCATTAAACAATACAGAAATTTTAACTACTGTTTAACTAAAAAGATATTTCATAAAATTCAAGAGTTATGATAGTTTATTATTTACATTACATGTTTGGCAACACATGAATATACGACCTAAGTATTCAAAAAATTTACTTTTTGACAGAACCAATTTCAATTATTCAACATAAAAAATAATTGTTAAATACTAAATTATATTTTAAACGGTTCTCATTAATACATTCATTGTATATTAAACACCAGGAAAGGACCTTGAGATACATTGATAAATAGCTGATAATCAGAAGCGTTCAGTTTATTCAAATAGCAAAAGAGAATCTGGATTGACAGCTGAATAACGACCTTAAATCGTAAACTTCTTCCGCATTGTGCGGAATTAAGAGAAAAAAAAAGCAATGAAAACGAAACTTACTGGCCTGGTTTAGGAACACGTGCACGTGCAGGTTTTGACCGGCTTTTGTTCCATCATGTGTTAGTCAAAATGTTCCAAAAAACGCGGTTGTAAAACCACAACAATGAAAAAATAATGTTTTGATTTACAAAATAATTAAAACATTCGATTTAAACTTTTTAAAAAGGAATTTTGCATTAGTATTGCAGGAAAATACGATTAGATTCGATTTTTAAATCAACACACTTCCAAAGTGGACGGTAAGAACCGAATTGCGTTATCGAATGTTTTTGGCGTTGGTATAAAGAAGCGCAAAAGTGGAAGTGTGCGTTTATTGTCACCTGGATAAATGTCGCATCTGCTCTTCCGTCATTTTGGGCTAAAAATAAACAGAAAATAAGGTTCTTGGCGCTTTTAGTAAAGTTCGCCAAAAGTTTCGTAACACGTGACATTGGCAAACATGTGATGACGCGAAATTTGTAACGGGGACGAAAACCCCGAAAAACATGGAAATAAAGCATTTTTGCCAGAGAAATAAAGATAAATATTTACTGAAAACATAACATCTAAAATATATATAAGAAAAAATATATATAATTGATTATAATTGAGAAATATTTCCATTTGATAGAAATTTCGAATTGTAAACTGTGATAAAAAATTTAAGTAAATTTAAAGCAATTTTAATAATAAAATAAAATATTATATATCTTTAAACTTTTATTATTCTGTAGATGGAAAATATTTACTTTAATGTTAAGTATTTTCTCCTTTTTATTGTGATTCTTTTTAAAAAAATTTAGTCTTGTTTTTGTTTTGCGAAGAAACTTGACATAGAATTATTATAGTTGGTTATTTCAAGTTTTTACTTTTTCTGTCATATTTATTAAATAGTAAATGTATTTTTCATTAATAATAATTTATTATTGACATTAAAAAAATAAGAAAACATTATTTTGTGTATGATAAAAAAATACTAATATACTTTTCAAAATATTTTTATTATTATTTTGGATTTTCAGTGAAATAATTAATTGACTATCAGTGCTTACTACAAGATTTATTTCTTATTTTACAGTAAACTAATTATCAGGTAACCTTGTTCTAACTTTTTTTGCTTTAAATAAAAAAAATTCTTTCAAAAAAGCGAATAAATTAAAGGAATATATTTTTATTCATTATTATCTCCATATTTAGCATAAATGACTTAAATGTAATCTAATATTTAACGAAGTTCTTTCAAGGGTAAGACAAAAACATGAATATTTCATTAGGAATTGTAATAGGAAATCTTTCGTTACTCCGCAACGCTGATGTTAAATTTTGCAATTCTTTTTCGCGAAACGGTTGGATAAAGGATATATTCGGTGTTGAAATATCACCTAAATAGCTAAGATTATCCTTGTTTTTTTGCTTAGCGGAAATACTTTTTATTTTTATGTACAACGCCTGATTCATTAACTTTTATAAGGAATAAATGTATTTTCATAAATACAAATTGAAACATTGCTACATCCTGTGGATTTCATAATATTAAAAATTTAGGTAAATTTTCTAGAAAGATTTGAATATCAGCAAAACAAACTTCTCATAACAGTATAAATATGGACAACTTTTCTAGAAAGATTTGAATATCGAAAAAACAAA
>JAOUZG010034892.1:1978949-1992146 GCA_026289955.1 Argiope argentata
ATTTTCTAGAAAGATTTGAATATCGAAGTAACAAATTTCTCATAACAATATAAATAAGGTCAACTTTTCTAGAAAGATTTGAATATCGACAAAACAAACTTCTCATAACAATATAAATATGGGCGATATTTCTAGAAAGATTTCAATGTCGATAAAACAAAGTTCTCATAATAATATTAATATGGGCAACTTTTCTAGAAAGATTTGAATATCGATAAAACAAAGTTCTCATTACAGTATAAATATGGGCAACTTTTCTAGAAAGATTTGCAATATCGATAAAACAAATTTACTATCAAGAAATATTTAAAAAGGCAAATTCTGCTAAACTTTCAATATAAAGCAATATTAAAATTAAAAGGATTACAACTAATCCTCAGTATTATTAAAAATTGATTTGAAATTAATTAAGAAAAAAAATTCTCATCTGTCATTCAATATTTGTTTATTCTCTTACTCAATAGTGACCTTTTATTCTAAATCAAAAACATAAAGTAGCATTATATGAAAATATTGATTTAGTTCAAAAATGTATATTATTAAACAAGAATCAAAATATTTTATACTTTATTTATTTCAATATTTAATTTATGAAGTATTAAAATAAATTACATTGACTTTAGAACCAATCATATCATGACAAATAATGTTTCGAATCAAATTTTAACATAATCTACTAAAAAAAATGTAAATTCTAATTTTAAATCCAGATAACTTTCGTGCATCATTTATAATAGTTATTTATTTATTAATATTAAGAGTAAGCGTATATATTATATACAAATCTATATTAGATATAAGTTTTAATTAACACTTAGAAAAAAAACTGATGAATGGAAAAAATTAGCTATACCATGTTTCATTATATTGAAAATACTTCATAAAAATGCATTCAAATTTATTAGATTTGAAATATATATTTTATATCAAAATTATCACAAAAGTATTTTAAAATACTTGCCAATTCACAAACGCTTAATTTATCAAATGTAAAGAAAATTTAATATTTATGAATTCTGGTGACAAAGGTTAAGAATAAAATAATAATTTTGAAATTTATGACATAAAATTTATAATATAAAAGCTTTTTTTTACAGCTATCAAATTTTCTAGTTTAAAAATTCCAAACTTTTACGAGTAAGAAAAAGAAAATTTTAAAACTCCTTCATGATTTTTAACACAATCTTAACATTTTTTAAAACTCCATACAAATTTCTGTCAAGTAAGCGTGCACAAAACGCAACCAACTTACGCTCATCCAAAAGGCCGAACGAAAGAAGAGCTCAGACCTTAAGCGATAAGAACACGAGCGAACAGAAAGACCGTCAGACAATCTCTACTTCCGCCTGATGAAATACTTTCACTTTCACTTGATCTCCTTAACCGAAAAAAATTAAGCCGCCAAAAAAACAAAGAGAAACTCATGCCGAATCTGGGTTTCGACCCAAATGAAATGCTCTGACTTACCTAAGAGAAACAACACTGTCACTTGTGAAGAATCTGTCTCAGTCAAGTCAAGTCAGTCAGTCAAAAAATTTAACTCTCACTTTTCGGTGTGCAACAAATCGCTATTTTCAGAAACTCTTGTTTCAATGAATTGTATTCGAAAGTGAGCGTATTTATAAAATACATGTGGGTTTTCTCCATAGTCTTCGGGTATGATAAAAAACGTGACGCTTTACGCAGTTGTGGTCTTGACCAATCAGGCGAAAGCTGTGACGTCACGCCCCTCGCTCTGGATGTCCAATGAGCGACCAGTCCGCCAAATTGTCCGCTTCGTTTAACCATGAGGATTTTCGAGCCATTAAACAAATAAAGAAAGTTAAAAGTAATAAAATAAATAAACAGAGCAGATTAGCAGGTGTTATGGAGTCCCGGCAGTTTGCAGATGAAGAAAACATAGGGAAATGGGTAGAAGATTCATCGATTGTTGATAGTGAAAAAATGTTGGTGAGATTAGATGCCGAGATTCGGATCGGAATACTATTTTCTAGAAAACAAAATTCGCCAGTCGAACCTCCACACGAGGCTTTGTGACGATTCCATTGTGTTAGGTCATCACTCAAAAGTAAAGAGCAATTATTTTTTACTCTTGGAAGGGTGATTTATGCGTTATTGTTCTTCCGAGAAGTGTTCTTGTTTTTAAACAAGTTCAAAGTCACACTTACGGTGTAAAACAAGATTTAGTGCCTGCTGGTTTATTAATTTTGAGACATATAAACTGATTTCCCTGTAAAATTTATTTTTAGAAGATAATTAGGTTTTAGAAATGCGCAGGCTTCTGTTTGAAATATTTTTTTTCAGAGTAAAATTTTTATTTTATAAAATCTGATGATAATTTGTCTATAATATATTTATATAATTAATTAAAAGTGTGCATTACAGAACATTTCAATCGCATTGTATCCTGAACCGTAATTTTAAGAGGAATAGATTAGAAATCGGTTGTGAGTCACATTTTATACAGAAATATTTCATCCATGAAAGCAGACTAGAGTAAAGAAAATAATGTAAATTAAAAATTATACAGCATTTATTATATAATTAATAATTATTATGCATTTATTGAAACAATATTAAAGAAAAGGGAATAAATTTTTATAAATTGTAAATGATAACAAATAATATAAAAAAATAAGTCAATTCCCACTTAGGTCAGAGAAAAAATTTATTATAATTACTTTTTGTTAAACAATTATAATTCATATAAATAATTTATCAAGAAATTATTTTTTTGCAGGATTTGAACTCGCTTTCTTCACCTTTTCGTGAAAAATACTTAAATCCTCTCATTTTGCCGATTTATCTACTGCCTGTTGATTTCAATCTTCATTACAAGCAACTAAAACAGAATTTAAAGTATTACAAATTAATTAAATTTAATAAAGAGTTAATATTTGAAAAAACTGTATTAACATCGAGTGACAACCACTACAAGTTTTTAAAAATGTATTTGAACTCGAGTGAATGAATAAATATCCTTTTATTAACGATTGAAAATTTGAGCGATATATATATGTAATTAAGGAGAGTGTGAACTAATAGAAGGAATTGAAAAACAAACAAAAAAAACGTAGAATTTTATAATTATTATCAGATTATAAATCATATTATTTCAGAATCTGTTCTTAAGATTTATAAAAATAATACAAATAAATAATGAAATAAAAAAAGCTCATTAATTATCTCAATTTTTTTTGACTATGCAGTATCTTAGAGACTATCATATCTGAATATAAACAAGAATCGTTTGGTTATATATGTACATACCACATCTTTGCCACATCAAAATTAAATAAGCTTAGCAAACTTCTTGTTAAGTAGAAAGAACACTGGGATCATTTTAAAATCAAATATATAATTAAATAGTATGTTAATTAGCAATTTATCAAAAAATTTTTCAGACGTTTTTCTATAGTAAAAACAAAAGAAATTATTTTACAATAAATTATTTTAAGCAATTTTAAAATTAAAAATTTTACATTTTTTATCGTTGCCAACTTCAATTAAGTAAACAATTTCCTTCAATTTTTATTAATTTTTAAAATTATTTAATATTAAAAGATTTCAGTGTTGAAATGATGAAATTTATAGATATTTCACTGCTTGGCAACAGTGAGGTTTCAAACTACTCTACCTTGTTTTTATTGATATTTTTTATTTATTTTTTAAAAAATACTTTACAAAATACTCAAACTGTAAATTTTCATTCCTCAAAAAAAAAAAAAAAAAGCATTTCAGTAAATTTTTCAAAATTAATTCTATGTGCATTTGTAATAATATTTTTTTATCATTGAAGAATAAGAATATGTGCGAAGAGCAATTGACATAATAGATTAATCAAAAACTCTAAGAACATTAAAAGAGCAAAAGATTTTTAAAGCAAGTGATTAATTATTTATTTCAGGAACAATTATTAATTTGATTTACTTCCATTCATTTTATTATAAGAATTATAAATTTATCAGTTGCTCTATTTATATATTTATATTTATATTATATTTAATTTATGAATAATATTGGAGCAATAACAAAGCTGTTAATCAATAATTTAGACTGAAAATTTGTTTAATTGATATTCTTATTAAAAAAACGTTTAAAATTAAAAAGAAAATATAAGAATAACAAGATTAACTTAAATAAAACATTTTAGAAGATAAGAGTATTTTTTTGTATAAGAATATTTTGAATAAAAATATTTTTGAATTAAAATATTAATCATGTAAGTATTTTAATTTTACTGTCTTTACTAGTTAGAAGTTATACATAAAATTTATTCAAAAAATAGTTTAATTTCACAATCAGATAATATTTTAGAAAATAATAATTTTTATAATTTATTAAAAGCAAGAATTAAGATTGATTCTCTTCATAAATTTATGCCCTAACAAAAAAATTTCATCTAACAAAGAACTTTATTCAAAAAATGTTTATTTGTTAAATCAGACGATATTTTAGAAACGATATAAATTGACAATTGATTAAAAGCATAAATCATCGGATATTTTCGTTTCATTTTCGAAATTTATATAATGCACTAAAACTGTTATAAAACATTTTAGACAAATAAACTCGCTTTACTTTTTGGGGGAAATTTTCAAACACGTGTAAAGAATATTTGCTTCGTTAAAGATATTACTCGAAAAAGTTTATATTTGTAGAACCAAACGATATTTTGTAGAATAACATGTTATTTGGAAGACATCGAGAATTTCGAACCAACCGCTAATTCTGTAATCGATTTCACGTATCGATATCTAACACAATCAGATATAAAAGAACTACAAGCTCTGGGGAAATAATGCTCATATCTTTAATTGCTTTTCAAATAAGCAAGCAAATTTTATAATCGATGAAATTGCTTTCAAGAAATTTTGATTGCGGTTTCTTATTGCATTACCGAATTGAAAAAATAAAAATTCATAGAATTTTCCTACAAAGTTTGTTGCTTTTTATTGTTTTAAAAATACTGTGGCGACGTTTGGTGCTTTGTTGTCAGAAATTTATATTCTTGTCAAATGCGTATCAATTATTGAAAAGGAAAATGCGGTTCATTTCTATTTGCGATGTACAGCAAATCGCGATGAAAAAAATTGGAAGAAATATCCAGAAACTAGACAAGGAATATATTTATATGTTGACATAAAATCTTTTCTCAAAATATTTATCACATGATAGCTTAAACTTCCTATTTTCAGTATCTTTTCTTTTCTTTTTTTGCATTTGATAGATGTTTCTAAATTGCTATTTATTTAAATATGATTTGTTCAGGAACTTTTAAGTTTTTATTTACTTGCACAATCTTGAAAGAATGTTCTTAAATTAAATAAAATTTTAAATGAAAAGAAAAACGAAATTTACGATCGCAAATTTCAAGTTATCATGTGAGAACATTATTATTTTTTAAGACATTATTTGTCAATTAATTTAAGTTATTAAGTAGTTTTAACCAGTTTGAAACAATCACGAGACTTTTCTATCGGTCTCTATCACCCCCTCTCTATATAGCTATATATACATAGATAATGAGAATTTTTTAAAACTTTTATCCTCAATTTTTCTAGCAGGCAAATAAATTTTTGGAGTTCGGCCGATTTTGAGATGAAATAACAGCTATGATTTCATAGTTCTACGTCAACCTTTTAAAAACGCAAATGTTATCAAAGAAGCATTCGTAATAATAAAGCGATACTGGTAAAAGCAAGTCAACCTTTTAAAAACGCATGCACTTTTAAAGAAGCGTATATAATAATAATGCAACACTGGTAACAGCTGACTAAAAAATATAGGTGATTAATAGATGTTGATGAAAATTGTCATTTATACTTTATGCATTGCCTACGTGCTTTCGAGCTTCAATTATTCGTTGCCTATAATTATTCAAAAACTTGTAACGAAAACACTATCATGCTCTCATATGATAAAAAAATGATTTAAAATTATGATAATTTAAATGCAAAAGAGTTTTTTCTCTAAATCTTAAAAAGCTCTGAGCTAAAAAAATATTCATATTTTATTCTCTTATTTTGTGTTTTTCCTGAAAGAAATGATACACTGAAATGCAGCATTTTGCACTTTTAAACAAAAAGAAATTACTTAAATTACGCGGGAGTCTGATTACTTTTAAAAGGGAAAAATAGCGTTAAGTTCCTAACTATTAATAATTAAAATTGCATAAAAGTATAAGAGTTTCCCAACGGAATGTGGAGAAGCTGAATGAAAAGAATATTTTTATTGGAAATCAGAAGAAATTGCCATGGGCGTTGTAAAACAGGTCCCCCAAGTAGCGGTCTATGGCTTTGCTGTAGAAAGAGGATGGTCGATTCTTGAGGAAGTCCGGCATAACTTCCTTCACTTTGTCATTTGAATAGAAACGGGCCCCCAGTGATTCTCTGTTAAGTGACCCAAAGGTTTGGAAGTCACAGGGTGACAAATCTGGTCTATGCAACAAATACTCCAACACTTGTCAATGGAATTGTTTTTCAAGTTGTCAGCGTTTAATGGGGGATGTATGGGTAGGAATTGCTATAAAGAAGGAACAATTGCTGAGTGAAAAGGCCAGGTCGTTTGCTTTTGATTGCTTTCCTTTGTTTCGTCAGAGTTTTACAATATTGTGCTGAATGATAGTGCTCCTTTGGGGCAGGAAATCAACCATGAGTTACTCGTGGTAATCGATGAATCAGAAACCTTGCTTCTGCGCTTTGTTCCGATATAGATGCATCCATGTAGTGTACAACTTTATTTTCGATCATTTTCCTCTTCCAGGAACTGCTTTCATTGTTGAGCACCATATACAGTTCACACTTACTACCCTGTTCGGTGGCGCTCCATTATCTGCAGTCATTCTGACTCAATTGCAAGTGCTCACTTTTTATTTGAGCAACTCTCATAATTGTGCATCAAAATAAATAAAAAGATGTCACCATAGGTGCTAAATAGAGTGAAGCGAAAAAAATATAAGCATTCCTGTATATTATCTGAATCAGTTTCCACTTTGAGAATTATTGGACAGATATTGCAGTGCTATTAATTTGAGTCTTTAACTGAATTCAACCTTTTCCCCCCAATTATTTCCTATGGTAATTATGGCTGATTACTTCGACCTTCCAATAAACATGTCTGCATAATTAGAAGCCGCTACAATATTGGTGGGAACAATGTTTGAGTCCTAATCACTATTACCAGCCACGGTATGACCACTTCGGTAGGAGGGGCAAAATAAGGATAGCCATCCCACACTACTCATCAAGTGGCGAGAACTGACAACTATTCCGGAAGCGTTTCATCCTCAGGTCTGTGTTGCGCCTCTTCCCTACCCCCGGCGCAATCACCAATGGTAAAAAACACTTGATTGAAGGTTGTTATTCTTCTCATTTCATCTCTGCACAAAGAAGCAACTAGGATGGCTCAGGTAGAACATATACACTCCGTGTACAGCCGACCATCCCGCCACCATTGAATGAGGCAGTATCTTCAAGGTTTGTCATGGTCAACTGCTATTTTTTCTATAACCTATCCAAATTACTGACACATTATCCGAAATGGCATCCTCTTCGAGGTGGTTGCCCCTCAGCCACAGGTGGTCAATCTCTTACCTTCATATTCATCTTCCTCAACAAATGACAACTTGTTTTACAGCAGAGGGTCAGTGCTTTAAGAAATTCTTCCCAAAATTCTCTGTATTCCTTCAGATATGTGTATCTCAACTGAAGAAAGACAAACTCTTTTAAACTTTAAATTTTTGGCAAATTAAGCTGTCAATTTTCAACATCACGTCTTCCAGTATTTTAAGGTTTCCATGATCCATTAGTACTGAGCATAAGTCCTTTTTTTCAGCTTCTGAATTCTTTCTTAGTTCTGAGATTTCTATACATTTGTTTAAATAATAATAAACAATATCGATTCCTCCACAGATGCATTTATTTTCTCGCATTCTTCCAAATCTTGGCATTCACCGCATTCTTTCAAAAATTGCTGGAAGTCTTCCATGTCCTGATAAAATTTGGAATATCAATGGATGGTGTTTTTCAGAACATATACTCTGAACGCCATCTCAATAAGGATCAAAGTTACGATCAAGAATTTTTCGTAAACTACTTTTTAAAACTTTTACTGACGAATATGAGAAAATTTCTGTGATGCCATTCCCACTGTGTGTATTTTTTTCCTTCATAAATTCAGTAAAGTTTCATCATATATACGAATCAAATATTAACAAATGTCAGAATTTCAAACTTGCGGCATTTCAGATAGTGACTTAAAAAAAGATTACGAAATATTAACCTTAATAAAAATGAAATAAGTCAATAAAACACTTAAAAGTGAGTACAATTCATTAGGATTTAATAATATGGTAAGAGAAGGGAGATTTTAAAAAAATAATTTGAAAATTATCTAGATCACCATATTTCGAATGAATGAAAATCGAGAAAACTAGGTCATTATAGGAAGTGTTCTTTCGTCGTACATTGGTCTACTGGTCGTTCATGGATCTCAAGACTAGAGCTTTTTGTCGATTGTACTTCGCTAATGGGTGGTGCACAGATATATGGACAGTTATTGCGCTTCCGGATTTTCGGATTATAGTGCCTTCATCACTTTGCCAAATGTAAAGATCTCTTTTCATCTTTTCTTTCATTTTTTTGATGAAATAAACGCCCCCTAACGCACGCGCAAAGACGCGGAGAATCTCAATATCTAAGAATGAACAGTACTTGAATTTTTAATAAGGTTTTAAAAAAAGACAGTGTCGGTGTCCTGGCACAGAGGTAGTCCATCTTTCTCTTGATCTAGAAGTTCCGGGTTAGAGTCCCGATTAGAACATGGTTGTTCTGTATGTAAGATGTGTGAATGTGCCCCCTTGTAAAAAGGGGTTGTACGAGCGAATGTGATGACTGTTTAGCTAAGTCGTACTCTTGGCCCTGGTTGGAAAAACATGAGACGCTCATTCTGCTAAAAATCGTCGATGAGTGTCAGCGCGCTTGTTCATGGCAAGTACAATTAGTAACAACAACAAAGAACATAGTGCATGGAGGAGAAAATTTCGTTTTGTGAGCCAATCAGTTCTTGCCTGATTTTGTTCTAATACTAAAGAATATTGACTGAAAATTACTTATCAGTTTAATGATTTAAAAATGCAAATTATAGTACAATATATCTGAAGTAATTCATCTTGAAAAATTCTTTGAAACTACTAAAGTTACTTTTTTTGTAACACATGAATTTGTGAAATAATTGCCCAATTTCCATTAACCTGGCATAGAGTGAATAGTATAGAATTGTCTAGAAGTTTCTAAGTTTGGTTGGCGTAGTCGATTCACGTGTATTGGATACTTTTCCATTCACTTTCATAACCCGTGTGTTTGTGATAGCCGTTAAGTCACGTTTCTGGATAAACCAATAAAACGGCCGATAAGCCAATCGGATAATTTTTTTTTAATATTTTCAAAACCAAGCTATGAATAAATGCATAATAGTATTTTACACACCATGTTTTTTCAACTATATTAATATTTTAGTTTAAATTTAAAAACGCTACTTAAAAGGGTTCAATATTATAGTGTAAATATTTACAGGACTAATTTTCATTACTGTTTTATACTTAATCCATTCAATAATACTGTCTTGTTTTCTAATAATCTCTTCGTCGTCCGTAACGCGTCTAGCACGTTCAAGTGAAACTTTTGCAGGGAGGTCACAACGCGCTTCAAGCATTCTTCTACCTTTTAAAACTTTTGAACGTTTAAAGTGACTGTGTAAATGTTTGCTTGTTATAATGTCAGAACAAGATGTTGTTCTTGGGAAGAGGTTTTTGGTGTCAATAAGAAACCGTAGGTGAAAAAAAATTATTATCTGAAAGAGCATCTCAAAAATCCAATAACTTGTTGCCATTGCATTTACAAAAACTCTGATTAAAAAATAGGTTAATTAATGACTACAGCCAATGAAACCTAGAATAATGTCATTTCGAGAACGTGATTATATGAAATGAAATGAATAGGAAATAGTTAAAAGTTTTTTGGATCGTTCGCTATACTAAAGGGATTCATTCAATGAAAAAACTGAAAAGAATAAGAATATAATTTAAGTTGCACGAACACGTGGTGCTTGGCCACGTGTTACATTTCTGACATGATACATTGAAATATGCATAGCAGATTTCCTTTTAACCTTTATTTTTTAAGATTTTATTTTTGTTTCTTTTAATGCAACAACAACAAAAAAAGAAGGGGGGGGGAGAAATTTTATTGGACGGGAGGGTTAGAAAAATTTGCTCAGAATCTATAGATATTAACTAGTTTCAAATTTTTTTACTGTTATAAAATATGCAGCAAGCATTTTCACATTTTGGTTGTCTAGTAGCAAATTAACTTCATCGTACGGCGAGAGACAAACGAAAACACAGAGTGAATTGTCTCCTTAAAACTCTCTAGCATACTCCTTAATAAAAAAATTATCCCACAGTATAAATTATGGACTTTGGGTAAGGTTGTGAATGTCACAAGTGCTCAGATTTTTATTTTCAGAATACCAGACTGGAAAATTGTGTGTTTCACTGTTTAGAAAAAAATCTGTACTTGTATATTAGTTCTATCGCATTGGTGGACAAAAGGTGCAAAATATAGATCTTTGATATAAATATAAGAATACGATTAGACAATTTCTTTACGAGTAATTCGTAATATTTAAGTCACTGTATTTACGTGTGCTGAAATTGAAGGTCAAAGACCGAACCCGTGGTGTTTGTAGCCGAGTGACATAACCGCTCTATAAAATTAATCACTTGTGTACTGTAGATGTTATCTGGCTTATGAAGCTAGCGCCACACGCTATAGAAAGTATAAACAGCCGACCCCTTGACAGATTTGGTTCTAAGTTTGATAAGGAACTACATTTAAATACTAAGTCAGTGAATCAAGTTTTATCTACCTGGTCTTTTATATTTTGAAATAGTCTTATTCACTTGTTCTTGAACAGTTCGGACTGACAGACCTCCAAAGAATGGAGTTCGTTTAAAATTAGATAGAAATTTTGAAAAGTTTTATAAATTAATATACCAAGTTTCATCTGTCAGTGTTAGAACTTTTTGAGAAATCACTTCCATAGACAGATAAATAGACATTGTTCTAAAATGTTCCAAATTTGATAAGAATCTACATTTAAATACTAAGTGTACAGTGTATCAAGTTTTATCTACCTAGTATTTTATATTTTGTAATCGTCGTTTTCAATTCTTCTCGAACAGTCGAACAGAGAGAATTCCAAAGAAAGGATTTCTGATTAAATAAATTTGATAGAAATTTTCAAATGCTTTATTAATCATTGTACCAAATTTCATCTGCCTAAGTTAGAGTTTTTTGAAAAATAGTGTCCATAGAAAGACAGACGGACAAAAATCTAGTACAAGTCCAAGAAGATCTGAAACAAAAAGTTGCGTAAATTTTCGAGTTCAATTTTTTTGACGATTATTACACATTTATATACTAACTTCGTTCACAAAAAAGGACTTCGAATGATTAACTGTATCATTTAAAAATTGTTTAGCAAATTTATTAATTTATGCATTTTTTTATGGTAATGGTGATGATGTGCAGGGCCCGATTTGGCTAATTTAGGACCCGGGGCAAAAGCTTCTTTGCCCCCCTCCCCCTCTGCTTTATTATTTTAGTAACAAAAAACCGAACTTAATGGAGATATTTAATTTTTTGAAGTTTAAATTAAGCCAATCAGAAGCCCGTATTTTTGCAAATATATGTATTTTGCTTCCTTTTGATTGGCCAAATTTGTCCATCGCAGTTACAAAAATTGAGCTGAATTCTGCTCTAGAAAGCCAGGAATTTACATAATATAGATTTTTTTGAGTTTTTACGATAGATTAAGGAAGAA
The DNA here is from genome assembly GCA_026289955.1 of Argiope argentata. Taxonomy (NCBI): domain Eukaryota; kingdom Metazoa; phylum Arthropoda; class Arachnida; order Araneae; family Araneidae; genus Argiope; species Argiope argentata. Next base: position 1,990,836 of record JAOUZG010034892.1, read on the forward strand.
GATAACATAAAATGGATGGATTTTACACAATACTGATATTTAATTTAAAAGCAGCTCATTAAAGAAGTAAACGTAAAATAAAATCTATTCGGTTTATCACCCCCTTCGGAAGTGGGGACCTGAGCAACTGCCCCCGTTTGCTCCTGTCTTAGGCATACTCTGGTGATGTGGGGGGGGGCTGTGTTTGAGAAAATGTGGATTTGAATGAAATCAAGGAAATTATTTTCCGATTACTTTTCGAAATATTTCGAATACTGTCTTAACCATATAATTCGAATTTGGGGGGTATAATCATTTAATGGCGATGAAAATCCATTCAAATCACGAACTTCGAACACATATTCATTTCGTGCTTATGTAAAATGTTGAAAAAAGCAATATATGTTTGTTTTAAAAATGAACAGTGCTGCCTTCGTTAAGATAAAGATAATCCGACGGGTGCAAAGTCCACTTCATTGCTTTTCGGCAACGCTAATGAAAACTCCAAAACAGCGGGGAAAAGATGGGCGACCTCTGAACCGTGGAAAATGCATGACGCACAAATCACGCAATTCCTTCTTCAAAAATGATGAAATAATGCTCTCGTGGGTTGGATGAATTTGAGAAAGAATCTTGCTGCTGTCTTTAGTGTTTACATTTTTCTCCGGTCTTTGAATTAAAATGTTACTCGAAAAAATAAAAGCATTAACATTTAAATTTAAATTTCACTTATAGATATACACATACATATGTAACACATAATCTTTAGTTTGAAGCAGAAGGCAGTTTCGAAGACATATAAGATACTTTCGAATTTTTGTATTCGCTTTATTGCATCCCAGGAGGCATGCATTATGCACAAGCAGAAGCGATAAGCACAGCACACAATGCCACAAAATGAAATGAGGAAAAGCTGATAAAACTTTTATCCCTGTAATTAGATACCATGAGATATCAATAGGGATTTCTATCACATGTCAATCACAAGTAAGGGAATCAAAGGGATCTTTTAAAGGAATTCGCTTCGATGGACAGCATTTCATCCCTTCACTCGATGTGTGGGAACTTGATGATTTGAGCAATTTTACAGTGCTGCTGTTGCATTAATTAAATAAAAAAAGTGAAACTGTGTCAGAAAATAAGAGAATAATTTAGAAGGAAGTTAACGTGGGTTAAATAAAAAAAATTGGGAAATTAATTAGGATTTAATTTATATCTAGAGATATCGTTACACGCACGCACACGCACACACACACACACGCGCGCGCACACACACACACACACACACACACACACACACACACACACACACACACACACACACACACACAC
>JAOUZG010034892.1:2003010-2014164 GCA_026289955.1 Argiope argentata
AAAATTCGAATTCAAGATATTAATGAATTTTGATGTTTTAGATAACATGGAGTCCGTGAAACACATTTATGGAAAAAATTCGAATTCAAGATTTTATTGAATCATGATGTTTTCGATAACTCGGAATCCGTAAAACACATTTTTGGGGAAAAATTAGATATATACAAAGAAAATTCGAAGATATACAAAGCGAGAATATTGGAATCTTTAAAAAATTCTATTTCGAGATTTTAACGGATCTCGGTATTTCAGACATCAAGGAATCCGAAAAACGTAATTTTTGAAAAAATTCAAAATCTATATGTAACGGATTTATAAGTTTTTAGATATTAGGGAATTCGAACAATATACTTGTGAGAAAAAAAAATAGTTCGAATTCAGGAATTCAACAAATCTCAAATTTCAGACAACACGGAATCCAAAAAACATATTTTTTGTGTCAATGTTTGGATTCTAAAATTTGAAACATCTCAAAGTTTTAAACATTATGGCATCTCCCCCCCCCAAAAAAAAACCCATTATTTTTTTTTAAAAAAATTCGAATTCGTGATTTTATCATATCCCAAAGTTTCAGACAGCACGGAAACCGAAAAACATATTTTTGGTTAAATACTTGGTTATCAGTCAACAAGATAAAACATTTTGAGTTAAAGGATTGAAATTTAAGATTGAACTTTGCCCCAAATTTAGAGATTCTGATAAGTTTCGTAAAATCTATTCAGAAGAAATCTGTCTGACCGGATCTTTGATTGGACGAAAAGAACGCAGAAACAGCGCGGACGCTCCAGGCAAGTAGAAATTTTTCTAACGTTCTCGAGGAACAAATCTTTATTTCTGAGCTTCTACTGCACATTTTTGCGTGTAGTAAAAATCGTTAGTGACCTTATTATGCCGCGAACTCATCTACATCGCCAAGTTAGTCAAATATGGCGATATTCTGTTGGAAATCCCCTCAGATTAGTTTTTTTTTCTTTGGCGCACGACTCCTTCACAAATATTTTTTATAAAATAAAAATACTTACAAAATTTACATGTAATTACACAAATTTCAGAACAATATCTTGTACTTAATATTCCTCAATTAGTGCTCAAGTATTGGTTTTCTTTTTTATATACATTGAAGAATACAACAGTTAGGTATGAGATAAAACCATAACTGTCATATGTGGGATTAAAAATAAAAAGCTGAGCACTCAAGGACTTTCTCAAAGCCTATCATTTTATGCTTGGGGCAGGGAGATGACCCTTTTTCCAGAAAATATGAGAGAAATATTTTGGAAATTCACGCCCTCTGGATTACTATTATTTTACACTCACTAGATTATTAAGAAAAATATTGCAAATTATCAATGATTTTTGTATGTTATTTTGAGGAATGTCAGCGTTTTAAAACACCCTGAATCTAATATTACATTTTACGAACTGTGCCATTCTGTAAACATGAAAATTCGAAATTCTGTGAACATGATAATTATCTGTAAATAAGATAACTAAAAATTTGATGAACGTAATAATTTTTTGTAAACATAAAGATTCTCTGTAAATAAAATAATTTAGAATTATATAAACATAATAATTCTCTATAAATGTGATAATTTAGAAAACCTTTCAGCTAGATGAATGAAATTTAGTATTTAGTATTTGCATCAAATTTGTTTATTTCTATTAAATTAGTAACCTGTATTATAAGAATTAGCATGTTAGTTATGTACTATTTTTTAAAGGAATGCATTACATTAACTTTTAGGATAATTCATTCCTAAAAATTATAATAAAATTCTTATCTTTCTTATTAAGTAAGAAAAATAAGAATTTAAGGTGGAAAATAATGCACAACTTTAACATACAAAAAATATTAATGAAGCATCAAACTGCTAATAGACAAATTTCGTTTTTGTTGCATTAAATGGATTTCTTTGCGTATAACAATTAAGACTTTTAACCTGTGTAATGTATAAAAATGTTACAACTTATATTATTATGAGGAAGTTTAAATAAATGAAATTGAAGAAACAGTGAAGAAGCGACGTGTCGGTGCCTTTCATAGAAACCTTGAACTCAGCGTTGGAAGGTTCTTGTATGACTCTTTTGTATTATTTCTATCAGTGATTGATTATTTGGGAGTCTTCCCAAACTTATTTCTGGTAGCATTAGCTGGCCCCCCTTTTTATGAAAATATTACTCATTTCAGCTGAGACACCTGTTGCATTTATATACAGTGGTACCTTGAAGTTGTATGATAAATGGATTCGATGAAAAAGGATTATTTTAAGGTCTATGCATACATATATATAAATAAAATAAATTTAGAAATTGGAAAGAAAGGAAAAATAGTTTGTTTTGGAAGGAAAATAAGCATTAAAGAATGTAAGTTTTATACATATCAAAGCAAAATAGTAAGTATCAAAATTAACTTATTCCAAAAAATGAGCGTTTTAATATATTCTAATAAGTAATTTAATAGATTATTAAAATAAATATATTATTAAAATGAGTTATTTCGATTTTTTAAATCTAACAAATACATCTGATGGTTCGATGTCTTTTTCTTCCGATTAATTTTTTTCCTTCGGAAAGCTGATTCATCTCAAATAGTGTCGGCGTCATGGCATAGGGGTAGCGTTCTTCCCCGTGATCGGAACGTAGTTGTTTTTCTGTTTTCTATCTGTAAGGTGTATAAATGAGCATTTTTCTTTTAATTATTCTTGATTGGTGTTGATTTTCATCTCCTTTTCGAGTTCTCAATATTTTATTTTTATTTGAAATTTGCGTATTGCGTATTGCGTATTTCGTTTGGTAAAAGAATTAAATCTCTATTTCATATAACATCTCATATCAATTTTGGTACAATCAGCACCAAGTGAAGCATGTTCCAAATCGTCGAATGTTTCCGTATCTAAAAATAAAGTTAACAATAACAGAGTACCATTAATACGAATTTTCGTTCAAACTGGAACGAAGAGATCATGCATTTCAATGTCTAATTTACAATAGTCTTTTTCAATCAAATTAAATTTTTTAAATAAAGATCGTGGTACGAATTCAATTTAAAATACTTGGGTGATTGATTTTTGCATTTAACTAATTTTTTCTAGTTAAATTAATGAGACAGATTACGTAAGAAAATAGTTGCTTTAATAAATATATGACTAGTTTGTCAAAACTTTCATCATTTTTTAGCATTTATCCAGTTTTTAAAAACTGAAAAAAATTATTAAATAAAATATTTTTAACTTGATTATTGCAAACAGTTCATGTAATTTAAAATTCTAAAATTTTGGTTTTAAAATAACATTTTATCAAATTTTTAAAATACATAGTATTGAGATTTTTTTTCAGTTTTGTAATTTTAATATTTTGGGGGGTTAATTCGAAAATTATCGTCTTGGCAATTCTTAATCCTTTGTGAAATTTATAATTTTACTTTTACAGTGATTTTAATCAAATTTTAATTTTAATCAAAATTATGCTGGTACATGAATGTAAACAAATCTCGTTTAACGAGTATGTCGCATAACGAGTTGTTCGTTTGACAAGCAAAAAAAATAATAATAAACAAGACTCTTTTAGTGAGCATTGTGTCGCAGAATAAATGATGAAAAAACATCACGATGTCATTTTTTTAAATTCATAAATAAATTTTACGAATAAGCGAGTAAAGAGTTGTGGTTCATATGAATATTTTTCAGCAAATCCAAGTACCACATCTAAGTTAATGAAGTTAAGGTTTCCACGGTTACGAAAAAATAAACAAAGCTATGTACTCTCTGATTATCAGAAGTTTGTTAAAAATAAGCTCACATTAGTACAATTTTTTACTCTTCTTTTGATAAAGATTAAAAATAACTGCATTAAGAGATAATCTATCATTAATCTGAATTTTATCTTTCTGGAATTTTTCGCGAATTGTTGCAGAGATTTAAACAATAGATTACCTAAATGGACTGTCATGTGAAACTGATATTGTATCCCTTTGAATTTTATCAAAAAAATATCCGTGCAAGAGAGTTTTTTATAGTAACAGATGAAGATGTCTGTCAGTCCGTTTCAGAAGAAGAGTTTCTTTTACAAACCATTATAATTCTAAATTTTATATAAACATATTTTTAAAGTTCTAGTTTGCATATAATATAAAAGCAAACTTTTACAAATGTTTTTATCCGATTAAAAATTAATCGAATTTAGAATAAAAGTTTAGCCATTCTGCGATATTAAATAATGTATTAATCTCATATCATTCCCTTTTCAAAACAAAAGTGAATTTTTTTTCTCCACAAAAGATTTGAGCTAATATTGTTTTAAAATCATTATAGCAAGCAGAAAATAATATAACATTCAAACAAGGACTTGAAATTTTGTTTCTATTTTTGGTTTTTTTCTCTTTAATAATTGGATTAATTTTTAAATTTTTTAAATATATTTGATTTGATATTTATTTTAATAGTTTATAAATTTGATTTGATTTATTTCGTTTATATTCATTACATAAGTGAAATATTTTTTCGTAGCATCTTTAAATCAAAGCATTTTCTTAAAATTTCATTTTTAAACCACAAATTCAGCAAACAATTTTTATTTTCGGTTTGATATCTCAATTTCTATAATAGAATCAAGATAAGAGTAAGAAAGGAATGAAATAAAATCTTATAAACGAAAACAAATTATACATTTTTTAAGCCAAATTTTATGTTTTAAAAATTATGACATTTTACTCTTTTTTACTGAACAACTTAAATATATTTATAACTTTATTCTTAAACATATTTTTCTATTATTTGTTTTGATTATCGAATATTCTATATTTTTTCTTTTCTTTTCTTTTGAAATTATTATGACAATTTTCTTCACATTTCACAGTTTCGTAATTTTATTAAAAAATATTTTGATAGCTTTAAAGTTATTTTAACAAGTTTAATGCTTTGAAAGGGATAATTAATGTTGTTGCTTTTGCAACTCAGCAACTTTTATTTATGTAATTCGAAAGTGAAAATATACAAACTTTTTTTCTACGTCAGAAACTTATCTGGATCATTTATCTGGATCATGTTTATTTGCGAATCTTCCATTTTTCTGTAACTTTCCCATTTACTCTTTTTTTTATTTCCATGCATGTGATTTTAATCTTTGTTCAGTTTTTCTTTTGGCTGTTTACCACAACCTGATTCTCAAAGGTGAAGCCGCTTCAAAAAACTGATAAAAGTTGCACTTGCTTTTCTTCCAAATCAAAATGAATGATTTTTTAAAGAAGCTTTGCCAATGAAAATGAATCTTTTTTCGTATTTTAAATCTTTCTCCAACTTTATCAAATGTCTTAACATATTTTTATAGAATAAAAAAAATCCTTTCTCAATTTTTATGCCAACGTTAATATTATTAAAATAGAACTTTTAATGAACTTACAAAATTTACTTGTTTTTAGCTTTTGTAAGCTAGTACTTACTTGCTAGGTTACTTGCCTTTAGTAAATATTATAAAATGTTTACCTTTCGAAGGCCACAGGAGCTTGACGATAAGATCATGAGCTTCGGAATCTGAGGGTTTTTAGATTCGAGACATAATTCCACCGAAGAATCGTCGTATAAGCCGGTTTGGTGCACGCTAAATCCTTCAGGGCCAAACGTCCTCCCGCTGGTGGCGAGTGGAAATTTGGGGAGTGTTGGACCAGCTCAGATGCTGTCCTCGTCATCTGGCCATGGTTCAAAATTACGAGATTCATCCCAAAATAGCCTTAGTGTTGCTTTAAAATGGGACATTAATATAGAGAAACTAAACTAAATTAAACCAAGGGTCTTTTGAAGCATTTATCCAGATAATTTATAAAAAGTGTAAAGTGGTCAATTTATTAAACTTCTATTTGGAATATTGACAAAGTAAAGTCATAGCAGACTCTCCGACCCGCCCGAAGACACGTGTATTTAAACCACTAGGGATGAACAGCAACACTGAAAGGAACTATGGTTGAGTCCTAATGGCCATCACCGGCCACGGTACAACCCTTCCAGTAGAAAGTACGTCCCGTCATCAATGGAAGAAGTTTAACTTCACCAATAAGTATACCCACCAGGGTGGCGAGATCCAACCACCATGCCGGAAGCATCTCGTCTTCATTTGGACGTGCCCCCTCGGGGGTTATTGACTAAGGAAAAAAATTCAAAGCAACAATTCAGAAAAAAATGAAAGATATAAATAACTATTTTTTGTCAAAGCCATCTTCGATGGACCATATAGAGTCCAATGGGAGTGGTCTCCCTAAATTTTTCTAGCATATTCTTGAATAAATTTGTTATACCGGAAAACGTCTTGCGTAGCATTGGCGTGCAATAGTAAAGAAATATTAAGCTTTGACGTGAATTTAGTATGTTTATTAAATCTGTCGTGCATATTTTGGCGTTTTATTTGGCCACTAATCATGGTATGCGGTTAATAACATTCGAAAATAGAATTTATCGATGTAAATGCAGTTTTTTCAAATATTAATTCTTTAATCAAATTCAATTAATTTTCGATACTTTAAATAGAGTTTTCTCAGTTTGTAATGAAGATTGAAATACACAGACAGTACCTCGATTGGTAAAATGGAAGAGCATCAGTATTTTTCACGTGAAGGCGAAGCATATGAGTTCAATTCTTGAAAAAATCAATCATTTTTTGATAAATTTTTAATAACCATTTTAATTATTTAATGAAAAGTTAAAAAAATTAAGTAAATAAAAATAAATTGTGGAGCTAAGTTGGAATTGACTTTAAAAAGATATTACTTCTTAAGAATTAAAACTATCCTGACGAATGAGTTAAAACGCAGAGAGTTTTGGAATCCGTTGGTAAAATAATACTTAAACATTGTTTTATAATTGGATCTTGGTTGAAAAAAAATGAGTGACAGATATCAACTCTTTCTTTGTCCTCTTTTATCCCCAAACATATTATTATCTATACTGTTCTAGAACTAATTACTGTTTCCAGTTTCAATCTCTTACTCAAATGAGTTCAAAGAAAATGATAATGAGATCATTTTTATCGGTTGAAACGTTATATTATGAATATTTTTTCTGATTTAAAGCAAAATCATATAGATTGGAAAAAATTTATATAAACTGATTCTTGTCTAAAGTACATTTATATCATATCTTGTAATACTTAAGCATTTAAAATAAATTTGTATACTTTTTACTTACAAAATACTTGTTATTGAACTCGTTCTGAAACAGAATTTATCACGTTTTCAAATTTGATATCTTGCCTCCTAATCGGAATATTCCTTTTTAGTTGTTCTTGATTACACACCGCACGTGCAAGTGCGATTCCACAGCAATCAAATTCATTTCCTTGGCACCAGATCGATGTTTCGAAAACGACTCTTCAGAATTCAAAACACCGCCAAATGCCATGTGTGCATAATCGTAACTTTATCTGATGAAAAGATACTGTACCAATAGAGATTTTAAAAAACAAATAAACTATTGTCAACTTGTCAGTAGATATGCCAATAGATAGATTAGCTTATGGAATTTCAAATTGGGCATTTGTTATTTGATTAAATTTCTAATTCATTGTAGTTAAGGTTAAATAATTGATTAATATAAATTTGTGTGGAGACATTTTGGGGTAAATCATCATTTGAATCTGAATTTTAACAATTTCACGTCATATCACACCGATTTTATTAACTACTAAAATGATTTTTGGCGAATATATTGGTGATTTGGCGACTTTGCATACTTTTACCGAGAATATACTTTTAAGGAATTCTATATTCAGCCAAGAATTTTATAGTCCGAAAAAATACTTCTTTATTGATATATATTACCAGTATTTACTAGATGCCATCGATTGATTGGAAGATTTCCTATCAACTAAAGTAGTAAAGATAAAAAATTTCGATACATTTTAAATGATGCGGGGATGTTTCAATATATTAGAAAGAAAGGATGATGATGATGTAGTGTCCCCGTACCACGGAATAAGGGTGTAGTAGCTAGCTTTTGAGAGTAAAGACCCCCCCCCCCAGCACTTGAAAGCAGAAGTCTGACGTCTAGCTCATATGACGATCACACTAACACATTCGCTTGCACAACCTCTTTTTAGAGTGGGAATCTCTCCAGCACACCTCACCGATAGAACACAGAAACAACTATGCCCTTACCAGGACTCAGACCCGGGACACCCAGATCACAGGAAAGACGTACTACCTCTAGGCCAGGATGCCGGCTTAAAGAAGGGATAAAATTCTATACCTTTTTCAGAGTAGTTTATTTATATTAAAATCCCGTTGTAAATCACACTACGGCTATTCTGGGGTGGACGTCGTAATTTGAACCGCGGTCAGATGTTGAGGACGACACCTGAGCTGACCCTCCACCCCTTCCCCACACCACCACTGGGAGGGCGTTTGGTCCTGACGGATTTAATCGGCAACAGACCCCCTTACAAGATGGTTCTTCGATGGAATCGTGCTCGAGCTTGAAACCCTGAATTTCACGAGCCGGAACCTTACCACTAAGCCACCAGGGCCTGCGTACCTTTTTCCGATTTTACAGATTGCACCAAATAATTTTTAAACATTCCAAAAAAATCAATAAATTATTTAAATAATATATTTATAACAATATTCATACAATAAATATTGTTTCAATATATTTATAACAATATTCCTACAATAAATACTGTTACAATATATTTATAACAATATTCATACAATAAATACCGTTACAATATATTTATAGCAATATTCCTACAATAAATACCGTTACAATATATTTATAGCAATATTCCTACAACAAATACCGTTACAATATATTTATAACAATATTCATACAATAAATACTGTTACAATATATTTATAGCAATATTCATAGAGTAAATACTGTTACATTATATTTATAACAATATTCATACTATAAATACTGTTACAATATATTTATAACAATATTCATACAATAAGTACTGTTACAATGCATTTATAACAATATTAATGCAATAAATACTGTTATAATATATCTATAATAATATTCATGTAATAAATACCGTTACAATATATTTATAACAATATTCATACTATAAGTACTGTTACAATGCATTTATAACAATATTAATACAATAAATACTGTTACAATATATCTGTAACAATATTCATACAATAAATACTGTTAAAATATATTTATAACAATATTCATTGTTATAAATTATGATGAATGACCTTAATGCATTGAGAAGGTCAACAAAAAATATATTTATAGAACTGGGTAGGAAAATAGCCATTTAGAACTATAAATAGAAATTTCCATCAATCATTCAATATAAGTAATCAAGTTAATTCCTTTTTACTTACTTAACAGTTCTGTATAACTTTTTATCTACTGATTTTTTTAGAAGTTAGAAACAACTTACTAAATATTAACAGCAAAGCAATTTCTAATAAATAAAAAAATTAACAGAAAATTTTAAAAACCTCGTTTTAATATCAATAAAGTAAACTGAAATATCCTTAAATCTCTGAATAGTTTAAATTTGGATTACTAAAATAAGAAGACGACATATTTATTTGCATACTTCTGAGCAATCGCAATAAGAACAATTTTTCATTAATATAAATTTAAATATTTATATAATTATCCCGAAGCCTTTATTAAATTTTCCGTTTTGTTTCACCATGTTTGTAACAATTTAAAAAACTCAATCCAATGGTTTGGGATTCCTGTTTGTCACGAAAATAATTGCCGTCTTGGTTTTATTTATTTAAATTGTACCTAACTTGATATTCATCAAAGATAGTTAATGTTTTCCAACGTGTTATTATAGTTAAAACTATTTCCCTGTTCATGTTTTCAGTCTGGAAGATTACAGAACTATTAAGTATAAGAAAAACCTAAATCCAGGAAGAAAGTTGATATCAATAACAAACATTAGTAGTTAGTTGTTCTATTGAAATGGAGAAAACTAACAATAATTCGAATCAAACGATATCTCAATTCGATCGATCAAACTTGACACCAATGGACAATTTCCGCCCTGGCGTCCCTGTTTCGAAACACATTGTGTCTGACCCTGACACAGATGTTGTTGTTTGCGGTATATATAATGCCAAGATGGTGGAGATTTCAAAAATAAGATGAACTTATGATGTATTAAAAGGAATTTAATTTTAGTATTTTTAATTATGTAGCAAAAAGTACTTTTTTAATTATCATGTCAGAACATGATGTTGTTTTTCGGATGAGGTTTTTGGTGTCAACAAAAATTCGCAGGTGAAAAATTAAAATGTTATTATCTGCACGAGCATCGCAAAAAAAAATCAGCTTTTAATAACGCGTTGCCATTGCATTTACAAAAGCTCGGATTTCAAAAAAGTTAATGAGTACCGCAAATAAAACCTAGACAAATGTCTTTTTGCGCACGTGATTATATGAAATGAAATCAATATATTTTTTAAACAACAAAGGCGAGATAAAGTTTCTTGAATCGTTTGCAATACTAAAGTGACTGATTCAATGAAACCATTAAAAAGAATAAAAATATAATTTTTATTTAATTTTTTCCTACTTCTAGTTTTTAATTCGTAATATATTATGATAATTTTTATGTAAAGCAAGAAATCAGAACTGTCGTTATTAGTGGCACTTGCCATGGACAAGCATCACCGAGGCATCAGCGAGTTTTAAGCCGAAAGGAGCGCCTCTTGTTTTGAAGCAGCGCCAGCTTATCTACTCACTCATCACAGCCGCTTGCAAAGATCTTTTTCACTGGGGGGGCACTTTCATACACTCACAGATAGAACATAGACGAACAACCATGCCCGAAACGGGAGTCGACCCTGACAAGCCCAGAACTCGTAGAACATGCACTACCTCTATGCCAAGACGTCGGTACTGATTTAATTCATTAATACTGTATATCATTTGCGTACACTAGTTACGAAATATGAATCTTAGATATGATTTCAGACCGTCCCAATTCCTAATATTAGCTCACCCTCTCCCTATATATATATATATATATATATAAGTGAAAAAGATCTTTGCCCCAGATCTTGAAAAAGATCTTGATCCCAGTGAAAAAGATCTTTGCAAGTTTTAAAAAATGTATTTATGAACGATTGATAGTTGGAAAAAGATATATATATATATATATATATATATATATATATATATATATATA
>JAOUZG010034892.1:2016594-2030752 GCA_026289955.1 Argiope argentata
ATATATTTACCATATACGCATAACATATGCATAAACATTATTACTATATATGCATAGAGATATTTACCATATATGCATAAACATATTTACCATATAGGCATAACATATGCATATATAGTAACCATATACGCGTAACGTATGCATAAACATAGTTAACATATACGCGTAACATATGCATAAACATAGTTACCATATACGCATAAACATATTTACCATATAGGTACAAAAATATTTACCATACATGCATAACATACGTATAAACATGTTTACCATATATGCATAACATTTGCATAAACATATTTACCATATATCCATAACATATGCGTATTTGCCCCATATATTCATAACATATTTACCATATACGTATATTTACCATATATGTTTATACAAACTTATAAATATCATACTGAATCGGCTCTGAATTAAAAATGAAGCCCGAAATGATTCGTTCGTTATGTCACCTTTAATGTAATGCTGTCATGAGTTAAGTAACCGCTTCGAAATGAGTCATTAAAATGAAAAAATAAAAATACACATTTCCAGGATGGCGCATTAATGAAGGATGTTGGCCAACGCTCCAAGCACATGACATCTGACTAAGCGACATTGATTGACTGCCAAATTCGCTGTAAATTAAAACACTAAACTCCTTCTTAACTGAATTCATCTGACTTCCTGATGGAGTGCTCACTTTTTTTTCCACACACAAATGATGCAATGATGAATCAAATCACTTACAACTCCAGATTGGAATGAGTAGAATTTTTTAAATCAAACTCAAAGCATAAATTGTTGTTAAATGCGTCTGGAAAATCAGATGAGATAATGTTTAAATGCAGCTGATTATATACAGTCAATCCAATTACTCAGTTCCACTTTAAAAAATTTAACCATCACTTATTCCCAAGATTCCTGTTGACACTATTTTTTGTCTGGTACTGGCTTCCAATTTTCTCGGATGCATTTATATACAAAACAGTGAAACTTAAGTTCTTTATCCACCATTTTGTTCTGACCACCCTTTTCTGAATGCGTAATTATGAAATCAAAATCTCAGGACCCAGAAGGACACTACCTATTTCTGACTCAACGGTGATTGTTTATATGCTTATATATACCATCAGATGTTCAAAATGTAATCTATCAATTTTTTTTATCATTTTCAGAACATGATGTTGTTTTGGGGAATGAGGTTTTTGGCGTAAAAAAGTCCTTAGGGGAAAAATAAAAATTTCATCATCTGCACCAGCATCTCTGAAAATCAACTTTTAATAACGCGTTGCCATTGCATTTACAAAAGCTCTGATTTTAAAAAAAATAAGTTAATGACTGCAGCAAATAAAACCTATAAAGATGTCCTTTTGAGCGCGGGATTATATGAAATGAAATAAATAGGAAATGCGACATTTTTTTAAAGCAATAAATACGAGACAAAGTTTTTTGGATCTTTTGCAATACTAAAGTGACTCGTTCAAATGAAACAATGAAAATGAATAAAAATATAATTTAATCTGCACTAGCGCGTGTTGTTTGGCCTTTCAAGAAATGATGATATATGACATGATACATTGAAATATGTATAAATATTTCATTTTAATCTTTTTATTTTATTTTCAGTTGGTAATATCATTTTCCTGTCAGTTCAACTCATGGTCACTATTTGTTTAAGTATTCTTGTCCTCCCCATCCAGTTATTACTTCAGCCAAAAAAAAAAATCAATTTATTCGTGTAGGATTTGACACTGATAGGATTTTCTCTGGATATTCCTGAATGGTTTGTTTCTTTCTTTTAACACTTTTTCTTTTTTCTTTTCTTTTATTTCTTCCTTTCATCTTGGGCTCATCCTACTGGTTAGATAAGTAGTGTTACAAGCACCGGGAACAGAGAATGGCGTTATATTATGCACCTGTTATATTACTGACTCTTCAACCAGCCCCAAGGCACACGAATAAACCATAAAACTGATTGGGCTATCACAGCTGCAACACTGTCTATAACTGTTGTTGAGTCCTAATGGCCACCACAACTACGGTACTACCCTTCCCGTAGGAAGTACCTCCCGTCATCGAGAGGAGGAGTCAGACCCCCACCTATTTGTTTACCCTCCAGAGTGGAGAGATCCAACCACCATTCTGGAAGCATCCCTTCTTTTTTTATAGATACCCCCAGGGGATTCTGCGTAGATTATATATAACTATTGTAATCATTCTTGCCCTCTGATGCCTTATGGCTCAATGACTCAGTACGGGTCAGACGATGGCGGTTGCTACATGCTTATGTATATATATATATATATATATATATATATATATATATATATTAAAATTACTCTAAATTTTTGTATATAAATTGTCAGTGTGTAGCGTAACCTGCAAATAAATAATTGTTACACTAATTCGAACTTTCTACTGGGCCTCTTAATAACCCCTCCCCACTATTACTTTAGATGAGATAGAATAATTATATTTCCTTAGTTTTATAAATATTATAATATTGTTGTTACTTATGGCACTTTTCAAGCCCGCTGATTGGCCTTTAAGCGATTTAAGCCGAGTGAGCTGATCTTTTTTTTTTTTTTTTTTTTTTTTTTTTTTTTTTTTCAGTAGAGCCAACTAGGGACAAGGGTACGACTTAGCTGCACACCCGTCATAAACCCTTTTTACAGGGAGGACTTCATATATTCATCCACATACCGTAATTTAGATCTGGAACAGAGAACGATCACATCTAACTGAGCACCCTCAGTGGTATTACTCTCGATATGGAGGACTTTGCGACCACGACAGATTTAACGTGTGCCAATAACCACACACACACACACACACGCACACACACACACACGCACACACGCACACACACGCACACACACACACACACACGCACGCACACACACGCACACACACACACACACACGCACACACACACACACACACACACACAACCAACACCCTACCAACCAGGCTATCCCATTCCATAAATATTATAATTATTACGATTGGTGCATTCTACAGTTTTTTAACACTTCAGCTGTAATTTCGTTATAATAGCACCCTAATTTTGAAAAAAACAACAGAAATTTAAGGCGTTTTTGTGGAAATGTAAGCATATTTGTATGTAACTTTTGGAAATAAATTCATTTTTAGTATGCGCTTTTATATCCCATTAGAATGCAGAAAAAAATTACGAGAATAAGCTTCTAATGCTGATTGGTAATCGGTAGCCGCTTTGATCTCAACTAAAAATGGTAATCTAAAACCTAGATGAAAAAATTATTTTAGATCCTAGGATGGCATGCAATAAAACACGAGTTATCTCGGAATCCTTCAGTAACACATGGTGTGTAAAACACGAGTAAGCCCGTCATCGCAATGCTTTAGATGGTTTTTTTCTGTTATTTCTCCTCATATATTTGCTTCCACATTTTAGAAAGAAATTAATTTAATGATGTACTTTTCCTAAAATCTTAATGATGGAGTTATATAAATAACTATAAACAGAAGTTTTATTAAATTAATTATCTCATACTTTTCTTTTGAGTTGTCAGTTTTTGTTGAAAAATAAATATCTTAAATGATATAAACAATAAGAGAACACACGAGTGTGTGTGCTTTTGATATTTGATGATGTTTGATATAGAAGTATCAAATATAATGCTGAGTTATTTTGGAGATTAGAAACTGCTCATTAGAACAAATTTTTTTGAAATTTTTATTAAGTAAAAAATTAATTGAGAACTGGGAATTTATTCATGATGACTCCTAAAAGTATTACAGCATAAATTTAATTTATACACGATTTCAAAGTTAAATAATGATTTTAACAATATCAAATAGATTGCCTAAAGGTTTGTTTTCTCTAAATTTTATTAAAACTTTTTTTTGGGGGGGGCATCATTCTTAACAGCAAATTTTTATTCGTGGTATGAAATAATTTTTTTTAGCATTTCATCAAATATTTAATCGTGCGGTTTTCTTTCAGAAAGGTTGTGCTTATTATAAGGTTAAACTATATGAGAAATCGGAAAATGCTTAAAAATATTTTGTTAAAGTAATCAAAAACATAAAATTATTGATTAAAGAGTTAATCATGACAAAAATTTCATTTAAACCTGTTGTTCTCCGAACTTGGCTAGTAAATTAAAAAAGATTTAAATGAAATCTGCTATGAATATTTCAATGTATCATGTCAGAACATCATTTCTTGAACGTCCAAGCATCACGTGCTCGTGCAAGTTAAATTATATTTTTATCCATTTTAATGGTTTTGTCGAATGAGTCACTTTAGCATTGCAAACGATCCATAAAACTTTTTATCTCATTTATTGTTTAAAAAAATAACGCATTTCCTATTTCTTTCGTTTCACATAATCACATGCTAAAAAGGACATTTTTCTAGGTTTTATTTACTGTAGTCATTAATTATTTTTTTAAAAAAAAATCAGAGCTTTTGTAAATGCAATGGCAACGCGTTATTAAAAGCTGATTTTTTGAAATGCTCGTGCAGATAATAATATTTTTATTTTTCGCCTAAGGATTTTTGTTGACGCCACAAACTTCGTCCCAATAACAACATCATGTTCTGACATGATAATATGTAAATAAATAAAAATCTACAGATTTTAAATTCAGATTCGAACTTATACTACGGTTTAATAGATATCTATATATAAAATGCAATAAACAGATTAGAGGATTTTCATCTCTTTTTATTCACACTAAAATGATGAATTTGTTTGCAATAAATTAAATCGTACAAGCGCAAGTTGGAGGCCTTGAAGAATAAAAAAAAATCTATTTCAGTTGATAGCAAATCAGTTCAAAATAAATTCATACATTCTTTTTTAAATCCACGCAGATAATTTTTTTTAAAATTTGGCATCAAAGTACAAAAAAAATTAACAAGTGGTTTGCGCAGTATTATGAAACCAGACATCGTGAACTTTTAAGTTCGGACATTGTATCAACCCTTATCGTAACGGTAAGACGTAGGTAACAGGGAATGACGTCAGAGTTCAACAATTATAACGTTTTTTATCAATGAACATTTAAAGATATTTAAAAAGAGTTATCGCTGTAGGAAAAGACGGAATTGATAATGCGCGCTGATTGCAACCAAAGTAATTTCTTTTTACTCTTATACTTTCTCTCACGTGATGTCATGCAGAGATAAGTTGTAAATTTACATTTCTGTGGTTTGAATGCCGATACGATACCCTTCCTTCGAACATCGTCTGATTCCAGATTACTGTGTTGAACCTGATTCGTCAATTCTGAATATATATACAGTTTTCGCATCAACTTTAGACAATGGTTACAATAAAAAAATTCGTATATTAATTCTTAAGAATTATAACACAGATGTAATGATGCTTTTCGAGCTTTCTAAGCATTAAAAAATCTGAGTCACACTAATGTACATTTATGCATATTGGAGTTTTTTGGAGCAAGAACTGCAAGCTTTCAAATAGTTTATTACCTTTAAATTGGGATTAAACATTACTTTTCGTTGTCGGCTATGCTTTAAAATGAGGAGCCGGGTTTCTTAAAATATAGATTTATTAATCAGTTATAAAAATGAAACATAACTCGTTTCTCCGGGTAATAAAAACAAGAGCATAATACTACATGAACCCGGTTGGTGCATGTCTTAGACGTTCACTCGCTCCTCGCGGAGTCAGCATCAACCCCGACGCAAAAATACATACAGCTTTTATGTGTCTTTGACACGCCTCTAGTGTGGCCAACAAAAATTATGTAAAGTATGCACCAACCGTATGCAAATTGAGATCATGGTCTGGGATTGAAAAATATGGGTTCAAAAACGTCCAACACTTTTTGATCAAATTTTAATTTTTAAGGCAATTTAGTTTAGTTATATTAATGTTGCATTGTAAAACCACACCAGAGCTATTTTGTTTGAGACCTCGACATTTTAACTGCGGTCAATTGACGAGGACGACACCAGAGCTTGCCCCCCTCTCCCCACACCACATGGAATCCGTTTGACCCTGATAGATTTAACGTGGAAAAAATCTCCCTACACGTTGGTTCATCGGTGGAATTAGGTTTCGAATTTGAAACCCTAGGACTCACGAAACGAGACCTTACCACTAAAGCATTGCGTCCCTTTTTCCCCAATTAAATTGATTGATTTAATTCTTTAAGTGTTTATTTTTCAATTCTTTTTTCGTACCATTTTTACAATTAAAATATCTATAATTGCTTTAATATGTACCAATAAGAGGTGAGTGTAAAGAAAAAAGATGAAAGAGGGGAGTGTAATGTTTTTCCATAGGCCAGACCAATTACCATTGATAACTAATTTATATAGTTTGATGGATGAAGTTACAAATGCACTTCAAAACGAGTTATTTAAAATTGTAATTAGAATTTTGCATAGTTGAGAATTAAGCTGTATTTTGGGGGTTTAGCACAATAGCACAACAAGATATTTCTGCACAAAATCAGATTTTATACCATTTTGAAAATTTAAAGTATCGTTTTAATAATGCCCATTAAGAAGGTATCCTAATTTTAACTTCATTTTGATAATTAAATTTTTTTAACTTGATTTCAGACAATGGTTGCTCTGAAATTCAACGCTTCCATTGTTTTATCAGCTATATGATTGAGCATTTTTTTACTCCATTGTTGAAATTTAAAGTAAAATTCTGTTTAACAATTGCTTATTATTTACGAGACTGATAAAAATTGAAATTACAATACCACAGAATTTATAAGATACATGAATCGCATATTTACATTTTTATCATGGCTCTTTTTCATTAGTATGACTTATGAGTGGATCATACGTAAAATGATAAAAGTAACACATTTTCGATATCTGATGAATTCACTTTATCAATGATATGAAGTTAGTTATGTGTAAACTTCCATAGCTAACATAAGTGCAGATTCTTTGAGATACACACTTCGTAAGAATGCAGTTAAAGTCATAAAAGTAAGTTTGTTAAATTCAATATATATGTATATATATGTAAGTTGCATATTGTAGAAGTGTGATATTTAAAACGTAACGAATACAATTTAAAAATTATTAGCGATAAAGTTATTATAGAAGAATCTCCAATTTCTCTGAGACTGGGAAATGCATTTTTGGAATTATGTCTCCTTATTTGTCTTACACAAGCACGCACGCACACACACACACACATATATAATTGGTACTTTTCTATTATCCGGAAGCCAGTGGAAATACGACATAATTCTTACATCTATTTTAAAGCAAAATATCGCCAAATAATGTAAAATTCGGCCAAATTTCTTTGTCCAGTATCAAATTAATTAGTTTAAATGTATACTTAGTTTTCTTTGTGTGTCGAGCTAAAAAACACTCATTCGTGGGACTTGCCCAAGCCTCACTTCACAGTTTTTATGCAAATAGACATAAAAACAACTTACGGTTGATATCAAAGAATAAGTTTTTAAAAATTGTTTCAAATTAATTTAAAAGAAAACAACAATCAAAGAGATTGCATCAATAAAAGTATAGGTTTTTGAATTTAAATGAAAATAAAATCAAGGGAATATCTAATATCATTCGCTAATGAAAAGATAATTCTGGATTTTTTTTATCAGTCACATGGATAACGTGGTCTATGTGACATAATCAAAAAAATTTATTTTTAATCTCAAGTTTCTTTTAACCATGAAATAAAGGTAAAACTGCAAGAATATAGTTGTCGATTTTAAAGATAATTTTAGTTCTTTTCATATAAGATTTTTGTAATTCACGTAGACAATTCGGTTTATGTGACACAATCGATTAAATTGTCAAATTGTTGAAATTAACCCCTTCACTGGCTTATTTTCTTTACTATCTAATAAGATGACAACTTTTGGAAATATTTTCTTATTTTGATTTAAATGGAAATCCATGGAATTTTTGGCTAATCTACGTATTAGAAGTCATTTTAGTATTGAATTATAATTGTTATGAATGAGTTATTTTTTGTTTACAACTATCAAAAATCAATAAATCGATGCACTTACGGTGTACGGGCAAACCGGTTAAGTGGTTAATAAGAAAGATAATAACATTTAAGAAGATAGCATGAATAAAAGTGTATGTATTTGAATTTTAAGTTAAAATAAAACGGAGGAAATAACTAAAATAATGCTCTAATGAAAAGATAATGCTGGATTTGTTTTTATTTTTATCTGTCAGATGGATAACGCAATCTATGTGACATAATCGACAAATTTAGTTTTAATCTCAAGTGACTTTTTAACCATAAAATAAAGGTAAAGCTGCAAGAATATATTCGTTGATTTAAAAGAGAATTACGGTTCCTTTCATATAAGATTTTTGTAATTCACGTAGATTTATTTGACACAATAGACAAAATTGGTTCAAACCATAAGTTGCTTTCGACCATAAAGTGAAGGTATAGCTACGGAAATATCTAATATTGACCGTCATTGGAAAAAATAATGTTGTATTCTCTATTATCATATTCTTGTATGTCACACAGACAATTTGGTCTGTGTAACACAATAGACAAAATTACATAAGTAATATTTAAATAAGTTATTTTAATATGTAATAAATAACAAGAACTTATTTATAATTGTAGCTATCAATAACTCGATAGTTCGATAGCTTTATATAAGTTAACAAGAAATAATTAAACGATTTACATAAGTAAACCATAAGTTATTTCCTTGTATAAATGTATCTAAATTTGTCAACGGAAAAAAATCGCCGTATTTTTAAATACTTTTATTCATTTGGATGTATTAAAAATCTATTATGAAATTTAATATCCTTTAGCAAAAAAATATTCCTTTGAATTAAAAATATTCGAAAATCTCTTTTCTTTGTGCTCTAAGTAATACAGAAACAATACTAACATTTTAAAAAAAAGGCACCAAATTTTAAAAAATTGCTAAAATAAATTACTGCGACAAACACAAAGCATACATTAATTTTCATAATAATTCAAACTTTATAAAAAAATTACCTCAAAGTTTTTTGATTGACGTTTGTTTTTTCTGGGGAGTAGAGAAATGACTGAAATTGAAACACAGCTTTGCCAAAATTGCAAATGAAAGCATTGACTTATAAAAGTATTTTAAACTTTCGAATTGGAATCCGCAAGAATATGAATAATGTTTGGTAAAGATTATCGTTTGAATTTAAACTTCCTGTGTTCAAAAAAAATTCTTTACTTTGATTAAAACAAATAGAGCAGCAATGCAGGTGGAAGTATTGGTGCAGAAAATTTAATGCTTCTTTATTCTTTTTACTTTTTCAGCTTCTAAATATTTGCTTTTGTGTTTTTTTTTTGTCTAAATATTTTTGCGTTTTATAGATAAATCTTTCGCTTGCATTTCAGTCGTTTCAACTAATTACAAACTTAAGAATGGTTTAAAACGTTACTTAAAAACGATTTGTTGCTGAATTATGACAAGGAAATAAATTTTATTGATCTAGAAAAAAATTCTTTAATTGCATAAGAATTTGAGAAAAAATTATTGCACTCATTCTAATAACACTAATAAATTATTATTAATAGTAATTTTATTAGTTTTTCTATGAAATAAGGATCGAGTTAGTAAAATATTTAATAGTAAAAATCGTTAAAAATTTTGTTATATTTTATTGCCTTGTGTCTTAGCAAGTATATTATGTCATCATACAAATATGCGCCTTACATTTGGTCACATTCTATGAGTAATTGTCGGAAATTTTCCCCATTTTTATAATATTTTATTATTTTACAAAACATTTTATGAATTCTTGCCTAAGCCATGGCAAATCTCAGCGTCTATAACAATATGACTTTTTATAATCGGAACAAGTATAAATTTGTCCAGTAGGAGACTAAATTGGCAACAGAGAAACATTTCTACGCATTGTTGAAATACTGTTTAGGGAAGAAGAAAAAACAGAAGAACAATTAGAAATAAGACTTGAGATATTCGTGTTTTGATCGTTGTTAACCGGCACAAGCTAAGAATCAATTCTGAAGTATAAGCCGTACAATAAACCTCCGTCCATCCTTCCTTCCAATAATAAATAAATAAGTGTAACTATTATTGTTTACTGGGAGAATGTTATATAATATTCTATGAAATACATTATTTACTATTTCAGCCAAACGAATTTCAATATTAATAACAATTATTTGTATATTTCACCCATTATGCAACATTTCAATCGGATTTGATGGCTATATAAATCTCTTTAAAGAACATGGACAGATGACATTTCCATTTTTTTCACAGCTATTTATTTAGTTTTTACGCTTTTTAAATATGTTTACTCATGCTGTCGGATATCGATATCTTAGAATTTCAAGTTCCTTATTACAAATGCTTAAATTAATTTTCTTACGTCAAGATGAACAAATTCCAATTTCTTGCACAGGAAGCGGACTAAAATGGAATTTTAAAATTTAATATCAGAGTTGGAATTTTTAAATTAGTATCAGATATTAATATATTATAAGTTATAATATCAGAGTTGATTTCCTACGGTGATTTACGAAAATGGTTATAGCTCTAAAAAGTATTTTGTAATAATGTATTTCTTGTCGTATGAATGTGAGCTATATAAAACTGGAGAACTGTTCACTTCTTTTAAAAAAACAGTCTTCATTTAAGCATCTTTTTATAGAATATTTTAATATTAATGTTTGATACATTATAAATATAATTAAATAGGTTAGAGCAATTGATAGGGAAAAAATGGTAAAGCTCTTAACAATTTGGTCACGCATGTAATTTTTTATATGATTTCTATAAAAAATTCTATTCAAAACTCACAAATGCAAAATTTCTTTTCCTGTAGTAAATTTTTAAGAGCTCTGGACTTAAGTAGTTTCCGTTTTTGATTCGATACACTTCAATATTATCAATTAACATTAAATCCTTCGTGAAATAGCTAAAATGTTTTATAAATGCTTAAATATGTATACAATTTTCTAGTTGAAAGAAAATAGGAAAGTTAATATTTTATACATGGTCGTTGAAACTAATGGATCTTATTTCGAAAATGATTTTGCCAAAGTAAGGTTCTAGTATTTAATATCAATTGTTTAGGTGATGCATGCGAAATATATTTTGCCACTTAATTTTAATGCTTTAATAATTTTGAGCTTGCTGATCGTAAAGTAAGAAATAATTAACTCCTTACGTCACATTTTCACTCAGCTAGTTATAAGACGGCAAGTAGCCAAAACATGTGTATAAAGACTGAAAATTGCTGTTTGGCAGTTTTTTTGGCTTGAAAAAATTGATCACTTATCATAGATTGATTCCGCCATCTTTTACTGTTTGTTTCTCCTGATAAAATTTTTTGTGTATGTTTTTTTATTTTATTTGCCATTTATTTTCTATAGTTTATCATATTTAAGTATGTTGACCTTTCTAATTATTTTACCAAGTTTTTTTTTTGTGTGAATATTCATACTTTTAATACAATACGCAGTGAAAAAAAATTTGAAGAGCGACAATACGGCAATTCCTGGCCAAGCATGTAAAGACTGAATCTTTCTTTTGAAGTTGTGGCAAACATAAATCAGTCTACGCATGCGCTGTCTATTTGCCGTCAGGGTTGATCCGGAAAGAACATCACCTCCTTTTCGCCAAGGAGATTTAAAGCCAAATATGGCAATCCGATGATGTCGTCGGAGGATATCTTGGAGGATATGTCGTCAGAGGCGCGGCGAGTTGGCGACTTTGAAAAGTGCGCCAAGGGGGTGATGGTCAATCCTGTCGCACCGCCGTCATATAATTGGCTGAGTGTAAACCCCGCTTTATTTAAAGTAATATTTTTTTTCTTTTGGTATTATAATCACCATTCTTACATGAAAACTTTAAATAATATTTTGGGCGTATATTCACTTTCCTAACTTTATTTATTAAATTTACATTAACACCAATTAAATTAAAATGGTTTGTCCTTAATCTATAATAAAATCTTTTTTAAATCGTTTTGGCTAAAATATTTCCAAATGTTCACGGCAAATACTATCTTTTATAATCTCTTCTAAATTATACACCAATTTTTTGAGTGCCTTTATTTATTTTTTAATAAATAAATTAAAAGAACCCAACAATAATGTTTTTAAAACCATATTCGACCATTTTTCGGTTTAAAATTTTAAATTGAAGTTCATTTTATGGACGCTTCATTTATTCCCTTGTAGAAACTATAATCTAATTATAATTTTACAAAAGCGATTGCGATATGAGTTATTTAATTTAATTAATACTGTTCAGGCTGAAAGTATAACATTATAATTTTATCATAATATGCCACAATATTTTTGCATACAATAAAAAATGCATTTTTAAAAGCTTTTTTGCGCTTGATATTTTTTTATAAAATTGATTTTGATTTTTAAATATTTTATAAAGGAAAAAAATAACATTAAAATATTAAATATTTATAAACCGAAATTTTTAATTTTCAAACTTTGAGTCAAAGTATTTCAGCACTAATGAGTATAAAAATACGAAAAAATATGTGTATGTTCATATATTTCTTCGCGTGCGCAAAACTCTTTTAACGCATGTTTTTAAACACTTTTTTTCACTTTAATATTCATAATACGCTGAAGATGAAATTATGAAAATGCATTTTTAATTGGCTACCTGTTTGACAATGGTACTTTGTGAACTTTTACTTTTCAATGACAATACGTTTTTTTTCTCTCATAACGTTTTTTTTCTTCTTCTTAATTTTTGGAGTATTTTGATTGGTTGTAACACAGTAGGAAAGTTTGGCTCGGTTACAAAATAATTTTATCAATGCTATATTTTATTTTTAAAAACATTTAAAAGTTTACTTAAATTGCCTTGCTTCTATAGAATTATACACTTTTAATTTATAATCTAATTAAATTTCAAAAATTGTGGCAAAGATGTTCCAATTTAAGATTATATGAATTATAAATTGAAGAGCAAATGGTTGAAAATAATTAACTTGTAAAATTCTGTCTTCTTAATATACAAATAAAGTATGGCTAAAAGTCAGTTTTTTTACTTTATTCGTTCTCAAATATTTATCAAAAGCGCACTTCATGTAAATATTATAACAAAAGTCTGGTGATATTTTTTTGGCTTCTCAAAAAAGAAAAGAAAATCAAATCGTCAACACAGCTGCACCTCATTCCCTTTTCAGTTCAAGATAAATCCACAGACAATAGTTTTTTTCTATAAAACAGGTCAATCGTGGTTTCGCTTATCAATTGTATCGCATTCCTGTTTTTGAAAATATTCCAAGGATTTATTGGAATTTATGTATCTGTGCCTTCGCACTTTATTGATTGTACACTTTCATTCTGTTCACTTTAAGGTTGAAAATATAGATACAAAGTATAAGGATAGAATACATTGTTACAAACTTAGTAAATATTTGTATTCGTCTTGAATTATCTCAGACTGATCAAAATACTCTGCTTCTGTGGTGAAAATGGCTCAATTTAAATGTATTTTACGCAAAAATGATATTTCTAGTGATTTGGCGACCTTTTTGAGAGAGTTTTGGCGGCTTGTAAGATTTCACAAAAAATAGATAGTTTTGGAAAATTCCATCACCTAAGCTCAAGGATTATTATTAAACGAGATAGCCGAGAACCTTTTCAGAACCTTAGCGAGAGTCCTAAATTTTCACGCCAAGTCAAGTGTAAGAGTTTTCGGATACTATTAACGTATTTAAGGGATTATTCGCCAAACACCTCGCCAAGAATGACACGATAAATTCAGGGAAAAAATGCTAGAGTTGGTGGTCCATGGCAAAAGTTAATATTCCGTACCTAATGTACTCCAATAGCACACGCAAAGCACTCTCTGCCATGACAAGTATATTAGAAAATATGCGAGAAAGTTTTAGGGAAACCCTCTGGTTCGCCTTGTAAATTACAAAACTATGAAAACCTCCCGTTTCTTTAGCTTTTAAAAAAGAAAAAAAAAATCGAACCAATTAATATTTAAAGAAAAAAAGTTAAACGATTTGATTTTAAGGACAATACTGTAATCTGTTGTTAAAAATTAGACAAAAAAAATTGTTTTCAGATATTTTGAAAATTTAGGAAATACAAGAGTATTTATTAAATTAATATCATTCAGAAATGATTTTTAAAATTTTTAAGCAGTTTAATTATGTGCAGTACTTTTTCCTGTAGTT